>NKCI01000060.1:0-196301 GCA_003946985.1 Fusarium duplospermum
CCATAGGCTGTGCTTTCTCAATTCCCTCTCCTCGCTCTTCCTATACTCGATCCCAATGCATCCAAATGTTAAGAAACGCCTACGAGTAGATATTTGACGCACACACACACACACACACACACACACACACAATTACAGAGTCATTTGGTTAGTACCGAAAACTCCATCAAATCTTGACTTCTTTTTGCCGGCCCACGCAGACTCGGGCCCGCTGAGAAGACGACCTCACCACTACTCATATCCGACCTCGTCATAAGCGGCCAATCTTCTCCCCAGTCAAGAACTCGGAGACTAGATAACGGTTCATGCCAAAGGTCCCTCACCTTTTCGCCTGGACGAATCTTTTAAATATTGCCTTGACTACCCCCATCAATCTCACTTCGCGGCTCTCTCTGCGCGTGATACTCAAATCGATCAATCAGCCTTCATAAAGCATTCGAGCAAGCACTAGCACCCGCCCCATCGCTCTCTTGCTGATCGAGAACCAGCTACTCCTTCATCATGATTTCGACTTTAGAAGAGTTCCAAGCAGCCCATTCCGAAATCCCTTGGTTGGATTTACTGCCGCACACAGGAGTATGGACAGCAAACGTCGAAGGGGCTTTTGAAAATCTGAAAAATGCCAACTATTTTGGGCGATTCGAGACATTGCACACGGCTGAAGAGATCAGAGAGGCAATCCACTACACACCGGGAGTAGACAGCTCTTTCTGCCTGTTCCTCAACAACACCATCTTGGTCTTTTCGTCGACTCGAGAGGATCACACCAGGCACATGGATCAAGTCCAACGGATGCTCTGGGGACAGTTCATGTCCCACTATCAGCAAAGCTACGTCTGCTCTGCACCGACGAGTCTATGTGCAGGCTTCACGATTGACCAGGTTGGGGAAGCTTTCAGAGTCACCGACGTGGGTGCCTTTATTAACGTCAATGGTCGCAAGAATAGCCAGGAGGAAAATTAGATTGACAACCAGTTGGTCGGGAATTTGTCGTCTTTGTATTGGTAATGTTTATTGCGCAGGTTTCAGTTTTAGACACGCTTGGCCTTGTTATAATTAATACGAGGTACCATCTCACTGGGAGACGGAACTAAAGCATACAAAACTCCATCTCTATTTCTGGATCTAAACTTTTGTTTGCTTGTTTCATCTTGTTTTAAGGCTCTTCTAGTCCCGGTGTAGTGAAGTGGCTCTGTCCGCCTCACCGTAGCCTCCTTGAACACTCACATCAACTTCACCTAGTATCGAGACCTCTAGCCTGCCCTAGAAGATGGCCTGGGTCGAGTCCATCGATCTTAACTCAGTTGAGACGGGGGTTCAGAGCAATTCAGTGATCCGAGAGCAGCAACTTATGCTGTGATTCGGTAGCTCTGCTCCGATGGCGCAAGGAAATGCTTTTAGAGTGTCGGGAGTAAACACAGACTCGTCCTATAGATAAGCAGCTTCAGGTGCCGAGCCACTGTTCCAAGCCACTCCTGAGCTTTTGGTGTTGAAGACGGGGCATTCGGAGTCCCGGGGATACTTGTCAATGTGAGGGTTGAATACGTCTTTGAGGACACTCACTATACGACGCGTCAGATAGTAGATTATATATTGTGGTCTATGGCTTGGCAGTCTTCAATAGAAACAACAACAAATTATGAAACAACCTCTGGACTCGCCATGACATGTTTCCACGGGCCGTCGGCAAGCTCTGAATAAATCCACCAGTCGCAAGTTGTCCAAGCATGGTGTTTCATAGCTGCTTACGTACCTCGGGAGGATCCGTGCATGCTCAGGCCCTGTATATACGAAGGCAGAGTTCATCTGTTGTCAACGTTGGCCCACTTAAACAATCTATTCATCCCTGTTTCTTTACGGGAAGATTACCATTTATAGACGGAATTGGCCAAGGGGTAGCATCTCCACAGAAGGATTGAGTGCTGTATTGAAGAAATACCCACTGGAACGTGTTTCGAAAAGACTGGCTTAATCTGCTTGAAACAAAGGGATAGGGCGAGTAAACAGTGCGGTTCAACTATAAATCTTCAAGACTACCTTTGATCTATCACCTCTACATCACCAACCCCAAACAAACAACTTCACCTTTAAGAACACGTCTCCCCGATAGATTTAGCGTCGTCGCGATAAACTCGTCCAAAAATGTTCCCCCTCGCCACCATCACTTCCCTCCTCGCAATCGCCGGCTTCGCTAGCGCGACGCTGGACCCGGCTACTAGCAACACCAAGGGCGCGTACCCTCAGAACCCGGGCTGCTCCCGTACGTGTGCCCTCCGCTCCGAGATCCATCGGCCTGCCTAGCTTACCCGCAATGTGCACTAACATGAATATGATCTGTCAATATAGCCTCCAAGGTCTCCAACGCTATCCAGGCGGCTGAGTGCGCTTACAACACCCGTGTCTCGGGCCAGCAGACGTTTGCCATCTTCCGCGTCGATCACCAGTACGATAACAACAACGGTGCCCCGTATGGAACTTGCGAGGCGTATCAGTGCACCTCTCCCACTAGCGATCAGATGACTGCCGACGATGACTACTGGACCTTTTTCTGGACGTAGGTGCAAACTTTTGAGGAGGTGAGGGGTTAAGCTGACACAATGTACAGTGGTAGCGGCGAATCCTCTGGCGTTGGAACCACCTGCATCAAGGACCCTAATGACGGTACCTGCGGATGCGAGAATTCGGACGGCACTTTTATCCACGGTGGAACTAACTGCGTCTAAGAGCCTAATGGGTAGTATGGCTTGAGCTCCGGTAGTAAAGCTGGCAGCAGGCTGCGGAATGGGGTAAATAGCATCATCGAGCGCGGGAATCACTCGACAGGGCGTATTACTTGGTTGTATATACATTATGACTTTGCATGGACAAAGAGTAGTCAAAATATCACATATTGAAGAACAGGCAATATCACGGTCGCCTCTGCATTGACCATATCAGTTACGTCTTGCTGGTGGTTCAAACACGTGAACTCTATTTCTATGCATCCCTTATCTCACTCTCGCCACTTGCCTTCCGCAGCGGCACGCATCTTGCGCATCTTATGGGGCCCCTGACTAGGCAACTTCAGGCAGCTCAAGAACGTGCTTCAGGAACTCGACAGCATCATCTATCCCAGTTGGGGAATTGAACCAATGTTCACCATCCGGATACTCCTTCCACGTAACTTGAGCTCCAAAACCTCGCAGAGTATCCCTCAAAACCCTTCCATTCTCAACCAAGACGACGTGATCATTCACGCAATGCTCCAGCAGCACGGGTGTCTTCTCTAGTATGCTAGCATCACTAGGCGAACCCTCCAGGTCGAGGTCCTTTCTGGTGGCGGCCAGAGAACGACCTGGGAAAGGCATTCTACATGAAAAGCCTAAAAAGGCACCGAGTCGTCGTCGCTTTTGGGCCTCGCCATCGATCGACCCGAGAATGTCCAGATTCAGCAGGGTATGGACGCTTGTCGCGGCACCCTGACTGATGCCGGCCAGGACGATGCGGTCCCAGTGACCTTCCAAGAGGGCAGCCTCGTCGGCCAGTATGTCACGAATGCGCTGGACGCTCTCCCTCAGACCAACGGCCTGAAGTTCTTCTCGGTCGGCAAAGTTTTGCACGTTCCAGATGTCGAACCACTGGTTGGTCCTGTTGAGGGGGAATGCTTCGACGGAGGTCATTGGAGCGTGGGGAAACACCCATCGGAAAGAGGGAAAGATCTGTTCTAGGGTCCGGTTGCTCGAGTCGGTCGACCATCTAAGGGAGCTGCTAAACTTGGCTGCCGAGTCACCGCGGCCGTGGAGAAACACGACCGTGTGGGTGTGTGTGGCTGAAGCTGGAACGACATGGGGAGGTGATAGGGAGCCCATGGTGTGTGTTTTTGTTGGTGGTGATGAGGTTTTTGACGATAAAGGAGTTGAGATGATGATCATCACGACTATGGCGTTGATTATTGGGCTTGATATCTGGTGCTGCGCTATTAGGCAGCGACATGTTGGCATCTGCCTAAGCTGACAGCCAATTGAAGTTGGGCAGTAGCTGTAAGCACGGAGGACATTATACTAGGTAACAGATCGTGTTACAGAGGCATCAAGCCGTGAGACGTCAAGAGATACTAGACATTGCAAGAGAACAAGATGCCTCAAACATGCATCCTTAATGAACAGCTCCAGCAAGAACCAACAGTGAATATGATAACTTCAGCCAGTAAAGGCCCAGACCCTACCCCGCCTTGACCCCTGATCTCACCAAGTTCGGGGCCCACGACCCCAAGCTCCCGGTATCACCAAAAGGCTGGCGTTTCACCGCCCCCCCGGTAAAAAAAAAAGTCCCCAAGTCATTAACTGCTGCACGCCCTCCGAAGCTAGCGATACTTTAAACAAAGGCTCTGGGTGATCCGCGATTTGTCTAGAGCCCTGCTCGGTCCGGGTGATGTGACTAGTAAGAAGGATATCGAGGGATATGCACAAGGGCCCGAGGACCCGGCGATCCGAGGTGCGTCTTTAGCGTCGGGTCGGCGAACGATTAAAAATTCACATATTTTCTCTTTGATCTGAATAACTTCAATCGGTCTCTGTGATAATGATGGCGACTGAGGGCGCAAGTTGACGCGCTTCTCGGATAGTTCCGTCGCTGACTCTTACCCTCTAATGAAGTGGCGGAATGTCGTCGTCGCGAGTGAGAAAAAGTCAAAGATATATATCCTTCTGGAAGAGTCCGACCGCGTGGCCATGACCTCCCAAAGTTTGGTGCCTGTCGAATCAAACAGATCAAGTACGAGATGATGGTGGGCTTGCACGTCTTGGATACGGGAGATGCATGCATCATCCAGAGCGTCTCCCGTGGCAAGCCATGAATTGTTTTGCTTGACTCGCTCACTAAACAAAGCCTCTCTCGTCCTTGTCGCAGCGCCTCAGAAGAAGGGAGGAGACAAGCTTTGCAGGCCGTTCCAAGACACGGCGCGCGACGATCATCTGCTGTAATTTCTTTTTTTGGCGGAATCCCTTCCTTTGACCGAGGGTTTCCCTTCAGAAGCAAAAAAAAAAATGGACAGTGACCGCTGGTTGAGTTCGCTATGAATAGTTCGCCGCTTGTAAAAAGAGACTCCATCGTAAATGCAAAATGTCGGCGTCATTCGATCGGCCAACTTGTGAACTTCCCCTAACCTTGGGTTCCGGCGCAGATCCCATGTGAAATGGGTCCTTTTCCTCTCTCTCACTCTCATCAATCTCACTAAGAGAGCCCCCGGGAAAGGACCCCCTCATCCCGGCAAACTCTGATGAGGCGTCTGGGGTTGTGGCGATCCGCGAGTCGGTAGTGTCCAGTTCCAGACCGGGGGGGGTGCCAGCTCCATGTCTTCAGAGGTTCAGCCACCGGCAAATGGGGGACGGCTGGCCGCGAAATGCAGTCCTGGCTGAAGCCTCTCCCCCCAATGGCTTCTCTCATTCTTGGTTCGAAACGGTCATCCCTCGCCGTCGGCCCAATCGAGATCTAGCCCCCATCAGCAAAGAGCCCGGCAGCCGGGAGCCGGGGCGGGCATCTCATCCATCGCGGAGAGAGCCAACGACTAGACTAGTTTGAGGCGTCACCGTCCACCTCCAAATAGGGTTCTGCCCGTTAGACGCTGATGTCCTCCTGGCGTCCAATCCCCTCGGGACGACATGAAGTGTGCCCGTATGTACCGTGCAACGCTGAAATTGCCGTGCTGCGACATGCATAACGAGGCTGGACCTCTCTCCTCATCAAGCCCCCTCTTCCGCCGCCTCTAGCGCTACACCTTTTGCCATTGGGGATGATCCGCGTGAGCCAGCCCAGCCCTGAGAGGAGGCTTGCTGCTACTGTACTGCTCTGACGCCCGATTTCGCCATTTGCTTGCTTTTCTTTGGCCCATTTCCCTCCCTGCTTCTTGCATCCAGAACAAATCTGCAACGAACCCTTACCTTTTCCTCCCCCATCCATCTCTCGGATCGAGAAAAGAAAAAAAAGCCCATTATTATGGAAAACAAGTTCCGGACACCTACAGCCCGCATGATATGATCCCCCATCTCTTGTTCTTCTTCCTTCACTCCGAGATGCAATGATCACTCTCCTTTCCCCCCACTACAAAGCCCAGGAAGTAACCGAGACCGACCTCGTCATCGCTTCGCTCGCTTGGGGCTTCACCATCGGGTTCGGATGGCTGACGACCTGGACCGCCGTCAAGCAGACCACGCAGGTCTACCGCCGCCATGGGAGGCGCGTCTTTAAGAATGCCTACGTTTGGATGATATGGTTGGAGCTGCTGGTGTGCCTCATCTTTGCTGTCATCTGCTTCCTGCATTTACTTGGCTATATACCCCCGAGGTGAGATGTCTTTGCCCTTGTACTCCTACAATTACTGACCGTCATCCCTGCAGCTTTGCTTTTTATTTCACAATTCGTAAGTTGGACATCTCCTTCTCATCTACACCCCTCCTAACCTCTACTTCAGTTACGACATGGGCTCTGCAGGTTCAATTCCTCTTGCAGATTATCGTAAATCGAATCTCCATCCTCCTCACAGATAAGAATAAAGCATACCGCCTCAAAGTAGGCGTCGCCATTCTCATCACGGCCGTCAACATATCAGTATACAACATCTGGATCCCTGCGCGGCTACAGATATCCGAGAGATACATCTGGATCAACGAATGGTGGGATCGTTGCGAAAAGGTCATCTACCTCCTCGTCGACGGCGCACTCAACCTCTACTTTATCCACGTCGTCCGCGTCAACCTCATCATCCATGGCCTCACAAAGTACAAGAGGTTGACGCACTTCAACATGTTCATCATTGGCTTCTCCCTCAGCATGGACATTCTCATTATCACCATGATGAGTTTGAAAAACACCTTTGTGTACGTCATTGTCACTAGTCTCACCTCTGACCGCTTGTTGCTAACCTCTCTTAGATACATGCAGTTCCACCCACTAGCATACACGGTTAAACTAAACATCGAAATGTCCATGGCCGACCTCATCGGAAAGATCGCCCGAGACAAACACTGCGGTGTCATATCAGAAGGTACCTTTTCAAGTACCATCAGCGACGGCCAGTACCACCTCGAGTCACTCGATCAGAGATCGACCACCGACAGCCAGAGGAGACTGTCAGTCCGAGACGAGTTTGGCTTTGTAGCCAAGCCGAGAAGGATCCTTCATTGCTGTACAAGGCGCACAGGCGAATTTCACAGAGAAGTTCCAGAGGAGTTTCCGGAACCATAAAGCACAGCATACTAGAATATTAATACGTTATTGTACATATATGCAGCATATGTAATACATACTGTTTAGATTACGAGTCAGGACGAAGTAGTGTATCAAAATATGTGTAGTATCTATCAAATCCATCGCAGAGGGCCCGGATGCTTCATAAAACACAGTTGGGGGGCGTTGTTCTTGGTGATGGTTGTTGTCATGCCTACTCTGTTTACCATGAACGCCTTGTGGGTCAAGAGCAGTCTGGTTGACATAAGTCAATAGAATGTCTTGTGACAATGGTTCTGGCCAATGTTGCTCTTGAAGAACGATTCACAATGTGATTTTCTTAATATCACGTCAAGATGATCCAGACCATAGGTGGTCAGCTATTGTGATGGTGATGTAGTCTCGAAAACTTGACTCTTCCCCTGGAAGAACTTGGGTAATATTCAACTGCCCATATATCCTCTTTCCTACTTCTAATTCAAGCGTGCAAATACGTTGGAATAAGCGAAGCGAATGTCGGTTAAGGATATATGTATAGCCTCATTGCCGTATTCGTGCCAGGTTACACCAATTCCTCTATTTCATCTAACACATTCGCATACTCAACAGTCTCGCGCTCTTCGATATTGGAAGTTTGCAAGACACTGCTACTTCAATTAGAGATATGAAAGCATGTTAACGTGTCTCGGATTGATAAAGCTACTGGTAGGAGTATTGCTCAAGCTGCTAAACATGCGGATACCCTATATTCCCGAAGAGAACAGGTGCTTCCATAAAAACATAACAAGTCATGATTCATAAACACATCCTGTCCGGCCTAATTGGGAGCATGGGCATGAGAAGCCGTGCTAGGCTTCCTATTAAGACCTGTCCTCTCCGGTGCAGCCTGCTTTGCCTGAACGATCAAAAGGCTCACGTTGGAAGTAGCAGTTCGCTTAATCTCGTTAGCAAGGCTTGCGGGAACAGAACCAAGAGTACCACGGATGCTGCTCGATGCAGAACCAGAGGAATCACCACCAAGAGTAGTAACAGAGCGACCGAGAATGAAGATGGTGGACTGCTTGTCTTCTGGTTGGGAACTCAAGAGGCTTGAAGCGATGGTGGCAGTCCTCTCGGATGACAACTCAGTAAAGTTGATGCGGTCAACGATGGAGTCGGGGATGGTGGACTTGATCTGGTTAAAGTGCAAGTCCTCGGAAGCATCCTTATCGGGTAGGGAAATAATCTCGACGTCAATGTTCTCGTTCTGTGCAAATTGAAGAGCGAGTCGGAAAGCGTAGACATCATCTTCACTGCCGGTGTAGAGCACACGGATACACTTCTTGCGACGGCTTTCAGCGGAATGGAAGCGGATGGCGGTCGGATCTTGCACGTCGGACTTGCTGATGCCGGAAATCTGTCTAGACAAGAGTCGGGTTGGTCGAGCTTCGCTGTCGGTGGGATCAAGAAGGGTACTGTCAATGAATAGACCGACGGCAGCTATTGGCTTTGCGTGATCAAAGATATTGGCCATAAGCTGTGTAAAATCGCCGTTGGCGAGAGGGTCTCCCCGCGAAGCGCTGTAGAAAGAAGGCAGTTCGGAAATGGTACCCGTCTCACTCCAAGGAACAAGGATGAGATCACTCTTGAGCTTGGTAGCCTCGGTGGCGAGAGTGTCTGCAAACGTGTTCTCGGGAACAACCGAGATCTGACCCGACACGACGACATCCCGTGTTGTGTTGTTGGCGGATGTACCGAAAGCCTTGATGATGGGGTCGTGGCTAGCAAATTCCTCAATCTCGGAAACCTTCATGACGGAAGAGTTGCGCTCAGTCAATCCGACAAGACGGCATCCGTGGATGCGAAGGAGAGGCTTGGGAGCATCTGTGCCATTACTAGACATGAGGCCTTCAGTTACAGCACTCTTCTCACCGTGAGCTGGCGAATCTCCTTCGACACGCTGACGCTTTGCATGGCCTGCGGTAAACAGCGACACAGTAGACAAAAGACTGGACAATCCATCAGTTCGTAGATAGACAAGCACCCGATTAGCAACATCCTTATCGCTCTCATCACTCTCATCCGCGTCAGGTGGATTGAGAGGGTTTCCATCCCAATCAATCTTACCCTGCTTCCACAGTTCCAACTTGCGCTGGTACGATGGCGGATACAGCCAGCTAACGAGAGGAGTCGTGAGGAAAGTAGTAACAAGGGCCATGACGACAAAGATGGTGAAAGTCCTAGTGCTCAGAATCTTTGCCTGCAGTCCAATGTTGAGAACAATAAGCTCGACGAGTCCCTTGCAGGACATGAGCGTTCCAATAGTGACGGATTCACGCCAGACAAGGCCGTTTAATCGAGCGCCCATGGTACCTCCAAATAATTTGGTGAAGAAGGCAGTCACTGTGACGGTGACTACATAACCCCATGTAATACCGCTGTCGAGTAGCGAGAGGTTGGTGTTGATGCCCGAAAGCGCAAAAAAGAGAGGGACGAACAACGTCGAGATGAGATCCTCAATCTTCTCGGTGAGCTTGATGGCAAAACCTCCCTCGTGAGGACACATGAGTCCGACCATGAAGGCACCAAAAATGGAGTGAACACCGATAACACTGGTGAAAAAGGCAGAGGCAAAGACCATGAGGATGGTCAAGGCGACGACGGTCTCAGTAGGGCCATTCTCCAAGCTGTGCGTCTTGCGAAGCACCCACATGAAGCACGGGCGAACGGCATAGGCCAGGAAAAGTGAGTAGCCGACGGTGACGAGGAGGATATAAACTGCGGTCACTCCAGCGCCGGAATTGACGAGGGTAACGCAGAGAGCCAGCAGAACCCAGCCAACAACATCGTTGATGATGCCCGATGTGAGGACGATGACACCCACGTTGGTGTTGAGCAGCTTCAAAGCTGTCAAGATGCGACAAAGGACGGGAAAAGCAGTAATAGCAATAGCGACACCAATAAAGAGCGCAAAGACGCCAAAGCTGATGGGCGCAAGCTCAGGATCGTCGCCGAATTCGTGGTACAAGCCATAAGCCAGGGCGACACCGCAGCCGAACGGGATGGCCATGTCGAGGGTTGCGACGCCGACTGCTGTGCGCCAATTGCGCAGCAGGTAGGTCAGATTGATCTCCATTCCGACGAGGAATAGGTACAGAATGAGACCGATGTTGGCGGCGAGTCGGAAGGGCGCCATGCCCTCCTTTGGGAAGATGGCATCGGTGAAGCCAGGGACGCGACCGAAGACAGATGGGCCGAGTAGAATACCCTTCAATGGTTAGCTATGTTTGGACATGATAGGTGTTCAACTCACAGTAATGACTTCTGCAATGACTCTTGGCTCCTTGATCTTGCTCAGAGGCCAGTAGAGAAGCCTCGTCAAAGCAATGACAATGGTCGCCTGGATGATGAAGAGTATGACTGGGTCGGCTGGATTGAAGACGGTCGGGTTCAAGCCCTCAAAGATGCCTCCCTGCTTTGGAGCTCTATCCCCAGTCGCCGTAGCTACCGCGGTAGTTGTCGTAGCCGACATTATACAGACTCGTTACTCGCAGAACAATTGCAAGTGAGAATCAACAATGAAGCTCCTCAACGAGCTGACGAGGAATCTGACATGCGGGGAGAAGGGGGTTTCTACCTTAAAGAACCCCAAACAGAGAAGATCCCTGCCTCGCGCATGTGAGAGAGGAGGAAGGGACATGAGACAACAAGTCAAGACGAAAAAGACAAGGTTGCATCCATCGCCCGCATTCTCTTGGCGATGGCTTCTTTTGATGAGGTGAGCTTATCTTGTGCTTAAAGAGCGGGGAAATCACAATATCACAACGTGCATATTCTCTCATTCACCTTCATCGATATACCTTGGCTGATGGACATCCAACATGGACTGTGGCTGCTCCCGCGTGGTACAACTTGTCTCGTATCCCGACCGAGTCCCTGTTTGCGCTTTTGCAAGACAAATTACGCGGTAAGCCACGCTCAATCCTGGCTGACGTTGCCAAGCCCTTGCTCTCGCCTCGCGCAGTTCAACGGGTGGCCTGACCGCTACAAAAACGCGGGGAAAAGAGCTGTCAAATCTGTTTGTCTCCCAAACTCCAATGTCATGCGGTTGTTTTGAGGTCTTGAATGGTGGCTCTAGACCTTGTTGGGTATGCGCACTCTTGATCAACTCCCCGCTGCTACACACCACCTTGCGTGCAGTACATCATGAGACTCCCCGGATACTTGAGCTTGCTTAACTGGGCGCTCATGAGTATCATGAGTTCATCTACCAAGTCTTGGCTACCATCCTCTATCATCGCACATGGTTTAAAGAAGGTTGTCGCTGTGCTGGAGCTGGGACCCAACAATGGGCGATAGTGATTGTAACCGACAGTCTACATACATGTTTCAAGTCTATTGCGGTTTACTCAGTCTTGGACAGGTCATTATTCTTCTTTGGGTCAGTCATCAGACATCAAGTTATGTCACCGCTCTTGGCCCTCGATTATGCATCATTCTATGGTCTTTTTTCTTTTTCTTTTCACTCAAGAGGCATGCACTCTTGGTGTTTTGCCCTATGCTAGAATCTAGTATAATCTAGATCACGGCATTATCCCTGACTGACTCTTCAAGCTGCATGGTTAGACATTCAGCTGAGCAGTGGTAGATTCCTGGATGTGCTTCTGGTAGGGAGCCAGTCTCTTCTCCACTGGGCCTCCGGGACCGCAGTACTTGTCAACAATTTCCGCGCTGCGCCCAGTGTAGCTAGAGTAGATGAATTAATCTCGGTTGAGATCAAATCGATAAAGGGGCACTTACAGCTCAGCCTTGAGCATGTTGTCCAGCTCACCCCAGATGGGCTTGAAGAAGTCCTTGCTCTTCATGCGAGCGACCAGGTCGTTGGGCTTGCCCTGTAGTGAAATATTATCAGTCACGGCTATCAAGAAAGACTATCAGTCAGCCTTACCTCATTCTTGACGACGTAGCCAGCCTCGTGGGAGAGGACACGGATCTCCTCGTGCGCCCTATTAAGCTCGTTAGTCATGTCCAGTGGCCAAAACACTCAATACTTACTCCTGTCTCGAAGCTCCCTGGGCAACCAGTCTCATGATGATCTATGCACAAAGGTTAGCTCTGTTTTTTCAACACGGGTAGCTTTGCCCTGGACTTCAATATCCAGTGATGACAGGAAATGCCATGGTATTAACCCGATGTCTAGGGATTGACTTACAGTCTCGGTGATCATGAAAGGAAGTTCCTCTTGAACGCGGGCGTTAATTCGCTTGGGGTAAACCACAAGGCCGTCCGAGATGTTGTCAAGACCAATGAGGATGGCCTCGGCGAGTAGGAACATCTCGGGAATGTCGATTCCTTTCTGTGTTAGCAATGATGGCTCGGAAGTGTTTCCGAAAATGATGACAAAGAACATGGAGCAATGCTTTTGGGGCTCACAGCCACATTTGAGTGTCTTGTAAAAGAAGAGTAAAAGGTACTTACGGCGAATAGCAGAGTCGTCGAGTGTACGCTCAGCCCACTGATCCGACAGGGTGTTGGCAAAGTTTGTGGGCTTGGACATCAGCTCACGAGCCAGACTGTACACTCTCTCGGAGCGCATCTACACAAGGTTAGAGTTGTATCAGATAGGGTGACAAGGGTACTAACGGGGTTCCTCTTGTATGCCTATACAAATCTGTTAGTTAACAAAGACTGCATGATAGTTTTGGGCATACTAACCATGGCCGAAGATCCGATCTGAGACTTCTCGAAAGGCTCCTCAATCTCTTTCCAGTGAGCCAAGTGCCTGATGTCTCCACAGATCTTCTGTGCAGTGGCACCGAGGCCAGCAACAGCGTTGGCAACAACCAAGTCAACCTTGCGGGTGCTTTAACTTGAGGTTAGCAGATGCCTATACCAGGAGTGAGAAGCAATCGGCTTACTATGTCTGGGTGGACACGTCCTGCGAAATGTTAGCACTGACTCCTCCAGTAATAACCAGATATCGGCAGATGTCAACGCACGTAGCAAGCCGGGAAGTCAAACTTCTTGCACAGGAGGTCGTTGAGCTGATCACACTTGGCGGAATCTCCGTGGAAGCTGCAAGTAGAAAGGTTAGCATCCCCGAGCACAAGCAACTCGACTCAATAGAGCGGTTTGCGTAAAGAGTTTCAAAGTGGCGTCTCCTTACATCTCCAGGAACGAGGCCTGTGTTCCAGTGGTTCCTACCTAGCTGTTAATTATCGAATCTTGAAACAAAGGCCAGAGAACCTACCTTGAGCACCTCGGAACTTGAGGTCCTTTCGAACTTGCTCAATGCTCTCAAGATCGAACTGTGCATATTTAGAGCGCTGCCTTGTGGAAGCAATCATCTTTGACATACCATGAGGTCCTGGACCCATTGAGCGGCTGCCATCATGTTAGTCATTTAGCCATGTACGCCATCAGTTTGAACTCACCTCGCTTTCCGACAGTGATCAGCTGAGCAGCCTGAAGATGAGTGTAGGCAAGGGTAGGCTCCTCTACAGGGATGTCAGCAGGGGGTGACTATTGGACACTGGTCTGCAGTATCATTACCCTTCCACTTCAGAGCAAAGGCAGACAGGTTCGAAATGACCTTGGCCAGCTTCTTGAGAAGAATGTCCATGGCCTCTCGCATGAGAATCAGTTCGGCATTGTCAGTGACGAAGCAGCTGGTTGCGCCATAGTGAATGATCCCTGCAGCAGATGGGGCAACGGCTCCGAAAGCATGGACGTGCTATTCCAGCATTAGTTGGGATCTTGATAGACCCTGGCACGACACAAAGCTTACAGCCATGACATCCTACATGATTCACTGGTCAGCACCAAATAAGTGATAGATATTCATCAATTGGGCTGGACGTACATGTCTACGAATCTTCTCCTCAACACGAGCGACCTCGAAATCCGAGTCAGTGACGGTAAGATGAGCCCTCATCTCTTCCAGGGCCTCGGCGGAGATGGTGTCAATTCCGAGCTCCTTCTCGCTCTCGGCAAGACCCAGCCAAAGCTTGCGCCAGGTGGAATGTCTGGAACGCTGGCTGAAGAGGTTCGACATGGCAGCGCTGCAGTAGCGGGTGGTCAGAGAGGTCTGATAGCCATCGTACTGAGGGTTGTTCTGGGCCTGGAGCTTCTGGAGCTGCTGCTGCAGCTCCTCGATCTGCTTCTGGTGATCGTCGGACATGTTGTTTCTCGACGGTGATGTCACGATGAGTGATGATGTTGCGATGTTTTTGACGAAGCGAGCTTGTGATGTGAACCCTCTCGCCCGGCCCCACCAAAGAAAAGATTGAGTTTTGATTGCCGAAGTCGCTTGCTGCCTGAGGCATTAGGAGAAACTCTCGGGTAGGTACGGAGCACATGAGCTGATGTAGAAGCCCCACAAGCTTCAGCTCAGCGACACGCAACCGAGCTGAATCTCATCCGTCAACAACAGATCATGCCTGCATTATTCTTCAACCGAAACGTCCGGAGGAAAACGGACAGCAAGGCGGTAACTCCCTCGGAAGGCTCTCAGGCTATTGATCATTCATTCGACATGTCTCACACCCCGTGAGCTGCTTAGCAGTGGCAAATCGAAGTCGCCTGGTTCCATGACCCTAAAACACATGGGAGTCGGACCACTAAGTGCAGCATTGGATGGGACGGTTCTCAAAGGGCCGAGCCCTGATATTTTGTTTTTGCAGATGAGCCGAGAGACTACAGCCGAAAACAAAGTGCATACAGGAGGAAAGCCCCCAGGGTTGCTAATGGCTTGTTGGAGAGTCTTTGATCTTATGAAGTTGTGGATTTATCACAACTTGGCCAGTCGGGAGAAGGTTTACCAGCTAACCGAACGGTGGATCATGATAGCTTCGGCTTAGCGCATTCATCCCCACGTTGGAGATCCTTGTTGGCTGGGGTAAACGTTTTGGCAGAAACGTCCAACTTCAACCCCGACAAGTTGGGGTACCTACATAGTATAAATCGTCCAGCTCTTCTGAAACTAGAGTTGCCAGGATTCCCTGAGTAATTCAAGTAACTCCAGTTCGAGTCGTCCCTCATCATGTCTTCTCAACCACGCATCAAGTTCGCCGTTATTGGCGTTGGATTGATTGGACCTCGACATGCCAAGACCGTCATTGAGAGCAAAGAAGCAGAGCTGGTGGCTATTGTTGACTTGATGCCTGCTGGAGAGACACTGGCACAAGAGCTGGGTGTTGCCTACTTCAAGTCCGTGGCCGAGATGCTACAATCTCCCAACAAGCCAGAGGCAGCCATTATCTGCACGCCCAATCACACTCATGTCCCGTTATCTAGGGAACTTTCCTCTGGAGGTGTTCATATCTTGATCGAGAAGCCCTTTTGCACCGATATATCTAGTGGCAAGGAACTGCTACAGCATTTGAAGCAATCCAGTGTCAAAGCCGTTGTTGGACACCACCGACGATTCAACCCTTATATGGTGACTGCTAAACAGACAGTCTCATCTAGATCTCTGGGAAGAATCATCGCCATCAACGGTATCTGGGCAACATACAAACCCCTCGAATACTTTGACCCGCCAGCAGATTGGCGGAGACAACAAACTGGAGGTGTCGTTCTGATCAATCTCATTCACGAGGTAGATCTGCTCCATTATCTATTCGGACCCATCACTCGCGTTCACGTTGAAAAGACAATTTCCCAACGTGGATTCGAGGCAGAAGAAGGAGCTGTTCTCACTCTCCGCTTCAAGTCTGGCGCTGTGGGCAGCTTTCTCGTCTCTGATAATCTCCCATCACCCTACAACTTCGAGTCCGGCACTGGAGAGAACCCCCTGATTCCCAAGTCTGGTCAAGATTTCTGCCGTGTTTTCGGGACGGATGCGGCGCTAAGCGTGCCAGACATGACAACGTGGTCCTATAAGGGAACTCAGAAGTCATGGCATCAGGAGATGGTTCAACAGAAGATTCCAGTACCCGAAGGAATTCCCTTCGAGCTACAGCTGGATCACTTTGTCAAGGTCATCCGTGGCCAGGAGACGCCGAGTTGCACCCCGGAGGCTGGGCTCGCTGCACTTGTTGTCTGTCAGGCTATTAAGGAAGCTCTGGAAGAGAACAAGACTGCGGATATTGACTCGTTTGACTTTTGAGGGAGGAATGCCATAATTTTAAGATATTAATTTGGGGAGTCAGCGATGATAGGTGTAGTTAATGGGAGATCTCTATTCTCTTGTGAGGAAATACTGTTGAGGCCATTTGACAAATGAAAGAAAATTCCTTATAATCTACCTTGGTAGTCTAAGTTCTTGTGAAATCTCAACTACACCTTGGCTGCGGACGCCACCTGTACTTCCTGGACTTGGATCTGCGGCTGCTTCTTTGCCTGGGATACCGCAACATCGTCCAGGTACAGATAGTCCAGAACCTCGTTTGAGAACGTCTTCTTGAGGTCTGCAAGCGTCCACCCATGCTTCTTTCCAATCTCTGCCATCAACCCCTTAAATTCCGCAATCTCACTCTTATAGACCTCGCTGTGCAGCCTCTCGACCCAAGGCTTACCGTCGACTTTGTAGTTGTACCACTCCTTTGCCCAATGCGGCCTGATGACAATCTGGTTACCGTCGTTGTCCTTGTAGGTCGCCCACTTGTCCAAGACCTGCTGGGCATAAGGCTCCCAGATGTCAGCGACGGCTCTCAGTGTAAGGATCTCAATGGCGCAGGTTCCGAGCTTGTGCCCTCGCTGCGGTGCCATAGTGACGTCGCTGGAGCCCATGATGCGCATCTCGAGAGGCATTCGCATGGGACAGGTGTTGACATTGGCGTAGCACGTCTTGATAGCGTCCCACCACGCACGACGGACATTGGTATAGTCACGTTGATCAGTTGTACCCTTCTTTGCGTGAAGCTATTCCAATTAGTACAAAGCTGATATCCGAACTATGTATCAGGCTTACCGGAATCTCTACTTCGAGATCGCGCACTCGGATGTTCTGCACGCCTCGCTGGAAGTGAAGGGCATTGGGCAGAAGAGTCCTGATTGGTTTCTCGCCCGTCTTGCGTTCATCAAGATTCTTCATCGCCAGCCATGCTACTTTGGTCAGCCCTATGACAGGAAGAGTGGTAAACCATCTTACACAAAAATGTGGTTTGCATATGCGGCCTCGCCTGCAATGCATCAATCTTTTGCAAGACATTCTGCCCCATGTTCATGATGGCAGTTCCAAGGACTTGAATGAAAGTCTTTGCGGTACTAGGATAGTTGACGACATCCTTGGTGTTGTTGTCAGTTTTCCACGTATTAACCCACACCTGGCTCGAGTAAGGGAACCAGAACCATTCTGCGTAAAAGTCCTCATTCGCACGACGCTCAAAGTTCTGTATGGCGGTCTGCTTTTGTTGCTCGGTACGAGGTTGGCGAAGGGGCTCAGGAATGTCCAAGTCCTTCATCTCAGGGGGAGGTGGGATGGCGTCGATGACGTCGAGTTTCACTGGGAACATGACTGCTGTTGACATGGGGTCGCACTCGAATGTGATGTGAGTGACCACGCCGAGGAGACCGAAGCAGCCACTGGCCGCCTTGAGTAGCTTGGCATCAGCCATGTTCACAGTTCGTAGCTCCCCGTGAACATCGACGTATTCGATGCATCGCACAAGATCACTCAGTGTGGGATGCTTGATACCAGCGCCGTGACTGGACAAGTCAGTAACTGGCTAGAGCCTTGGAGAACATCACTTACCAGATGGTAGCATTGCTACCGCCAAAGGTGATCTCCACCTCGATAATGTTCATGGGCAGAGTAACATTCCCTTCGTTGATACACCAACGTCGGAACTGCTCGTTCGTAGTAGACGTACCAACACGAACGTACTTCTTACCACCACTGAGAGCTTGGCCACCCACATAAGACGCATCGACGATCTTGATGTGGTTCAGCTCGGTTTCCTTGGGCTGGAAAAGGCTTGAGGGCAGTGAGGTAAAGTTTGGCAGTACACCAGCGTTATGCTCAGTCAGTGTCGAGATGAGAACATCTCCGTTGTTCTTCTGCCCAACTTTTCCATTTCTTCCAAAGACAGGAGCCCAGGAATGGCCCGCAAGTCGTTAGCGAACGAAAGAGTTCAAGGGCTAGGAAAGCTTACGGAAACCCGATACTCGAACACCACTGCCATTCTTAACCGCATCCCGAACGATGGTCTGAATCTCAGCTGTGTTCTCGGGATAGTATGTGATTGCCGGGGTGTTCTTCACTGTCCGGCCCCAGTTTTCAAACACCTGATTCGCAACCTCGCCCTGTTGCTGTTAGATATCTGGACCCGAGATCCCAGTAGGGAGTATCTTACCTTGATAAACTTTCTATCAGGCGTCGTCTGCTTCGTTGCAGAGGTCAAGAGCAAGTTTTGAACGTGGAGACCTGACGCAGGGGTTGCTCCTGCGGGTGTACCCTCCAATTCCGCAAGAAGAGCACCGGCATCTTTGGCTGAGATATCTCCATCAACAAACTTGTCAAGAACCTCCCCCCTCTGCCCCGGAAGCTTAGACTTGACATCGTCGTAAACTTCATTGTGTGTGGAATCTCGAAAGACCTGGAGGATTCTGCGGGCAAAGGCCTCCTTGGTCACTTCGGTATCATCATCGAACCAGTCGCCGATGAGCTTGTCGAGGCCTGGCAGCTCCTTCTCGTCCAGTTCGCTCTCGGGATCCTTAACGAGCTGACTGAGCTGCTGGATAGAATCCTGCAGGGTTGGGATGGACTCGGACGTCTCCACAGGTGCTGACATGATGGACTGTTGTTTATAGTACAGCTATCGAGCAATACGAGAACAAGAAATAATGCGCGGGGAACTTGAAGTGGTGGAGGCTAAGGCAAGCTTCGGTTCTCTCGCTCTGGAATAAACAAGATATCTTACAGAGTCTATCAACTTGTTCCCCTGTTAAATCTCATTCACTTTATATACTACAAGAATGTTTCATCCACCCACCAACCCATTGTGAATACTTTCATCAATCGATAAGCAAGGAATGCGCCCAAGGCCGACTTGCAGACGGTCTAGACTCTGCTCCGCCCAGCGTCAGCCAGCCACAAAATGCCCAAGTTTGTCCAAGCCCTACTGTTTCGGGAGCTGACTGTTACGAGGTGGTGAGAATTTAGAAAGTTTGAACAATGCCACAATGCCGTTGGTTACGAGGTGATGGCCTAGGTATGTGAATCTGCATCAAAACACACTGTCGGCCAGTCACTTTAGTATCGGCTTGTCAGCTCCCGTAGCTCTAGTTGCCGCTTTTTCCGCCTTCCTGTAGGTGAAAGCGAGTCAACTTGGTTTCCCATCACATGCTTGTCCTCGGGAGGCCTCGACTTGCGATGGTAAGACATGGCTCACCGCACTCTTACTATTGTCTCGAGGTGACGATGCTACCCATTGGTTGACTCTCTTGTCACATTGTGATCAATGGTGCGGGGTAAAGAGCTGAAAAGCACAAAGAAGCCAGGCAGGCATGAGGCTTGAAGGTTGTCTGTCACTTGTCAATCTTGACAACTCGCAATGCTGTAGGGTGGAGTGCTGGTCAAACGATCTGCCATGGGGAACATTAACACATACCTAGCTAGGAGAACTATTTGAAGCGACCTCGACTAGTGATTGTGCCAAGCCACGGGCAAAGGTAGTTTTCAATCAATGCTGCCCTATGGACCGGGCCGTTGCGTTACGCTGCTTGCCTATAGTAAGTGTCTTGGCAAACCATAATCGTATGGCATTTTACAAGAAAGAATAGAGCACACTAAGGCGAGGATTGTAAGGCCACGATTGGTATTTACAAGCTTTTGCTATGCTCCTATAACTCTTTGGCCAACTATATTTCTCCTGCTAGGAATCATTCTATGTGCTTTTCTTAGTCCTTGACAGCTCATTTACCAGCTCTACTTCTTCCCAGAGCACTATCAGCCCAGTACTGAGGTGAATAATTACCACAAGACAGGTTCTCAAGCCCGTCTTTGTTTATACTATACACGAATCATAGTTTTATAGGCATTGCATTACCCGCCTAATCCCTCTTTTTTCCAATCCTAGGCAAGCAGAGCCACAAAGCCAGGAGAGCCGCCAGGAGCGCGAGAATGATTGGCTGGAGAACCTGGACACCCTTTGACTGAGCAATGGCACCGACCGCAAAAGGCAGCACAGCCGCTCCGCTGCCACCAAAAGCTGCGGCAAAACCGATGGTGCTGACATGCAGATGCTTAGGCAACATCTTGGTGGTGGCGATGACGACGGCGGGGAACAGAGGCCCGATGAAGAATCCCTGGAAGGCAACAGCAACAGCAGAGACATAAAACTGCGGCACCAGCCAGAAGACGAGCTCCAGAGCCATGGTAGCTGGTAGGTAAAGGGCTACGGCAACCTTTACGCCGAGCATTGGGGTTACAAATCCCAGAATGGCACGGCCGAGAGTAAGTCCCAGCCAAAAGCCGACAGATGTCATTCCGGCCGGGAACGCTTCAGCGTTGCGAACTCGGATCATGAACTGAACGACCCAGCCACCAAGGGAAACCTCAACTCCAACATATGCAAGCAGAAAGACGGCGCAGATCCAGGTGACGCGGGCATGGGGCATCTGGAACAGTGCCTGCTTCATGCCTTCGTGGTTTTCGTTGCCTGCCTCCATGGTCCTGCGGTAGACTTCAGCGCCGTTGGACCTGAAAGCCCATGTGCAGGTGATGAGTTCGACGACAGCAAGGCCGATCTGAAGGAATATTTAGCAATCTGCTTTATAGGCTCAAACCTTTCCGGAAAGACCTTACCATGACATAGTAAAAGTTATACCATGGCAGATGGGCCTTGGTGATCATGCTGGTAGCAATGAGAGGGCTAATGGTACCACCAATACCATAACACGCGTGGAGAAATCCCAACGTCTCATTTGCTCGATGCAAGTTGCCAACCCAAGCATTCCAGGCAGCGTCACTGATACCGTTACCAAAACCAGCGACGGCATAGGCCAAGACCAGCACAGGGTAAGGAGGATGGAGGGCGATGATGATGTAGGCAATGATGTGGCATATTCCACAAGTGATACCAATGCCCCGCTGGCCGATCCGCCTATGCAGCATGTTGTTTATGGCGGCTGCAAGGATATACCCGACAAACGGAGACAGGAAGATGAGGGAGACGACAGTGTAGCTGAGATCATAGTATTTTTCCAACTTCCAAAATTAGTCAGGGCCACAAGATAAGAAAGGGTACCATACGTATGGAATAAGAGCCTATGAAATGTGTTAGTGGATGAATGTTCGATGAAGGTTACCGAGTCTTACACCGTAGGCAGCATCATTGGCACCAGAAGTCAACAAGCTCCAAAATGTGGCACCCGTCTTGAATACATTTGATCGCGGATACCTCCAGCTCTCCACCACCTCGACAGGAGCGGTATGAGCGGCGATACTCTCAAGTCCATTGTCGTCAGAGCCAGTATTGGCGCCGTCATGCTGATTAGATCCAAGACGTCGTGGTTGTGTATCGAAGAAGCCACTGGACGATGACTTAGCCACCGGCGCAGGGAGTGGGCTGACAGAGGTCAGCTCAACGGAGCCAATCACGGCAGTGGAAGCGCTGGCAGCCGTCATTGTGGAGCTGAAACGGCTGAAACAAAAAAGATGCGTCTGACAAAAGACAAGGGATCCGTCGATCTAGGACGGCAGGTGAAAGAAAAAGCATTGTGAGTCTCTCGAGAAGAGAGTCGAGCTCTCCTTTTGAACCCTCTACACGAGGACAATCATGTGGATACTCGTTCCTCGTTCTGTCACTTCTCGGAACGAGTTCCCCGCGCCAAGCGAGAAGTTTAGCCGAAAGTCGAGATAGCCGTCCACCAGAGCATTTCGTGATGGATAACCCATTGGGGAAGTCTGCGGCTAAGTCTCGGGTAGCGATAATAGTTCCGTGACGTCACGTTGAGGTTCATCTGGCACTGTGCCTCCGGCGGATACGATGCTGTGTGGTCTCATTCTTGGGACACTTTCTTCGGGCGAAGCTGCTGTAGGTAAGCGGGATTGTAGGGATCGCCAGGTCCGTTTGCCCACTCTCCAGCGTCGGGCTACTGTAGGATTAGGACACGCGTAGAGCTTGGGGCGGAGCAGCCCTATTAAGCATATTTTTCAAAAAGTCTTGGCCCCAGAGTCCAATTGCCGCTCTGCCGGTGTAGCCCAGGACGCAACTCTTGGTGGCTGGGGGCCCTCTGACCCCCCCTTGTTGGGGTTTGTCCTCCACCATGCACCACTCTCATCTGGCCCCCTTGACAGTCCAGACCACGCTGGCGTCGGGCCATTGGGTCGTGGCTTTTGCATATCGCTCAGCTCCCTGGGTCAGAACCGTACCCCGAGGCCAATCAGTCACGGGCCTCGTCCAGCCCTACAGCGTTAAATGCAACCCGGCACCCCCTCTGTCACCGCCGGTGCAGGGAGGCTTTTCGGGGGTCATATGTGCAAACGGCATAGTGCAAAGACGCGAATTTCAACGAGGCTGAGAATGGCCTTTCCTTTAAACCCAAGCAGTTCTTCTCTCCCACGTTCCATCCCTTCCATTCGGTCTTCACTCCACACACATCAGTTTCCAGTCTGTCGCTTCCTGCTTCTTTGCCGCCTCTGGCTGCCGTCCACTGCGGGGACCCAATCGGCTGCCCGGGCCTTCATCCCGTCTCGTCTCATCTTGTCTTCGCCTGAGTCGTCATGGAATTGAGGGAATACGATGGCCGCCGTTACGAGTACAGTGCGGCGCAATCTCCGCCTACAGACTGGCAGCCCAGCAGTCCATCCATCGCCAGGAAACCGGTAGGCGCAACGAGGCAGCAGACGTCGCCCTTGGGATCTCCAGATTATACCTCTCAATCCTTTTCCAACCGAGTCGCCCAGGGCCCTTATTTTCCTCGTCAGATTGACCCGAATGTCGATACAGCTTACTATGGCTCACCCACACCGTTGGGTATCTGGGAGCCCATCCAGCCAGCGCCCCAAGCCGGCCCTGGTCAACAACAGCAACAACAACCACAGATGAGGCCACAAAACTATCGATATGACAGCGAAGCGTCTCTTCTTAGCCCTTATCACTTTGAGGGTGTTCCAAGGCAAAGCCCGCCCGATGCTCCAGGTCCCCCGCGCCCGTCGCGTGGGAGGAGATGCTTCAATTGGTGGTTGACGGAATGGAAGCCATCATGGAGCATGTATTTTCTCGTCTTCTGTGGCATCGCCTTTGCCATGGGACACCACTTTTTCTACAAAGGACTTCACGGAAAACTCGCCAAAGACCAGCAAGGAATGTTTCGCTATGGAGCCCTCCTCGCTTTTCTCTCAAAGGCGTGCTTTCTGAATGCCGTGGTGCTGGCATTTCGACAGCGCGTCCTGATGATGATTCGTCGCAAAATGCTTTCCCTTGCGACACTCGACTCACTTTTTGCGGCTTCCGAGGATCTGACAGCCCTGCTCAACTGGGAGGCTTGGGTGAATGCCAAGTTTGCCATGGGTTTGACAATCTTCATCTGGATGTCGCCACTCATCGTCATCCTAGCGTCGTACACGCTGACGGTTATGCCCCAGAGGGTGCAGGAGACAACAAAGTGCCCCGAGATCCGAACACTCAACTTTTCACACGAGCAGGTCCCCAACTGGTGGAGTCCGATCCGAGAAAAAGGCCTGATCGAGCTGTCTGTTTCTCTGTGGAATACCACTACTGAAGGAGAAAACGTCCAGGTGGACCCCGACGGGTATGACTATTGGACAAAGGGAAGCCAGCAGTTCAGGTCAATCGCTCTCAAGACTGCATATACTCAGCAAGCAGTCATGCGGAAGGATGCACCTACACAGATTTGCGGCGAAGGGTGGAATTGCAGCTATGTCATCGAGTTTGAGGCCCCCGGATATAGATGCCAATCGTTGGCCTCCGGGGTGGGTGAGACGGTCAAGAAGCTGGGGGATGCTGAATGCCCTTTTGACACAGGCGATCTTTTACCACGAGGAAACTTTTCTTACATTGCCAATACTTACCTGGGAGACTACGGGAACCCACAAATCGACGGAGGCCCTGGCGGAAGACCTAAGCCGAACATGACTCGCCCATACCCCAAAAATCTGGGTGCTCTCCGGACGGAACCCATCCTGTGGTTTGGCTTCGCCGATGTTGAAGATAGATCCAAGGTGCAGCCTGCAAACAGGAGCGTCAAAGGCTGGGACTCTGCATACACACCCACCATTTTCGGATGTGAGCACTATGAGACCAAGTACACGGTGCAGGTCAACCATACCGGCGGCACCCAAACGCACAAGGTCAAGAAGCGCGAGTTCCTCCGAAAGTTGGTCGATACGACTTATGTGCCCGACAAGAAGGATCCGGACAAGAGGCTGAAGGATCGAATTGTGGCCGTCCCTGAGGAAAACTACATCATGCCACAAAACGTCAGTCTATACCGACAAAAGATGGCATACCACGCGGTAGGTAGCCTCCTGCGCGAGCTCGTCAACGGGACCATCAAGATGCCGTTCTACGTGGTAGAGACCATGGCGATCGAGACACGGTTGATCGACAGACTCAATTATTTACCCGTTGCAAATTTCCAAGAGGAGATACAGGACTTTTACGAGGAGATTCTCATGTCCTTCTTTTCGGACCCGCAGTTCATTGTCGTGTCGTGGGCAAGCGATCCTTCGAAATGGTCAGGATCAGCCGAGGGCGGTAACAAGACCGACTATGACTGCATGCGATTCCAGCTTCGGAATTGCTATTTCTACAATGAAGCACAACTCTGGGCCGTCTACGCGATATCCATGGGCATAACTGTTGTGGCCGTCGCGTCGGGCGTGGCGGCGATGGAGGAGGACTCGCTGATGCGCAGCCTAAGCTTTTCGGCCATTCTCGCTGCGACTAGAGGAAGCAGTCTCGACAAGCTACGATGGGAAAAGGGAGCAGAGATTAAAAACAGCAAGATTGGGTTTGGCCTCGTATCGGGTCAAACAGGAGAGAGGGCATATTCCTTTGGAGTGGAAGGAGATGTGAGCCAGGAGAAGACAACGGCGAGGTCAACATCGCGGTCGCCGGCGATATCAGTCATGGACTGGGGAGATAGGGCAGCTCGGAGGGTGAGCTATGCCATGTTGAATAGGAGGGAACGAGAAGGATCTTGATGCATATGCCTCCATTTGGTGGATGACTGGAGCGAATGGATATAAATATGGTAGAGATGGGGAGATTTATTCGGCCGCATAGCGTGCGTGCATTATCTAATCTAATCAATGAAGACACGATTGCATACTTCACATCCATTGCATTGCATTAATCATCAGTCTTTTTCCTGTTGAGGGGAAACCGTTTACCATCAAGGTTTGTTGAAGGAGACGTTGCGTGTAAGCAGTAAGATAGCGGGTTATCGCCAAGATGCCAGGTGGAGCTCCAGGCCTTGAAGTTGACTAAGGTCCCCCCGAACGGAAAGCTGTCTGCCTGCTTGCTTGCTTGCGTGGCTTCAATTGTCACCGCCGAAACGACCTCAAGCAAACCGCGACCGCTTTCGCAAAACTTGTATCACCTCAAAAACAAGAAAAGGCGACAATGGTCGAGCTACACGCAGCGGCCGACCTCTCGGAGGCTGCGTTGGGCGGCCCAATTCGCATCGAGGGCTCCCACTTTGTTGACTCCCACGGCCGCATCCTCTCGCTCCGAGGCCTCAACGTGTCTGGAGCCAGCAAGTTGCCCACCGAACCCAATGGACTGTCTCACCTCACCGAGCGCTTCTACGAGCATCGCACCGTCACCTTTGTCGGAAGACCGTTTCCCCTGGAGGAAGCCCCGCTGCATTTTCGCCGGCTGCGCGAATGGGGTTGTCCGCTTGTGCGACTGCTCGTCACTTGGGAGTCGCTCGGACACGCCGGACCAGATCCAGAGATTGACCTTGACCTTGAGTACATTGGTTATTTGCGACAGCTTATCGAGTTGATGCCACAGTATGGTATCAAGTGCTTCGTCTGCGCGCATCAGGATGTTTGGAGCCGATTTAGCGGAGGTAGCGGTGCTCCAGGTTGGACTTTTGAGACTGTTGGTCTCGACGTTGAGGCATTCACCGACACCGGTATTGCTTACGTCCACGGCCAGGACGAAAAGAAGAGAGCTAGCGAACCCCCCAATCCCAAAGAGCCAGGCGGTCCTTTCTTATGGCCCTCGGGTTATCAGAAGCTCGCTGCCTCTACCATGGCCACACTCTTCTGGGCGGGTGATGCGTTGGCGCCGAACCTCAAGTGTCGGCGCACCGTCGCCGGAGGAGACGACCCAAGCAACCAGGTCCCAGTCCAGACATTCCTGCAGGACGCCTTCATAGAGGCCTTTGGACGACTGGCAGATGAGGTGGGCGACTTGGAGGCTTGCATTGGCTTTGAGCCTATGAACGAGCCTCACCGCGGCCTCATTAACCTGCACCACTTTCACTTCTGGAACTACGACACAGACTTGCATATTGGTCACTGCCCTTCACTCGCCCAATCGCTCGCTCTTGGAAGCGGGTATGCCCAAAAGGTTGATTACTACGTCAAATCATGGCCTTGGCCAACCCGCGTCTCCCACAAATCTCTCGTTGATCCCAAGGGTCGCTCAGCGTGGCTCACTCTCGACAATGGAGAGCCTGTCGGTCATGGACGCGGATTGGGACAGTGTGTATGGCGCGCACATGGAGTATGGGAGTGGGATGAGAAGAAGAACTTGGCCAAGGTGCTCGACGACGATTACTTTGAAGTTGATCACCGCCCTGGTCGTGAGGGCACTCCGATTGAGTGGTATCGCGATTGCTATGCGCCTTTCCTCGAAAAGTTCTCCAAGCGAATGTCGCGCAAGAACGTCGGCCAGTTCAGCTTCGTCGAACCAATTCCCAACGAATTCATGCCTCCATGGCCTACGCAAGAGATCGCGCCCAATTGGCGCCAGCAGAAATACGCCGAGGACACCGTCCTAACAACACCGCGCCCGACCAACTTCGTGTATGCACCTCACTTTTACGACCTCAATGTCTTGTTCAATAAGTACCACTCGTGGATGAGCGTCAACGTCCAGGGCCTCTCTAGGGGCATGTTTGTCCTCAAGGCCATGTATTTCGGCCCCAAGGGCCTGCGCAAGAACTACAGGAAGCAGATTGGTAATGTCATCAAGTACGGCCGGGACTCGCTCGGTAAGGTGCCCATGCTGATCGGTGAGATTGGTATTTCTTATGACATCAATGGAGGAGAGGCATTCCGGACTGGGTGCTACGATAAGCAGCGAGACTTGATGAACGGTCTCATCGCTGCCATGGAGGATAATGGCATTGGATACACGCTATGGAACTACAACCCACACAACCGCGTCGAGTATGGAGATGGATGGAACAAGGAGGACTTTTCCGTCATGAACAGCGACGACATTGTCGAGGGTGGTCCTATTCGATCCGACTACCGCAACTACCTCCACGAGGATGACGAACTCTTTGCAGGAGGCCGAGTCCTCGATGTCATCATCCGACCTTATGCAGTAAAGACTGCAGGAACTCCAGTGTTATCCGACTGGGACCACCACTCCCTGCGATTCGAATACCAATGGACAAGCAAAGGCAACGAGAAGCAGTCTCTGGGCGAAAAGTCCCGTCTCACAGAAATCTTCATCCCGAGGTATCACTACGCCACGCACGAACTGCGCATCAACGCCACCAACGCTGAATGGACACTGGACCGTGAGCGCCAGACACTCTATGTGCGTCATCCGTCACACAGCAGCGACCAGCAGCACGCCATCGTTGTTGAAATTGAGAACCCGCTCAAGCATAGACTGGCGAGGATCCAGAGGCGACGAGAGGTGTTTCCCCCTTCGTTCCCACTCAGCTTGGTTCCTCCTACCGCCGAGACTTGGTTTGAGGGCTTTGACTGGAGCCGGTTCATGTTGTTTGTGCTGGCGATTCTTGGATTGATTTCTGCTTACGTGGCCATGATTGTTCAGAGAGAGAGGAAGTGAGGTTAGTTGTGG
Organism: Fusarium duplospermum; assembly: GCA_003946985.1. Taxonomy (NCBI): domain Eukaryota; kingdom Fungi; phylum Ascomycota; class Sordariomycetes; order Hypocreales; family Nectriaceae; genus Fusarium; species Fusarium duplospermum. The sequence continues at coordinate 28,149 of NKCI01000060.1, forward strand.
GAGGTTTGTGTTTGAGCGACCCTCAGAAGTCTTGTCGAGCTTTGGCAACTTTTGTACTAGAGATTTCTCTGTAGAGGTAGGTATGCTTAGTCTTTTGAGCTACTAGATCTAGACACGTCAATAGATGATTAGAATCAACACGGGGAGGCTGCAGTTCGCTATTGGCTAAAAGGTGTACTCCTAGACGGTTGAGTAAGTAGCCAACTAGTGAAAGTGAAGTATTGAAGTGATAAAGACGTCGTATAACCTGCTGGCTGTTGATATCCCGCCTGCCTACAGCCCGTAATGAAGGAAGTAAACATTGGTTTAGTGCTCACAATACGAAGCTCAGCCTTTACGCTTTCAACCCCCATATGCATCCACCTAAGCTAGGCCAACCAGCCGCAAGGAAAGATCCCATAGCTTCTTTTCCATTTCCTCGTCGAATGCCCATGGAGCGTAGCCTGGCTCCTCTGGGACAGGAGCGGGCTTAGCAAGCTCCGAGGGAGCTAGATTTTCCGGATGCAAGCCACCTCTACCCTCCAGCTCCCTCGCGGTAGCTGCGTACACAGACACAGCTGGGATTCTTCTCTCCTCCCTGAGTGTAGCCTGGTTTTCAAATGCTGCCTCGACTGCTTCGGTAGGCATGAAGCGGCCGAGAGAGGTGCGCACGACACTAGGATTGACGCTGTAGGCATGGACACCCTTGGGTCCGTAGAGGCGGTCAAAGTGATTGGCCGTCCACAGGTTGGCAGTCTTTCTTTGGCCATATGCGAGCCAGGGGTCATATTCGCCATCAAAATTGCAATTATCGAACCTTACGGACGACATCCGGTGCGCGCTAGATGAGAGGGTGACGACGCGCGAGGTAAACTCGGGGGCTGAGCCCGCTATAAGAGCGCCTTTCAGGAGGTTGAGGTTGAGGAAGTGAGATAGGTGGTTGACTCCAAACTGGGTTTCAAAACCGTCCTTGGTGTGACCTTCCGGCGGCGCCATGATGCCAGCATTCTCGATAAGGACATGAAGGACCTTTTCCTTGCTCGGGAGGGTAGCTGCGGCCTCGCGTACGCTTTCAATGGAGTTGAGGTCCAGTTCAAGTAGCGTGACCTGACCAGTTTTGATGAGATTGCCTAGGGCTTCTTCGGCCTTGTCAGGGCTGCGGACGGGAAGATATATCCTAGCCCCGGTAGTAGCCATGGCACGAGCAGTCTCGACTCCAATGCCCACGGAGGCGCCCGTGATCATGATAATCTTGTTAGTCCATTTACCGCGCAGGTCCTCCTGGTCGATGATGTCCTGGGCAGTTGGCCTAGCATCTCCAGCACCTTTGGGGTTGGCGTAGGCGTCCCTGCACTTGGCGTAGTCTGACATGTTGGTTATGAATGGAGAAGTAGGGTTGAGGAGGTGCCAGGATTGATGTTGGCACAGGTCTTTCGGCAGGTTATGTATCCATATTGGCACTTAGGGTCGTTAGGCCAAGAACCCTTTCTATTTCAATGTAGTGGAAGGCTATGTAACCTGCTTAGACCGCACTTCTATCACCGGTCTTAAGTCCGCCTGTGGTCAACACGCCCCCCACAATCTGCCCGGTATTCAGGCCGACGGGTTCCGAAGGCTCCGTGTCCGCTGAGTACACACAGCTCAGTCCCAGTGAAAGCCGAGCTATATAAGGACTTATCCGAGACAGAGTGTTGAGAGGATACGAAAATGGCCTGTCCGGGGTTGTGGTCTATAACATAGTTGGATGACTAAGTACTGCTATGGGCGAACTATGAGAGTGAGCTTGAAGCAACTCGATATCAGGAGCACATAATTGGCTACAGTAACTAACCCCAGTGCCATGTCCTCGGACCGTCGGGTCTTACGGAGCGCGCTGGACCCAGTCGCCAATGGGAAAGTTGGGACTATCTAATCTACAACCTTGAGAGAACTACTATACTACGGCGAGGAACTTCCTGAGTCGTACTGTTTCGCCGAACTTTTACTAAATTTGGCCATCCGTTCAAGTCGATAACACTGAACGGGAATGTTTTGTGCCATGGATGCTGCTGGCCTATCCGCGTGGAAGCTACGGATCGTTCATCTAATGAGCTCATTGTTATGCCTCAGGCAATCCTAGAGCCCACACGACTCACATCAGCTCATAAGATGTAGCTATAGCACCGCAATGGTGCCGAGGCTTGGATCTCTTTGGCTCAGGGGCCTATGGTCCTTATTATAAGACCCTGTTTCCTACGTCTTATCAACACCTCCACTACCAGCAATCATTCCGTTCTACTATCATCTTTCGTCTAAACACGCCTTCATTATGGTTATCGTTGCCGTTGCAGGAGGCACTGGTGGAGTCGGCAAGACAATTGTCAAACAGCTCGAGCTCAGCGAGGGTCACACCGTCTTCGTTTTGAGCCGAACAGTACGTAGGTCTCGGCCCACTGATGCGTATATGAATCTTACCCTCGTTAGATCCCCGGGAACCAACCGTCAGGTACTGCTCGGTTTATCAAGGTAGACTACAGTGACACTGCGTTACTGGCTCGGTGCCTTGAGGAGAACAAGGTCGAGGCCGTCATCTCCACCATCAACCTGCAAAACGAAGCTGCGAGCAACGCACAGCTGAATCTTATGGAGGCTGCTGAAGCATCTGTCACAAAAAGGCGGTTCATCCCGAGCGAATTTGCCTTTGCCAACTCTCCAGAGTATGCGCCATGCCAGCAACTTTGCCCAAACAGCCACTTACATGAAATCATAGTGGCACCGAGGCTGAGCCCACCGTAGGACTTGCTATCAAAAGTGTCGAGGCGCTTCGGAGGTCGAGCCTTGAGTTTACACGATTCGCAAATGGATTCTTCATGGATTACTGGGGCATACCCCATGTTCAAAGTAATCTATGGGCTTATACTTGGGCTATAGACATTGCCAACAAACGGGCAGCCATTCCCGGAACCGGAGATGATAAGCTGAGCTTGACATACTCTGTAGACGTTGCCAAATTTGTCGTGAGGACGCTAGAGTCTCCAGACAAATGGCCTGAGATCAGCATTCTCTCTGGGTCAGATGTGACTTTCAACCAACTCCTAGCTATTGCCGAGAACATCAGAGGTACTGCGCCGTTAAGCTCAATATTTCATCTACCGACAAGAGCAATCGGCAGGCTGTAAATTTGATACTACATACGATAGGTTAGAAGCTCTTGAGAAGAACGAAGCTGCCCTCATGCAGGTTAGATATGGAGGTGGCGGTGGCGCCTCTGAAGACGAGGCGAAACAGATGGTATCTTTGTTCGGCAGGATGACTACCTCAGGAGGTTTCCGCTTGCCGACCGAAAACCGCATCAATGACAAGTTCCTTGGTTTACGCCCGACTACGGCTGAGGAACTCCTAACTATGGCGTGGGCTGGAAAGTAGGGGCTTCATGAAAGAGCAAACCAGTGCGAGACCAGTTTTAGAAACGTAAATAGATCTTAGTACTCTCGGTTTCGTTTCCGAGTTCAATGGTATTCTTTTATTCTACCTCGGTAGTTCATTATATCAAGTCATAACCGCTAAAAATGGACAATTTCTTTCTACTCGGCATCGAGTGGGCACCTGGGGGCGTTGTTGTTCACCTGGATACCTCCTCGCTTCTTCTCCTTGCTGTCGTGGAACGGGAGAACCCAACCACCCTCGGTCTCGGGCGTCGATAGCCAGAGACGGAGGAGATGTCTTCGGGGAGCGGGAGGAGCAAAGTCTAAAGCATGTTAGAATTTGTCTGCAAAGGCTTGGGAGGTGTCATCTTACCCCTGTACGCGGTTCTGGCGTGTAGAAGGTGAGTGTTGCTCACGAACTGAATGTCGCCAACCTCGAGAACCATGTGCAGAGCTAGCCTCTGGCAAGTCTCCTCCAGAATTGTGATAGCACGCTTCTGCTCCTCGCTAAGAGCAGGGATGAGACCCTTGTCTGAGAAGCGCGAGAGAGATCGCACAAAGTAAGGATCCCACTTGCAGTACACACGACCCTTTCCACCATTCTCAATGTAGAAAATGGGCTGACGCAGCCACTCCTCCTGACCTTCAGAAGTCTCACCCTTGCGGTCAAAGTACCACACAGGCTTAGTGAGAAGCTCAGCTACGTCGGGGTGCTCCCGCTGAAGAGTGTTCCACACGTTGTGGATGCTGACAATGTCACTCTCACCACCCTCCTGGGCACGGTGTACACAGAGAAGACCGACAATATCAGAGTCATCTGCGTGGAAGAACTGACGAGCTGCTGTGCGGTAGATGCGAACCTTGTCGATCTGGCTAGCATCATCGCCAACGTCCTTGACGTGGCCAAGCACATGGCCCAAGCCGTTCTGAGAGACGAAGTAACCGATATATGTTCCAAGACCCATGTAGGCGACAGCGTTCTTGTGAGGTCCCCATGCAGCAGCGGGGAAACGCTTAAAGAGAATGAAGCCCTTTCCGTTGAGGAGGTCTTCCCGCAGGGTCTCAAGAACCTTGCCGAGCTTGGGGAGGGGAAAGTTGGACTGATGATGTTAGTGGCTTTCAAAGAGAACACAACACCAGAGCTGTCATACCTTGGAGATACCGGTGAGGGGAGTACCGCTAGCAATGAACCTATCGGCAGTATCGCTAAGCTCTTGGATCTCCTCATCGGTGAAGGGATGCGTCCACCGCTCGGGATGGTTCTCATAGTCCTCCTTCTTCCAGAGCGTGGGACCAGAGACCTCCTTGGGGAACTCTGAGTAGGGCTTCAGGACATCGTAGAGAGGAGGATGCTGGCCAGAAGTCCGGATGCCATCGGGAAAGATTGATCGTGGAGCATCGGCATTCTTAACCTGGGGTAGGGGAGCCTGAGAGGCGTCGTCGATAAGAGCACCGGGAGCCATTGCAACTGAGACAAAGTATGATGTAGATGAAGAGTTATCTGCATTCAATTGAGTTTTCCGGCAGTTGCACCTGCAAGATCCCTTTATACCTCCAGGTCGGCATCCGTTGTCGGCCCCGCACCCCAAGTATTACGCCTTCGCCGGGGTGAGAGGTTGGTTGGATCTACGGATTGCGTGCTCGGCGGTCGATATCACGGAGTGGCACTCAACCACCACCACTCACAGCCCCCTCGACCAATGAAACAAGCCAATTCGCCATGACGTTATCCGCGACGAGCACACTAGGCAATCTGACAACCGGAGCATAACGGCGCCAATTGCGCGTTCCTGGTGTCCTTGTGCGCCGCAGTCGAGTCTTGCAGCTGATTGATAAGCTCTAGGGGCTTTGCTCCGTTTGGAATCTGCTCATCATGGCGTCATTTGCATGCTGGAGACTGCCGAGAAGTGTTTCGAGACCGTCGGGCCGTGAGTCTTGGATGAGGGTTGCGACCTCGGCTCTAACCATGTTACCCTATAATTTGAGTCAAGATCGCCTCTGGGCACTCAACAGGAGTCTTGGTAGTGTCAATTGACTTTATATGAGTCCACTGTAGTCAATTTAGCCTATCATAACTGGTCCCGGGGTCTTGGGATCAAATCTCGGGGTTTTTATGTAACACCCCCGCCGGTTGTGAGTCACTGACTCACCCCAAAGAAGACTATGAGGCCAATGATGTAGGACAATCTATCTTTGATTAAATGTTCATTCTCATTATGCATTGGACGCATTGTTTTCAATCGGCGCTATGGACTAGGCTAACTATCGCTCAAATCGTAGTGGTGCGCACTGCTCGCTCTCACTAACTGCCTCTAGATAGGAAGGCCGTATGTCAGAAATTTCTGAGTCAAGTAAAGCAATTAACCACCAAACAAGAAAAGCTCACCGAGCTATATGTCATTGCTTCCGAAGATCCCGGGGTACTTTGGGACTTATAAATAATTCAAGACAAAATTGTTGTGTTCAACTTTCCAGCCTCTGTCCAGGATCGCTTCTTGCTTCCATACCCACCATCTACACCCTTTCCCTTCAATTTCCAGCCCATTTTTCTCAACTAGCATATGAAGATGAAGGCATTTCAGTACGAAAATTCACAAAAGGGTCTGGAACTTCGAGAAATCCCCAAACCCGAAGCCGGCAGCGGACAGGTCCAACTCCAAGTCAAAGCCGCAGGCATGTGCCACTCAGACTGCCACATCGTATCCGGCTCGAGCGACGCCTGGCTCACTAAGAAGCCAATCACTCTCGGGCACGAAGTCGCCGGGATCATCACCGAGATCGGACCCGGAGTTACTGGCTTCAGCTTGGGAGACAGAGTTGCAGTGTCCCAGGTGTGCCACCCAGTCGAAGAGCGCGATTGGTCGCTTGGCATTGGACTAGGCTTCGACGGCGGTTATGCCCAATACGCTGTGGCACCCGTACGTCGCCTTATGCACATTCCAGGAGGCGTTTCCTTTGCTCAGGCTGCCGTGGCTACTGACGCGCTGGCTACTTCGTATCACGCTGTAGTATCAGAGGCTGGGGCAAAACCTGGCATGACTATCGGCATAGTCGGTCTCGGCGGCTTGGGAATGTCTGGTCTCGCATTCGGAGCCCTTCAAGGAGCCGTAATGTATGGCTTCGACATTGATAAAGATAAGTTTGAGGAGGCCACACGTCTTGGTGCCAGTGGATGCTTCAAGAGGTTGGAACTTGCCAGCGACGTGGCCCTGGATGCCATTGTTGACTTTGCCGGAACTGGACACACGACCGAAAATGCCCTGAGGGTAGTCAAGGAAGGAGGAAAAGTAGTTTTGGTTGGATTAGCTGCCAAGACGGCAGTGGTACCCACCGAGCTGTTGGTCTTGCGTACGGTGACACTCGTCGGCTCACTGGGAGCAAGTGTTGACGATTTGGCTCAAGTTTTGAAGCTCCTGAAAGAGGGATTGATAGATCCAATGTTGGTCGAGGTGCCGTTCGCTGAAATACCCGCCAGCATCGACGCTTTGGCCAAAGGGGGGGTTAAGGGAAGGTGTTGGGCGGATCCAAGCAAAGTAGTGGAATAGTTATATTAAGAGAGTTGCTCGTTGGCTTTGATGCAATCCAATCTCACCAGTTTTATTGTTGCAGATGTAGACAGCAGTGACTTCGATGCAGAGAGTTTAAGGATGTGGAATACAACAAACGACTATGTCAACGGCAAGAGGAAAAGATACATTCCGACAGGTACCGAAGCAATTTGGTCATTTATGTTGCTTAATAAAGGAATGGTCTTTTGCCCAATAATCCTAGCGAGGGCTAAGCTTCAGCTATAACAAAGCACACATTTCAGCAAAAGAACATCAAGGTGTACAGTCCCTATTGTTAGGTTCTACCATTAGAATTTGAAGACCCTGTTTGAAATCATGTAACTAATCACTGCTTAACCATCCATTCAATAGCCTTCACTAGGTCCTCGTCGCTTCTGCGTGAAGTAGTCAGTGGCAACATCATGAAACCATGTGGCAAGCCAGGATAAACATTCACTTTAACAGGAACCCTAAGAGAAACGAGTTAGCAAGAATACAGTGAAGAAAAACGTCGAGAACCTTGCCCACCCAGCTTGCTGCAATTTCTCGGCGTAGGCAAATCCATCATCTCGAAAGGGGTCGGCTCCAGCGATTTGTATGTACGTGCGAGGCAACCCAGATAGATCTTTTGCCAAAAGAGGAGAAACTCGAATGTCCTCGGGCGAGGGTTTATAGTACCCGAGGAGCTGTGTGACCGACTCGGATGGAAGAATTGGAGCTTTGGCATTTTCTTCATAGCTGGAAAAGTTGAGGTCTGCAGGCTGTGCTTTGGGGTGAACAACCAAGGGGATCCTCAAGATCTGGCCGCAAAATGAGACTTGTTTAGTATCTCGGGCACGTTGAGTTAGGACAGCTGCCTAGAAAATCTTTAGTAGTCGTTACTCGTAGAGGTGTATGATGGGGGCTTACGATATTCCCTCCAGCGCTTAGGCCGCCGAGAATAACTCTGGTTGAATCACCCCCCAAGGATTCAATGTTGTCAAACAGCTTGTCTCTTAGTTAGTACTTAGTTTCATCTTTAGCTTGTCTGTGCTAGCAAGAAACTCACCCAAAGCACTCCAGCCCAGACATCTTCGAGACCGATCGGAAACGGATTCTCAGGTGCCCTGCGAAAGAGAAGTTAGCAAAGAGCATCATACTAGATATCTGTGTAAACGAAAGAATTGGGAGTCAAGTTGCCTACTTTCGGTAATCCAAACTTACGACAACTACTCCGCTGGACTTGCACATTGTACGGCATACAGCGTCTTCAGTGTCCAGGTCGCCAACAGTCCAACCCCCACCATGTACACTACGGGACACCTTTTAGCAAAGGGCAGTCTTTTCAAGGGATGTGTTGATACCGTACTAGATAACGACGGCTCGGGTCGTGTGCTGAACATCTGGTGTGTAAATCCGAGCCTGGTTGGTCCATCCCTGATAACCTGGCACAGGGATCTGCTTGATGGAGAATCCGACGGGAGGGCTGTCGTCTTGTGGAAACTTCATCTGACGAAGTTCCACTGGGTCACCTAGCAGCGGAGGTACTTGGACATGCTTTGCGAACTGGAGGGTTTGGTAAGCATTCCTTCAACCACAGGTGAAGTTGACGGGGGCAACACGAACCTCGGTCCATTCCGGGCTGATTTCGGCGAGGCCTGGTTTGCGAATGGAGGAAGCCATTGTATGTGCTTGCTATCTGAATTGTTTCTTGGTGACGGCGTGTGAATGGGGATGATATCGCTTGGCTCTCTGGTCTGTGATGGGTACTTATAGAGAGACATGGTTTCTGCTGAAGAATAGACGCATGGGACTCTGGAATCATGAACGTCACAACTCGCTCGGTCCGCTTCCGAAGAAAGCAATAACAGAAGATTCAGTCACGCTAATCTCGACTACGTTTTATCTGAGTCAGGGTTTGGCCGGGTGTGGTCGCGCCCACACTTTGGACATGCTTGTGTCAGAAATTCACGCGTCAACTTGCAGATGGCTTCGCTGATCCGGGACGGAGGCACCAACGCCGCACAGAAACACGGACCGAACGGAAAAAATGTTATCTCGGTGTTTATTCTTGCTGGAATTTGCTTTTACATAATAATCCCCGGCCGACATCGACGTCTTTGGGAATAGATCTTCGCAACCACTCAAACATTCTCTTCTCAAGACAAAACTTACAAGTACTATCAACACAACATGGCCACTCTCAACGGATCAGACAGCAATGCGTCGCCGTATCTCATTCCAGGTCTCAAGTTTTTCTCAGACCCAAAGGCTACAACACGCCCCGGAAACCTGTACACCGAGAGGTTAAATGCAGATTTCCACAACGATCCCAAGTCCGGCTACCACATCCCCTTCATACCGATTGGGGAACCGCAGAATAGGCGACTCAAGGTCGTGACCGTCGGTGCCGGTATATGCGGCATCATGCTGGCTTATAACATCGAGAAGTTTACCCCCAACGTGGAGCACGTCATCTATGAGAAGAATCCCGAGGTTGGAGGCACCTGGGTGAGAGTTTCATGTCTTTTGCATGAATAAATATGAATACTAACGTATATCCTATGTGCAGTATCAGAATCGATATCCTATGGCCGGCTGTGACTCCCCAACCTGCACATATCAGTTTAACTTCGCCATTTCCCCTGGTAAGCCACGCTTAGCTTATAACTCGAGCGGCCTACAAAACGATACTGACACAGCATATTTAGACTGGGAAGACTTTTACTCTTCCTCTGAATACCTACGACGATACATAAACAATGTCGTTGACAAGTTTGATTTGAGAAAATACATCACCTTCAATTCAAGGGTCATCGTGGCTCGCTTTGATGACAAGAAGGGTACATGGCAGCTGAGGATTGAGCAGACGCTAGCCGATGGTACCAAGAGCGTCATCAACTATGATTGCGATCTGCTTCTTGGTGCTGTTGGAATTCTCGATCGATGGGAGCTACCCAAGATCCCCGGCTTGGATACCTTCAAGGGACGAGTGATTCATTCAGCCGACAGAGCCCAGTAAGATTTGTTCCCTACTTGAAAGAAGAACCTGAGCTAAATAAATCTTAGATGGGAAGATTACACCAAGGACAAGTGGGCAAACGAGAACATCCTTGTCATCGGCTCTGGGGCCAGCAGCATCCAAGCCGTTCCGGGCATGCAGCCGTATGCTAAGAAGCTGGACGTCTTTGTCCGCACTCCTCCTTGGTTCTTCGCCCAACCCGACGAGATCAAGGGTGAGACGAGGCCGCAAGGTTACAAGTGTGAGTTGTTTGACCTTTTTACTTGGTGACAATTACTGACTCTCTGACAAGACACGGAGGCAGAGAGAGATGTCTTCCGGAAGGATCACAAGGCGATGGTGAAGCATTCCAAGGCCAATGAGAACTCACTGATGATGGTACGATATTTGATCAGAAAGAGAAAAGGCTCAATTGACACAATTAGTTACATCACCTCATGGTCAAGCACAATCCCCTCCATTACCAAGCTCGAGAGGTAGGTCCAGGACCTGTCCATTCACTGACATTTCTGACCATACTTTCAGCAAATCACAAAGCGAACACGGGAGTGGATCAAAGACGATGACATTTTCAAAAACATCATTCCCAACTTCAGTGTTGGATGTCGTCGCATTGCCCCGGGAGATCCTTACATGCTGGCGTAAGTAAAGGCTATCACCTAACTAAACCCTTCTGGTCTCTGACGTAGTCGATACAGTATTCAGAAGCCTAACGTTGACATGCACTTTTGCGGTGTAGCAAAGGTCGTTGAGGATGGGGTCATTAGTGATGACGGTGTCAAGACTGTTTGCGACACTATTGTGTGCGCAACTGGATTTGGTAAGGGGATGCACTTCGCCTACACAACTGATTTGTTAACCCTGACGGTATAGACGTATCATACCGACCGCCGTTTCCGCTCATTGGATTGGGTGGCATTGACCTACGCAAGGAGTGGGAAGAGATTCCTACAAGCTACCTCGGCGTAAGTCTGTTTACAGATTGGTAGGACTTTACTAACCAAGAGCTTGCTATCTAGGTAATGGCGCCAGGAATTCCAAACTACTTGAGTAAGGAGACTGTCTCGGATCAACTAAACACCATGCTAACCATGAGAAACAGTGTATCTTGGTCCAAATTCTCCAGTTGAAAGCGGAAGTATCACGGGTGAACTTGAAGCTCTCGTGTCCTACACCCTCAAGGTCATCACCAAGATGCAGATCGATAACATCAAATACTTTGTTCCCAAGCACGATGCTACCGATGAGTTCAACGAGCATACCCAAAGCTGGTTCAAAGGCACCGTCTGGGAGGAAGATTGCAATGCCTGGTGTAAGTATCAAAGCAGAAAATCCGTCACATACAGCACGGGCTGACCAGAGACAGACAAGAATAGAAAGACTGGACGCGATGATGCCATTTGGCCTGGAAGTGCACTCCATTACCGGGTTGCTTTGGAGCAGCCCCGCTAGAAGACATGGAGATCAAATATCATGGTCCGGTAGGTACTTATTGTCTTACCTTGGGGGGTTGAGCTGATATGTGCTGGTTAGAACCGATTCCAGTGCTTTGGATATGGCTACTCAGCCGTCGATTTAACCACTGATGCTGACGCAGATCGTTCGTCCTACATTAATGAAGACGCTCTTAATCCTCGCTTTTACGAATAGCTTCGCGTAGGATGTCTCAGAGTGGTAGAGTCTTGGACTGGGATTAAATGTTTGACTATTGTCAACCTCGTCTGTCATATATCAGGCTTTTTACTCAAGATATCGAGTCAAAGTTGATCTACCATGGAGCTTCTATGATTCGAGCCCATAACATATCGTCTCTTGAGAAAGCGGCCAGTGCTCCAAGTAACCATCCATCTATAGAAAGCATCAATGACAGCCCCGCTCCTTTCTACCGAGGTAGCTGTGCCTTACTACTTGTCGATCTGGGAATGAAGAGGAAGGTTAGACTCGGAAGGGTAAAGACAAACCCGGGGACTCGGACCGGATCGTCGGCTTCCCCGCGTTTCGGCATCGTAAATCCCCGTCTTTCCGGGACTACCGGCCACATATATTTCGTTGGACACTACTCCCCTGCGTCGATCATCATTCGTGTCAAGTCCCCTTCTTCATTCAACCCATAAGATCAAAGACCGTAACCGCAAGGATGGGATCAGCCAAGAAAGACAAGGCTTCGACATGTGACATGTCTGAAGACGCCATCAAGGACCGTCGCATCAAGAAGCGAGAACTCGACCGCAAGGCACAACGCATGGCCCGAGAACGAACCAAGAATCGAATCACACATCTCGAGGCTGTCGTAGCACACCTGAAGCAGGGCGACACTGACTCTCGCATCTTGTCGCTGATGGACCATCTGTCACGCGTGACGGACGAGCGGGACAAACTATTGAGCGCCATGGAGTTTCTCTCTTTCGTCATACGGAGTCACATCCAAGATGCTACGAGAGGGACGGACCGAGGGGATTCCTCTTCGACGGTCGAGAACAATCCAATGTTGCCGGCGCAGAGCCGTGATGCTGCAGAAATAGCATCGTTCCCGAATATTCACGCACCGTCGATCCCACCCGCCGATACCTTCATGGACTTGCTCGGTCCACAGTTACTGCTGGACACGGAACTTGGTCTACCCGCTTCTAGCACGGGACTTGGAAATAGTGACTCATCTAACGACTTTTTGAGCGATCCATACTCCTCCCAGGAGTTGGCCATTATGCCGACACTACTTGGCACCCTTCCTTGGGAAATGTCTCCTCGAGAAGATGTAATCGTTCCACCGGCCCCTCCCGAATGTTCCTGCACAACTTCAGGAGATGACAACCTTTGGCGAACAGCCAATGAGGCTCTGAAGCGTTCATGTTGGGATACTCGACCAGAACCGGCAGTAGAAGATACAAACTGCGAGGATGCAGTCATTCGCGCCATAACAGAAGGGTGGGAGAGTGTTGGGAGTAGAGGTGTCATGATGGAGTCTTGGTACAGGCTCCGAAAGGTTGACGATATGTTCTGGCATAAATGCCAACCAACAGAAAGGCTGGCGATCCTAACCATGATTTCTTGGATTATTGAGAACCCGAGGGACTCCAATCCAAAGAGACAAGCTTCCCTGCCAAGATGGCTGCGGGCAAGGTAGGTCACACGACCCCTGAAGAAGCGACCAAAGATGATCAACTAATCCTACTTCAAGACCATCTCAAACTCTACCACATTCACTCGCCATAGACTTCTTCGCCTGGTAAGCAAAGCTCCCGAAGATAGAGCCACCATTTCAAGCTCACCTCTCATCTAGGCCGGGACTACGAGAACGGTTCGTCTTCTTCCAACATCAATACTGCGCCAATCTCTTCTGGTACATGTTACTATCCAACTTTAAGTTTCTCTGACCTTTTGACTTTCGGGACACGTACATGCAGAATTCTGAAACTGGCCAGTTCCATCTATCCCCTCATTTCAAGAGGTGCATGGGCGATCTTGGTTCCTGGACGATGAGGCAGGGTTTCTTTGAACAGTGTCCTAAGTTGTATGCCGATATTCAGACATATGCAGCGTCATAGACTCCAGGATAGATTCAAGCATATGAGGGGTTGTCGTGAAAAGAATATACTCATATATATGGATGGGTATGAGGCCGCGGAAGAGTATGTTTCCTGCCACTAAGTCACATAAGCCGGGACTGTGGGATCATGAACACCACAACTCACGCGATTAGTTATAATAATAAGAAAATAAAAGCTGGTAATACATAATAATTAGTCTACCATGCCATGCGTAGAATGCTTCCCAGCGAAACGAGATGGTCAACGACACAGCCACCCCCGCAGAAATCTGAGATCACACTGAGCTGAGTAGGTGTTCCCAAATGAGACCCATGAAGTGGGATATTACTTAAACTTTAAGATTTGCAATGGATGGATATAAGCAGGGAGAAATGAAAAAAATATACTTTTTTTTTTCAAATGTCAACGTTGAGCCAGTATGTATAAACAGTAGCTCACTGGTGCGTCTCACATAGCTTAAAAGCAAAATACAAGACAGCTGTAGGTTGAAATTACAAACAAGGCACAACTTGGACTGCGCCACATTGCTACCCAACAAGGCTCTGGTCCCTTCGATCATCTGGAAACGTAGGTACTTGGCTTTATAACATCGAGTGCACAATACGCGGTTGATCTAGACAGTACCTACACACTTGACGTCCCTATTCACCATGTCTTTGACCCCCTTGTCCCTTCAATGGAGCCTCGACAACAGCGCGCACTCTGTTGTCAGCGTGGCTAAAGGTGCCCTTCAGGCAGCAACCTCAGACAACGTCCAAGTCCTGGCCATCTTGTCGTGCGAGCGGTTCGGCAACACGGTCGCCATGAGCCCCGAGACGCGGAGGAGGATGGAACGCTGCGTCGTGCCCACCCCTCCGCCGGCCGTGCTCGGGTTTCTCCAGGTGACAATCGGCTACGCTGCCAGTGACTGCGTGACCTACTTGGGTCGAAGCATGGCTGGGTTGCAGTTCCTGGGGCTTGCGTGCGCCCTGGTTACCACCATGGACGCATTCCAGAGCGGTCTCGCAGTTCATGCCATGGTGGAGGAGTCGGCAGCCGACAAAACCCTTGTGCCCACAGAGAAGCAGATTATTGATCTCCTCAAGAGCATCACACCTCGGTGTTCCCGGTCTGGCTTCACCAACGAGGTCGCTGGTTGGCAACTCCTGCTCAGGAACTCGGCCCACCCCGGCCTCCCGCCCTACAGGTCCATGTTCTGTCCGCACATGGAGGCCGTGATGGCTCTGGTCGATGCATTCCGCCAGCTTCGTCGGGTAGGGAGGGCGGACGTGGCTCAGGTCATCATCGAAGTTTCTGACTGCGCCCCTTGGGTGGCGGCATTCACCAAATGGTGTCTTGGTTTCCCCCCTTCCATCATTGACAAGGACGGTGCGCCCATTCTCGAGCAGGCAGGTTCCGAGGTTCTCATGATTATTCGCCCAGACCTGCCAAGGAGTTTCAAGGTAACAGTGCATTCCTCCATCGGCGCACCGTCAGAGTTGGTCTCAGCCAAGTTTGACCCCCAGCCCGGACTTGGCATGGTCGGAATTGAGACGTACGGACAGTTGCTCATGGGCTACTATGAGTTCGATCATGGCACCGCTGCCCGGGCGGTTCAACAGGCCCTTTCATATGCCCTTCGCCAGGCCCCCCAGAAGCTGGTGTTCTGGGGTCGTGGTGCCGAAAACGGCTCGCCCCTGGAGTGGTGGAGGCCATTGCAGCGTGTGGAGAAAGAACCCGTTTTGCCTGTCAACAGCGAGCTCAATCGGTTGAGGGCCTCGCCGTTTCCCCCAGAAAGTGTGATTGCAAAGCTCTATGCTGCCTTTCTTGGCTTATCTGAGCCACCTGAGTTTCGAAACCTCGGCCCTGGACTGGTAATCAGCGATCTCCCTCTTGTCCGCCTGCACATGCAGGATCTTGCCAAGGTTTGTCGCTGTTCCGAGTGTTCTGAACCTCGTCGGGGAAGCCCGCGCTGCATCAAGAATCTTTTCCTGGAAGATCTCGCCATAGTCATTGCCGACATCCTCGCCCTCTCGTTGTTCCAGAGCCCGGACTCACTCTTAGTCCATTACATATCCACGTCCAGAAGGGGAGACAATTCTCAGTTCATCAAAGATGTCCACTCAGTAATCAAAAAGGGTGATGCCACCTGGTGCCCTTTAGGCTGCGTGTTGGAGCGCGCGTTGGAGTTGGTCGGGCACGAGACCAAATACTCGAGGGGATGGGTCATGTCGAGCTACAATGGTCAAGCCGTTTGGCCAACCATCTACGAGACGAGCAACTACGAGAAGGAAGGGCTTCTGTCACTTTCGTGGCTGCCCGGTCACATATGGCACAAGAACACCAGCCACCAAGTGGCCACCTCGACGGACGCGGTATTCGCAACTACCGACTCGGAAATGGATATCCGCCGGGAGGGCGTCTCGGAGCCATGTAATCTATACCCGACTCTTCAAGTGCAATGGCAAGCTACATTGCGAGCCCAGGGGCTGCAGGTGTCGGTAGGTCTCAAGGGTAAAACTGGCACACTGAAAGTGTCCCAAAACCCAGCGTACATTCTGGAGAACCTGGCCAATGCCTTGCTCGTAGGCAAGTGCCAGCACTCGCCCGATGCCAAGCTGGATGTTCCGGACCGCTTCAGCTTTCTAACCGGCCCCGTTATCCCGTTCGATCCGCTGGCGAGTGATGACACGATAGGAATAGTTGCCGTCGATAGGCGAGATGATCTTGGACTGATGACTCTCTGCTGCAATTTCCCGCCTGGGCATTTTGTCATCTTGCGGAAGGGTGCTTGCCTTAGTTGCTGCTTGCAGGTTGCCCGTGATGCAGGTGCCAGGACTATTGTGCTCTAGATGCTAAAGCTTAAGTTATAGTTTTTTTTTATAATACAAGGTTTTAATACTTCAGGGATTATCTCAAATGCAGAGTTCAGTGTAACGAACTAAGGAGCCATCATCTATACGGTGGTTATAATAGGAGGCAGGAACATGCGAGAGTGAGACTTGACACGTGAAATAGATATATTCCCATACATCTAGGTATAGGGCTGGGAAAGGATATATGTTTTCTGCCACTAGCCTCACATGAGCGCCCACAAAGTTCCCATCACAGTCCAGATAATACACCCCCAGATCCCAGATCCTAAGACTTGTCCTGTTAGAGTAGAAGCCGAGTTCTCGTTATCATCATCTTTATCCCTCTCGCCAGACTTGGAATCCTTTTCATCCTCAGCCTTTTCCTTGGCTTCCTCCCACGTGGGCTGAGGCTTTGCCTTCAACTCCTTCGAGTCACTTTGAACGACATTCTCTTCACCAACAATAGTCCGCTCACCGGTGGCATTATGATTGTCATCATATTCGTACCCGCAAGCCACGATCAAAGTACCGTCCAGCTTCTCATCATCACCGGAACAGTCTCCCAGCACTCCCTCCCAACACCGCATGATGGGGGTGAAGGCCAAGTATCCTGCTTTGCCTGCCGGTATGCCCGACTCGGAGACCTTGAAGGGCACCACGACTGTCTCGTTCAGGTCGATTTTAGCTGTCCTATCCAATGAAGCGGCCTTCTTGACTGCATCAAGAACAGGTTGAATGTCCGAGACCGACACATTGACGGTTGAGTTGAGCGAGAGCCCCATCGTGTATCGGTCAACCTCACAGACGTCATCCTCTCCCTCTTCGCGAGCCAGCTCAGTGGTGCAGTTGATGTATTCCGATGTGCGGAATGTCTTCAATGAAGGTATGGTATATCCTTTATTCCCGTATTCGCCTTGGGGTTCAAAGGACGTGCAGGAGCGCTTGAAGAGGCACGAGGCCCAGGTAGGGAAAAGAGAGAGCAGAGAAATTCCGACGATTGACTTCATGGCATAGGTTTTGACACCTTGCTGTTCAATTGGTAAGGCTGAGGAAATGGAAAGCTACAGTAGAACATGTCAACCATATATACATAAAGTGGCGATATCTTATACGAGCTCTGCATTCTCGGCTCGACACTCATTACCGTAGGTGGGCAATACCTCTAGCAATGCCTTCTTATTGCTTTGAATAAAATATCTGAAGGATTCTATGAGCGAATGCCAATGAATAGTCTAGCCCATTCACAGCCACCTCCGCAAGATCTTTTGCTGAGCTTGAGGCTTGTGATGAGAGCTCTTGGTATGATCGACAGTTGACGCAAATGACTAGGTTGTTTATTGGCTATGGCTTGCTTTGCCGCATGCCAATGGGCTGGAAAACTTGATTCCCCGCGCCAGCTGAAAGATTTTCATCTTCTTGGTCGACTGTGAAGGATCTTATTGACATCATAGTGTCAGGCTGACACAATGCGACAGCTGAGTTGATGAGGATGGCTAGCATCGGTCTTGATACCCCCAAATCGAATCATGCACTATTTCGTTATTCATACGTACATTTCTTGCAACAGTCTATCTATTTCATCTCCAACACCACTGTTCATAAGAATCACTTGGCTATTTCGTCTTGTATATCCCATAGCCACCATCATTCGCTTCCATCTTCCCCTGCATCCTTGCCGCAAGAACCTCGAGCTTCTCCACAGTCTGAACCCCAGCAACCCTGAGTTCCTCCTCTTTCCATCCCTGTAGAGGATAGAACAAAAATGGCAGAACAGACGCCTTGAGCAGCGGCGCCCCTTTCACAAGAAGAATATTCCAAACCAGCAAGATAACCATCAGGAATGTTGTTGCCGCTGGAAGGATTAGCCACTGCCAGCGCACCACTATGACAGACTCCATAATGTATGCGGTTCCTTTCACCATCTCGGCGTCCTTGTTGTCGCCTGGGTTGCTACTTCGGAGCTGGTTCGTAAGTGTTGTCGCGATGTTACCAGTCAATTTCTCCATATCGGCCAGTGTAAAGATAAACCCTGCATTAAGCGGAGTCGTAAGATCAACCTGTGATCGAGGACTTCCATCCGCTTGCTCCGTCATGTCGACGGTCAAAAGATGCTCCAAATAATATGGAAGTCTTCGCTCGAGGGTATAAGCTACCCAGAAGGTTTCGTCGCCGTCGGGTGTTCCCAAGATGACATAGTTGACCCCGTTGGTCATTTCGGGTTGCTCAATGTACTTGAGCATTGTATCTGTTGATTTCTCAGACTTGGAATTGATGACCTCGTTTGATGACTTGACACCCTTGAAAACTCGCTTGCACCATCGGAAATCCGCCACAAAGACTTCTGCGTCTGGTGGCTTCGACTTTCCCTTTCCGGCATCGACCCATCGTCCATTCTCGTGCCGGATGACGAGAAGCTGGCCAAGCCAGCCATCCAGAGAACTTGACTTGAACTCACTGTGCAAGATCTGGGTATCTTCAGAATTCTTGAACGCGGCGTTGTTAAAGTAGCGCATCGATGGTTTCTCTTCCTCTTCATCTTCGTCTTCGCTTTCACTCTTCCTAAGCAGGGGAATGGTGTAATTGCACTGTTCGAAGTAAGGGTTGCCTTTCCCTTCCTCGCATTCGCGTGTGGCTTTATTGGTGACGTTGTGGAGGGTACTGCAAACACCGAGGGTTGAGAACTCGGGCCATTCGCAGTGGCTTGCTGGTTGCGGGCATTTAAAGTTTGGTTGGAAAGGCTCCCCGGCAAGGGATGTAAGTATAGATATCTGTATTGCCGGAAGGTCTCCGTTGAGGTTCCAGATCTGCCCTGTGTTTATATCGTCAGCATGGCATCTTATCAGTTTTAGGGGCGTAATTACAGCTCGCGCCCTCTCGCTGTAGGAAGCTCTTTGAAGAGTAATTTTGGGCTGTACCCATCTCTGCTGTGACATTGTCCAGTTGTCTCTCTTGGATGGGAAAGTCGAGAATCTGTTGCGCACTTGGATCTATCCCCAGCGATAGGATAGTGATAAGTGCAAGAGCACAACCTAGCTTTGACTGCAGTGGGAGTGTCCAGAACATCATAAAGGAACCCCAAGGTCCTCGGCTCGCATCGTCAAACGCCTGTAAATAGGATAGAGGTCGGGCTCTTGTATAGATGAGTCTCCATTTCAGCTGGCTCAGGCAGCTTGCGATGGGTACCAGCAGGGCTGATTTACCCACCGTCGTCAGTACAGCGATGATGGAGTTGGGTTGAATGGCTAGGGGCCAATTATCTCGTGGTTTCCCGTTTGCCTCGATCAGGACTCCGACGATAAGGCCTAGACAGGTGACGCTCACGACGGCGGCTCCAATATCCCACCACCACCACCACCAGTCGAACGCTTTTATTACCTGGCCTTCTTGCTCGCTTGGCGGTTCCAAGGGATGATACTCGGGAGGTGGTGCATCTTGCGAAACTCTTGGGGCATTGTTGATACGGGAGTGTACCGTGCTTGCGCGAGACACGTTGTGGAAAGATCAAGTGTGGCTCCAGGATCTGCGGAGGAGCCGCCATTGTGCTGGCCGTGTTGCAGATATCGTGACCGCGACATGTAGGCGGCCTTGTAAATGTAGATTTTCCAGGATAAGACTTCGAGATGAGCATGGACCAGGAGTTTTAATCGAGATGGCCCAACTTTATGGCTAAGCATAAAATCAGGCTGTGAATATGCACCAAATCCTACGTTCATCCCATATTCTTTTCTTAGAACCAGAGGTTGCACTGCAGTCCTGCTCAGCCCCCAGGACTTTGGCGCAGCGGGGTTAGATCTGCAGAGAACCTCCATCCACAGAGCCCCCAAGGAATTCCTTCGCCTCTTTCATGACCAATCATTCTGCTAGAGCGATCTTATTGCCGCCGAGTGTCTGTTTGGTTGGTTTCAACCATTCACGTAGCTTCATGGCTCAGCCTGGTTTGTGCTGCCTGGAGATCCTTCCAACGGGTGACATTATCTATGTGCCAAGACCAAACCGCGCACAGTGCACGCTGATAGGTTTGCATCCTTTGCTTACGGCCTTTCACATCTTGCACATCCAACTTGGCCTATAACCAGCTCGTCTCTACCAATATCTCCATAAATGGACTCCGAAGGATCCGAATCGTTCTCAACTCGGCATCATCACCAGTTTCTCCTATCATCGGGGGCTTCGGCACACAAGTGGCAGTGTGACTCTCCTAGGGCCATACTAATCCTCCAACACGGATTTGGAGAATATTCTGAGCGCTACGTCGTTTCCCATTCCCAGTTCATCCCAAACCTAAATGCGGCGAGATTCGAGGTCTAGGCACTAGATCTCAAGAGTCATGGCACATCTCCAGGGGATCGCGGTATCGTCGATGTGGAGATGGCGGTAAAAGATCACCTCGAGATGCGAAGACAGGCCGATGAGCGAGGATTGCCTATTTTCCTCTTCGGACATTCTCTTGGGGGTCTCATTACCGCCGCGAGCGTAGCAGAAAACGCCCCATATCACACAAACGGGGTTGTCCTCTCGAGCCCGGCTTTAACTGAGGGTCTGCCGTTGCCTGTAGGGTATCTGGTTCATCTTCTGGCCTACTTTATGCCCACTACACAAATCTCCACACCAAAAGCTTCTGCGGACGACTTATGTAGCGACCCCGAACAAGCACGGCTGACCGCCGAGGATGAATCGAAGTACAAAGGCCAAATCTCGTTTCTGGTGGCATCTAGTGCTCTACGGGTGGCAAGGATATTATGGGCAAGGTGTGATCGATGGACTCAGCCAATTCTTGTTATCCACGGCACCAGTGATTCCCACGCCCAGGTTCGGCTAAGTGAGCGCCTAGTACAGGATATAGCATCGACAGACAAGATCTTTCACGCTGTAGAAGGAGGATATCACGAGCTTTTGAACGAGGAGGACCCCAAAGAGATTGTAAATCTCTTGTTCGACTGGTTGGAGAGACACATGTAAAAATCGAAGACGGTAGGAAAGAGGTTAAGGTTGATACCCCATGGACCATGCGATATCGGTCAGTTGTGATGAAAGGGCAGAGCTATTTTGAAGCACAAAAAAGGGATATAGGTCTCTCGCCAGTACCTTTTACAAGCTTTCTATTTCAACTCGGCCGTCACCTTACAGCGTTGTAAAGTTTGTTATGATCATCCATGGTGCAAGCGACACAAAAAAGTCAGCGTCAACAATACATTTGTTGACCAAGTGAAGGTTAGACAAGGGCCACCAACATCTGCATTGAAGGCCCTCGGGTTAATAGACATCGAGGTATTGCTTTATAGGGGAGGGGCTAGCAACGTTACAGTGTCTGCGGGAATATTGAGACGAAGCTGGCCCAATTTGATGTAATAGGATGCTGCTGGAAATTCAAGGCTGGGCCATCAAGCTCGGGCATCAAAATGCGTACAGCTTCGCGCTCCTTTGAATAAGTACCGATGGTAATAAAATTAGATATGCAAAGAAAATTTCTTCAGCAAACCAGATGATCACGAGGGGGGGGCATGACTTTCAAACGGAGAATGAATTACACACGTTGTCCAGCCGAGGTAGGGCGTGAATAAGCATAACCAAGGAATCATAAAAATAGATCAGATCTACTCTCATATCAGGCCCTAGAAGCCTAGCCACGGTATAATTCATGCAGTGTCGTGTGAAAAAGACGTCGGTGATCACAAGGGACCATCCCAATGAGCTTCAGTTTCTTGACCGCTGCATCACGCGGAGGAATAAACTCATGGCTAAATTCCATCTTACTTACAGCACACAACAGCGTTGGGCAATTTTCCCGCATGACTTGCCTCCGAACTCCCCCCAATCAACGCAAACAGCCAAGTAATCTACCTCCCATTCGCCAACAACTTATATTTGAAACTCTAAACGAATAACAAGATGCCAGATCCTTGTCAAATCATCTAGTCTTAATGTCTATGGAACGGTCCAGGCCTCGACCACGCCGCACAGGGCCGCTATATTCGTTTCAAACAAAGGAGCCTTGCATTTCAGCTGTCAGAATCGAGGCACATCTCCGGCGCTTGTGTTCAACGCTACCTTGAAACAAATGGCCTCGACTCTCTTTTCTTCCCCGGGATCACTTTATGGATCGGCACAAGGGTTATCCCGTCTTATTTGTAAATTAGAAGGAAGGAACCTTGGCTGTGTCACTCTCGCGTTACTCTGATGTAGGAAAAAAGAGGCATTTTTCGGATCGGTGAGGTTGGGCGGCTACAGAGTGATCAATGCGAGAAGGAGATTGGAGGGATTTTTGTTTGATCGTCTGAATCAACCATGCTCCGGAGTCGAGTTGTTCGAATATAAAATGGGCTGGTCATTTCCTTCAATCGAACAAGATATTCACCAGTATCAACTTCATCTCAACCATTCACATCATTCACAATGAAGCTGTCTCTTTTCACCATCTCTGCCCTCACGGTGTCTCTTGCGAGCGCCTACCCCATCACCGGCGACGACGTCAGATGCCGCAGCGGTCCTGGAACCAGCTACTCCATCAAGAAGACGTTCAAGAAGGGGGCCAACGTCAAGATCACGTGCCAGACAACTGGAACCAACATCAAAGGTAACAACATCTGGGACAAGGTTTCCGAAGGATGCTATGTCTCGGACTACTACGTCAAGACTGGCTCCAGCGGCTTTGTCACAAAGAAGTGTCCCAGCACCGGTAGCTGTGGCGCACCAAAGTCCAATCAAGCCACTGTGAACTTGATTGCTAGCTTTGAGGGTTTCCGAGCCAACATCTGTATGTGCTGTGTATCACTGTGGCTACCTAGGAGACGATGCTAACAAGCAGTAGACAAGGATGCAACCGGCCTACCTACCGTTGGCTACGGTCACCTCTGCTCAAACTCCAAGTGCACCGACGTCAAGTATCGCATCCCCCTCTCTCAAGCCAACGGCAAGAAACTTCTTGCAGATGACATGGCGGTAAGTCAAATCCTCCACAACACAGATTAAGACACTAACCAAACCATCTTTCCAGAAATTCGAAAAGTGCATCACAAACATGGTCAAGAGCAACGTCAAGCTCAACAAGAACCAGTACGGCGCCCTAGTCAGCTGGTCCTTCAACAACGGATGCGGTGCCGCTCAAAAGTCGACCCTCATCAAGCGTCTCAACAAGGGCGAGGCTCCCAACACGGTGATTTCTCAAGAGCTTCCAAAGTGGGTTTACGCTGGAAAGAAGAAGCTGGCTGGTCTTGTTCGTCGTCGCAAGGCGGAGGTTGCTCTGGCTAAGAAGGCGACGACTGACAAGGCTCTGCCCAAGAGCTGTTAGTGGGATGAAGGGGAGGTTGGAGTAGAAACGGGGGGGCTCGGCGGTTATGTAGTAGCACAAACAAACAAAAATGACGATTCTTGAATGCTTTTGCCAATGAGTTTTCCTAGAAACAGTTCCACGGAGGTCAAAAGAAGCGTGTAGTCCAGATCACGCCCCAACGATGCTTGCCAGATGACGTATCTGCGCCTTCAAGCCAAACTTGTACGACATCGGACCTCGATTGAGAAACGGCGCACGCCGGCAAAGGAATCGCCATAGAACATTGATAATCTTTACATTCCTCAGCTGCCGCCCGCACACAAACTCAAGAGCGCCATTGGCTGAGCTCGGCCGAGATAGGCGATCGCCGCGGCCCGCTTGAGATAATCAAGATAACGGGCTCAGCTCCGTGTGGCTGATGACTCCGCCTCCAACATAAAAAGCGCTGACATCCCCCAACAACTGAAAACTTACTCCAAGAACAGCACTCACACCTTCAAAATACTTCAAAGCCTATCGATCAACACTCTCACAATGGCCTCACAAGTTGTCGTCACCCCCATCGCTGCTCCCGCCGGGTCAGCCATTGACTTTGGTGCAACTGTCTCAAACATTGACGTAGAAAACATCACTGGTAAGACATGAAAAAGACTCCAAACTTCGTCATCGATTGAAACCACACAAATAGTGGGAGAATACCCGTGAAATCGGTAACCTCCTTTGGTAAGGCATCAACTTCTCAGAACAATCAAGACAGGCACTAACATTGGTGTAGATGCCGACTTTGACGTCATCCGTGATGCCCTTTTCACCCATCAGGTTCTCGTCTTCAAGAACCAGAGTCACCTCTCTCCCAAGGCGCAGTATGAGATCACTCAGAGATTCGACCCGGAAGCTACGGGTTCTTATGGTCACGGCAAGACGTTGGACGCCAAGCGATCCATCCTCCACCCAGACCTCAAGACAGTCCCACATCAGCCCCAGGTCCAGGTCATTGGCAATGGCTTCGTCGAGGACTATGAGGGTCTGAAGAACATTCAGCTGCGACATCCCCATCACAAAACCTTTCACGCGACTGTCATTCCTCCAGAGAAGGATCTTGACTTTACCCGCTTCTACAGGTGGCACATTGACGCCGCCTTGTATGGACTCGCCCCTCCTGTGGTGACGTCTCTCCTGGCTGTCCGTGTCCCTGGCGGGCGTAAGCAGACTCTAGTGTACGATGACGGCTCCGATGAAGAGCTTACTGTTCCCCTCGGTACCACTGCCTTTGTGTCAGGCTACGCCATGTACGACAGACTCTCGCCCGAAGATCAAGAGTTTGTCCGTACCACCAAGGTCGAGTACGCTCCTCATCCATACGTCTGGATGAGCGGCGCCAAGTCTCGCTCCGACGGTCTAGGCTTGGTCTCAGAAGGAAAGGAAGTCCCTGTTGAAGATCTGCCGCCTGTTGAGGAGGAAAAGATCCAGATTCTCCCCATGTGCTGGCGTAACCCCGTGACAGGGAAGCTTGCACTTCAGATCCACCCCTCAGCCGTCCGCAAGCTTCACCTCGCCGATGGTACCATCATTGATGACCTCACCGAGGTTCGCGAGCGCGTGCACCAGCTTCAGAGGCCGGGCATCGCTCCTCAGCTGGTGTATCCTCATGACTGGGAACAGGGAGACTTTGTTCTATTCCACAACCGAGGATTAATCCACTCGGTGGTCGGAGCGTTTGCAGAGGATGAGGTTCGTCTGTTCCGGCAATGCAACATTGCAGGAAGTCAACTTCCTCAAGGACCAGTGCCAGTTTCGTCTGCTGCGTGAAGGGGCCTCGTCTTGTGATATCAGGGTTCATGTTGCGATTACAACCTTAGGCAGATACTTTATACACCAACTAATTCAGTCGTTTTGTTAACAATTGACACATTTCTTCGGTCCATCAAAACGATGAGTTCAGGCAGTTGTCTATTATTGATCCCCGAATGCACCCTTTTATGAACAGATCGAGCACTGTTGTTGGCTGTAGGAGTCCTTAGGCCACCTACTTGAACCGTCATCGAACTAGATGTTGATAGACTGGACTTTTGCGACCTAATCCCCTAGGTCATTGCTTCGTCCTCGATTCCTCCCATGTTGATCTGATCTGGTGCTCGCTGATCCTCGACTCAAGCCTCAGACGGAGCTCCCTTCGCCGTACCTTCTTCGAATCCTCCCACTTCAATTGCCATGACTTCTTCGTTCTCGGCTCGAGCTCCGTACTTGTCTCTTCGTGTCCGTGTCCGGAGCAGAAAACCCCGAAAGGCTCCTCTCGCGGGCCTGCAATCTCCTGCAGATTGTCAGAGATCGAGGAGGTTTACACATGGGCCTTGCCTCGCAAAGCATTTGCTTACCTTCCCTGGAGAGGTTATCACCCCGGGCAAACTCTGACTTTGACTTTACTTGTGACTCACCAATGTCGAGATACTTATGTGAATTTATCTAGATATGATAACTTACGTAAAGAAGAGATCTGTCATTCTCTGAATGCAGTTACGCTAACTTTGGAGCGCTCATGAGTTCTTGTACACTTAATCTTACACCATGACAAGAGTCCCCCTTTTTATACACGACAGCGATTACGCTGATCCCATCCATCTCTTAATCTCAGAAACGCCGTCTCTAAACAGCAAATCCGCATACGCCTCGTGAAACTTGAACATCCATCCTGGCCTCAGGGGCTTGTTCACAGACGGGTTGCAGGACATGGACTGACAGTGAATCTGCACCGTTTCCTTCCCCTCGTCGTCCTTTGATCTCACAACGGCGAACCTATGAACTCCGCCGAACCAAAACTTGTCGCTGCCAAAACCAAAGTCCACGTAGCTCTCGGTGCGGTTTGATCCATCCTTGAGTTGTTGTGTGGTGAGGTGCAAGTCCAGAGTCTGAAAGACGCCGAATAAAACGGTGTTGATTGATGGAAGCTTTGTATCCGAAAGTTCCTTTATTGACCAAATATCGGTCCTCGCTACAGGTGCAGCGTCTATCAAGAGTCAGCTCTATTCAACTCACCAGGGTATACCACTCACTTGTGAAATGAACAAGATTAAGACCAAACGTCTGAAGCGTCCTCCTCTCAGGCCCTATAACAGCTCCCCCAAAATATCCCTTAACAAACTTTGCCAGCAAAGCCTCGTCAGAAACACCATGGTGCTGAGAGGGAATGTCGAGGACGATAAAGCGCGAGTCGGACACGCGAGCATGGTTTCCAGCATTGACGATTTCGCTGACCGATCTTGACTTCTCAAAAGACTCGGGTATTGTCGCGAAACGTGTGATTTGCCCTCGATCGACCAATCTCACTCTTCTTTGCACCATGAACCCGTATGTTCCGCCTACTGTCACCGCGGCAACCAAGGACGTTGCCAGTATCTTGCCCGAAACGGTTCGCAGTGCCATGTTGATTGAACAAGATGTGATATCTACAACTACTCAAAGAGAAACAAGGGACTCATCTATTTATTTAGAATCCTTTGGCTCATTGAATAAGGATCTTTTGATATGCCATGGCTCACCTGAGCATTGGCATCCGGTTCTACCCGCAACGCCTAGACGACCTTGGGAATGGCCTCCACTTGAGCCCCAGAAATCTCGGGGGTAGAATTGCTCCGCGACAAAAGAGGCGCAAGCCACACGGCTTGTTTAACCATGAATCCTTCCGTTGACAGGTCACGTGTAACCTTTTGTCTTATCCTCAGCCAACCGGTTCGCCTCCAGCTACCTCGTATATCTATCCATACAGACCTAGTCCTCCGCTTAACCTTTTCCATCAGATCAAGGCGTGTATATCATTGGTGGTTCTTTACCCCCCTGGTGTTTTCCCTGTGCAACTCGCTTGTTGTGAACCACATACACCACCATCTGGATCGACGCAAACACTATACCCAGAGACACCATAATTATCATAGTTCGTAGGCCGGTTTGGTAGCTAAAGAGTCTTGTCAGCTTACCCCTACAAGGGAGAAAGGGTCCTTACAATGGAGTGTCGCTCGCTTGGAAATACTGGGTGCCAACCATCAGCCCGCTAATTGCTGACATTACCCACATCCTGGACATTTCATCAGCTTTAAACTCCGTATTCATCCGGCTGTCAGAGACACCTACGCAATGGCAATACTTCTCTCGCCCGCCTCACGACAGTTCAGCTGGACCCAAGAGTTGTGCACGGGATGATATCCAACGGCGAAGCTGTTGACAGCCGTCCAGAGACCCCATCTCGACCACTTGCCAACATGAGGATGCGCCTGTCGGGCCACGATCAGCGTAATGAGGTAGCAGATGTGAGCCGCAACGACAGCTGCACCTCGACGGTTCGTTCGATCGCTTAGGTAGGCAAAGCCAAAGACAACTGGGAGGGCCAGGGAGGCGCCGACGGCAGCGAGGGCATTTGCAGCGATACGGTCAAACCCAAGGGCCCTAATAGCATATTAGCCGTTATTTGACTCACAATATGCGTATAAGGGAAGTATGCTAGTTGTTAAAATGAAGCACTTACATGATGATGGACGGCGTGTAGGTAGTCAAGGGCGACCAGGTTGAAAAGACGGCAAAGGTTGACACATAATGCGGCCAACGACGATAATGCGTCACAGTCTTCCATACCAACTTCCAATCGATAGCCAGCCCCTGGACCCCTGGACGTTTACCTATCCTATCATCCCTCTCGAGTCTCCGCTGAAGTGTCTCCTGTTCCGCTTGAGAGAAACGAACCAGACCAGGTCCAACCAATGGTCGAGGGACATCAGGACTCCCAGGTAGAAAGCCGAGCAAGATGAAAGATACAACCACCGTAAAGAGTCCCTCGACTGTTGTCTAGTTAGCATGGCCGATGTAAAGGAAGAAGAGAGTCAACGCACGCAAGAAGAGCCACTGCCATCCCCGTATGCCACGAGCATTGTCCAGTTTCAGAATGCCAGAAGCCAAAATAGGACTAATAGCATTACCACCAAACATTCCAAAGAAGAGCACCGACACTCTCTTAGCAAGTTCACGCTTAGTATACCACGTCGACAGGGTATAAACAGCACCAGGAATATATCCAGCCTCAGCCAAGCCCAACATCAGACGTGCAACCAGGAATCCAGCTCTGTTCTTAACAAAGACCTGCATGGTAGCCACCAGACCAAAGATGAAGACCTGGGCTGAAATCCACTTGCGCGGGCCGAGCTTTTCAACTTGATGTCAGAATAGGGTGCTTACAAAGGAGACATAGTGGGTTCTTACTCGCTGAAGTGCCATGTTGCAGGGAATCTCCAAGATGACGATTCCCATAAACATGAGTTGGTTTCCCAGGTTGATCGTGTCTTGCTTGACCTT
Source organism: Fusarium duplospermum (assembly GCA_003946985.1). NCBI lineage: Eukaryota > Fungi > Ascomycota > Sordariomycetes > Hypocreales > Nectriaceae > Fusarium > Fusarium duplospermum. The sequence goes on from NKCI01000060.1 coordinate 57,070, forward strand.
GATATCCGCAGCAAAGCCTCCGGTGAGGGCACTCGCGAGATTCATACGGTCCAGCTGAAAGACGAGTAGACCTAGAACTAGGAGGAGTAGGACTGAAGAGTCCACTCTGTACCGAAGTTAGTATCACTCGATCTGTCTGCTCAGAAACACCTACTTTCTCCTCGCCTTAGCCTCAACAACAGGATCCCATTCTATCTCAGACTGAGAGACTGAACGAGATTGGTCAATTGTTGTATCATCGCCTGTTCCATCTTGAAATGTTTTTTCATGTCTCGTTTCATCGACGGCGTGGTTATTCGCGGCCGAAGGGGCAAGGACAGAGGCCGTCATCTTGTCGGCTCTGTGATATGATTTCAACCAACAATCGGGTATACTATATCAAACAAAAAGGATATCAAGATCCAGAGATAGACGTGTCGTCGTTTTTGAGTCTCGGAGGTCGTCTCTAGTACCACCATGTCGGGACATTTCTAGCTCCACCACGCCAAGAATCACACAATCCGCACTTGAGATGCCATCAACCCGTCTAGAACTGGTGAGGGTTACAATATCCGAGCCCCCCTTTTACCCCTCAACCTCGCCCATTGGCCAATCCCGAGATCGTCGGGGACATGAAAGGACCAGAAAGCTGGTTTGGATCTTGCCCAGGCACTCTCCAAGACCTCGGCCCTGCCTCCTCAGATCATAGACCCCAGGGAGCGAATAACGGACTTCCAGAATAAGAAATAAGGTGTGGACCGCGCTGCAATTGATTCCAAAGACCTATGGCGCTAACAATGACGTGCTCGCAGATAACCCATTCACAACGCTTGACATGAAACGACTCGAACCACGCCCGCACATTAGCGTATCCGGATTCTTGGGCCGGGGTGAGTTCATCTTCCTCGGATGTGTCTAGGTGTACCTTTTCGACTGCCAATGGCATTTAAGTAGCCTTACACTACGGCCTTGATTCTGCATTCAGATCGTTCATCATCGATTTAGCATCACGTCACAATGGCTGTGAAGCGCGTGGCTGTTATCGGGGCTGGCCCTGCTGGCGCCATCACAATAGATGCACTGGCTCAAGAAAAGGCCTTTGATCTTATTCGAGTCTTTGAGAGGCGCGAAGGTCCAGGGGGATGTTGGTAAGTAAACCCTCCTTGATCCTCTTTCCAATGATACTCACACGATATTCAGGATCGGAGACTCGGGTAGACCCTCAACAGTGTCAGACTTCAAAGGTCTGGCTGAGAGGACGGCAGACACACCTCTACAAGTCCCAGAGCATCTACCAACCTACACTCCCAAGTCAAGCCAGCCTCGCTTCACAGAGTCTTCAGTATACCCCTACCTGGAAACCAACATTGACCATCTCCCCATGCAATTCAACCAAGAACCCATCCCAACTGAGACCAGCGAGCGCTCTGTCGGGATATACGGTCCCGAGACGCCGTTCCGCCACTGGGATGTTGTGAGGCGTTATATCAAAGGTCTAGTTGAGCGTAGGGGATACGAAGACCTTGTCTCATACAATACGACCGTCGAGCGTGTAGAAAAGATTGGGTCTGAGTGGAAGGTAACGCTACGCAGAGAGGGCAACGAGCGTGACTATTGGTGGGTTGAGTGGTTCGATGCCGTCGTTGTTGCTAGCGGACACTATTCTGTCCCGTATATCCCAGCCATCGAGGGCCTCGACGAGCTCGAAAAGGCCCGCCCGGGAAGTGTGATTCACAGCAAACACTTCCGTGGCAGAGACCTATACAAGGGAAAGGTACGTTGCCCCTTCCACACAGTTCCAAATCCTTCAACTAACTCATCGAAGCGGGTTGTTGTTGTGGGAGCATCAGTATCTGCTGCTGATATTGCTTTTGACTTGGCCGACGTAGCTCAACACCCTGTTCATGCCATCACGATCGGTCATACGTTCAACGGCTACTTTGGAGGTGAAGCCTTCAATCATCCTCATATACAAAACCACCCCTCGGTCACACACGTCCAAGACCGAGTCGTTCACTTGGCAGATGGAAGCTCTATCCAAGATGTTGATCACATCATCTTTGGAACTGGCTACAGCTGGACTCTCCCATTCCTACCAGCCGTATCCGTTCGAAACAATCGAGTCCCAGGTTTATATCAGCACATCGTATGGCACGATGATCCAACATTGCTCTTTGTCGGAGCAGTACAAGCGGGGTTAACATTCAAAGTCTTTGAATGGCAAGCCGTGTACGCTGCTAGGTTGTTGGCCGGCCGTGGTACTCTACCAGACGCCGAGAAGAGACAGCGTTGGGAAGAAGAGAGGATCAAGCAGCGAGGGGACGGTGCCAAGTTTGCCCTCATCTTTCCCGACTTTGAGGATTATTTCGAAAAGATCAGGGAGTTTGCTGGCGAAGGGGCTGAAGGGGCTGGAAGGAAGCTGCCAAAGTTCAAGAGGGAGTGGTTCCGTGCGTTCCTAGAAGGTCATGAGTTGAGAAAGAATATGTGGAAGAGGTTGAATGAGGCAGCGAGGAACGGACACGGAGAAGCGTCAGATGTTGGAGCAAAATCGCGTCTATAACTACATTACAAAGACATCCATCCCAATTATTCCACCCAGCATTAACCAAGAATCGGCCACAAAGAATGTACAGTAACCTACACAAAGAGAAACAAAGGCTATTTTACATGGAAGCATGCCTCAAGTGCTTCCCCCCAACGTATCCCTCAGCTGTATCCACGAAAAGCTTCCTCCCTTTAACAAATGACACCATGAAAGAGAAGAGCTTCCAGTTCCCAATCTGACCCGTAGCGTGCTTCTTCCCAAGAGAGATGAATATCATGGTCTTATTCGCAGGCGGGTAAGGCTTTACGGAGCCTTGTTCGGTCAAGGTCGCGTCCAGTGCGGCCGCCATGTGAATGATTTGGTTGTCGGTAATTGTGAGTTGCTTCGGATCGATGTTGCCAATATCCCCAATCCCCCAGATGTTCTTCGTGCCAACGACTCGCATCTTTTCGTCGAGCTTTACATTCCCGTCTGCGTCCAAGAACTCTTCCGGAATAAACCCAGTGTTGAGCTTGATGCCATACAGGGGAAGATACAAGTCCGCCTTGAGGGTGCTTCCATTCGACAGCATGAGCTCCGTCTGTTTGTCATATTGACCGTCCTTTGCCTCGGTCACACGAGTCTTGTAAATGAGCTTCACTCCAAGACTCTTGAGGTCCTTATCCACTGACGCTCGAACAGATGAAAGGGCCCCTTCCACCGGCTGGTCACCGCTTATCACGAGAGTGATACTCTTGGACTGTCCGTACCTCGCTGCCAGCTCTCCTGCAACCTCGATGCCCGTAGCTCCAGCACCGGCAATGACGATTGACTTGGACTCGCCAACTCTCATCTTCAAGTCTTTCCATGCTGAAAGGGTATCTTTGTGGCTTCCGATGGGCTTGAGTGGCAAGTTGCTGGCCAATCGAGAGCCAGTTGCAATGATCAGTTGATCATAGACAATATCGCACCGAATACCTTCTTCCGAAGAGACTTGTACGGAGTTCGCCGCAGGGTCGATCATGTCTGCCTTGCCGAGGACAAACTGGAAGCTCTCGGAAGGGTACTGCTCAAAAGCAGGCTTGAGGGGCAGGAAAAGTTGGTCATCGGGGATGGCGTCTGGTATGATTCCACGTGTAGCCGCAATATTCCAGAAGAAGTGACTGTTTGGAGATACGAGTATCACCTTGAGGCCAGAGACTTTGGGAACCGTGTACTTGAGTAGTTTGTGAGCCAAGGGGAGACCAGCCCAACCAGCTCCGAGGATGACGACAGTTTTGGCCATGTTTGGTGATTTCGAGTTGCTGAGATGTAGGGATCATCACTAAAAAGAAAATAATAAGCAAACAATCACCAATTGCATGCATTCAATGGACAGTCGAGGTGAAGCATTTATACCAGACTCGCCATCGGACAAGAGGTTCGGCGATGGTTATCACACTATACAAGAAATTGCTCCAAATCCCCGCAAAATTCACTCTAAGGGCAGTCACTCTTGTTAGTGCAGCCGAGACCACTGGTCGCAGGGATCAAGACCGAACGCCGTGTCCGAGAGCGATGACCGACGACTCTCTCCTCTCCCCTGATACCACATTCCTTTCTCTCTATTCACAAGAAACTGCTTCATAATCACGGACATCATTTCCGGGCAGACTTGCCCCTTCAATCCCATCTCCGTCCTTTTTATCCCAGAACCTCAGCTCTCGCTTCAGAACCCCAGTCGGAGCTTATAAGCGCCGATGACCGATCAATGTCATCCTCAGACACAACCTTCGGCCTCAGAGGCAGGCCTCAAGATATGGAGCTGCGTCATCTGTCGTCGTCGCAAGGTTCGCTGCGATAGACGAGATCCATGCTCAAACTGCGTCAAGAATAACATTGAGTGTCACTTTCCAGTGACCGGTCGCATCCCTCGACGGAACCAGAATCCAGGTGCCTACAAGTCTCCGGCACAAAAGCAGTCGGAACTGCTTAGTCGTCTCAGACGCCTGGAGTCTGTTGTTACCGAGCTTGCAGCGCAGGTTGAAGATGGCTCCCAAGATCCTAGAGCTGCCGCAGCTCCAGGGCCTTCCGGGGCAGTCAGCATCTCGAGCTCAGATACAGGCCCAACACCGGTGGAATCCGAGGATCCTTCCGTGACCGAGTCTTCGTTGACAGTCTCATCTACCGGTCAACAGGCTGGCAGTGAATATGACGAAGAGTTTGGTCGTCTTGTCGTGGACAAAGACGGTGGCCTCCACGTCGGAAACCGCTTTTGGTCTGTCTTTTGCGGCGAGGTAAACCATTATCTCCAATCGCCGTAACAGCAACTGACAAACTCCAGGTGGACAACATCTTACAAGCAGTCCATGATGTTGCCGAGTACTCTGGATCATCTAACGGCTCAATCATGCCAGAGCCAGGCTTAGAATCTGGTCCATCTCCTCTCAGCCATCTGGGCTTCGTGTTTGGCAACGCCGACTTTGCCAAAGCCCTTGATGGCCTCAACCCCATGCCTTCTCAGATGCTATTCATATGGCAGGCATACGTTGAGAACGTGGACCCCTTCATCAATGTTCTTCATGTTCCGACCGTCGAAAATGTCGTCCGCGAATTGAGAGGCAACTTTAGTTCCTACGGTACCAACATGGAGGCGTTGCTTTTCGCAATCTCGCTCGCGGCGATTACTTCCATGGACGAAGAAGCAGTGTCGTTCAACTTCAACACACACAAATCCCAGCTCATTCAGCGATATCAATTTGGTACTGAACAGGCTCTCGCACGTGCAGATTTTCTCATCACCAAAGACATCATCGTCCTCCAAGCACTTGTCATATACCTCTCCCTGCTTCCTCATCTTGGATCCAAGGAAAAGGTATGGCCAATGATGGGCCTAGTTCTGAGGCTTGCAAAGTCAGCTGGGCTTCATCGCGACAATGACGGACATGCAAGGAGCCAACTTGAAAGGGAAACCAGGCGCCGTCTTTGGTGGCAGATTTGTTTCGTGGATTCCCAGAGTCGACGGGTCGAGGCCCCTGAGCTCTCCATCACACCGACATCCTTTGACACCGGTATGCCCTCGAACTTGGACGACATGGACCTGTTGGACCATGTGTCATCTCACTTGCCAGTATCCCATGACAAGCCAACAGCTACAACATTATGTCTCATCCGCTGCGAGCTATGGCGACTTACACAGTCGTTACGCGACGACACAACCAAGAGCCCAGAGTCACACCTTGAGCTTCTCAATCTAACCAAGACAAAGATTGAAACCAAATATCTCCGCCATCTTCAACTAGACAAGCCCTGGGACAGTTTCATCAAGACCATGGCAACGCTCTTCTTCTCCAAGGTCGTCGAGCTCCTCATCTGCCGACAACCCAGTTCACAACACTCAACCGATACGACCCTGGAACCAGCCATGAACACCATCAAGTCGGTTCACGCCCTCAAGTCAAACCCTTCCTGGTCCAAGTGGCGCTGGCAGCTCCAAGGCCAGATTCCATGGCGTGCAATGGGAATCTTTCTCCGTCAAGCGTGCCGCCAGCCGTGGACACCTTCTTTGGAGGAGGCATGGCAAGCCACTCAAGGACTCATCACATCTACTGCGGAAAGCACGAAATCAGGACCAATGTGGCAGCTGCTGATGGGCTTATTTGCAGGGGCACAAGCACACCGAGAAAGGGAATTGGGGCGTCAAGAGGCTGAGGCACAGCCAGGCAGTCGGGCCGGCGATCCCACGAGTTTTAATGCCGATGTTGCTTCGATTGTTCACTCAGATGATCCTATCACAATCAGTTCATCGAATTTCCAGTCTTCATTGCATATATCTCACCCAGACCCTGGCAATCCCTTGATGCATGAAGGTATTGGATTCGATGGAACGTCCGACAATCCTCCATTCTGGAGTTCAGCAGGAGACATAACAGATCTTGGTCAAGTTGAACCTCCCGGTGACGCTTCGATATTCGACGATTCCTCTCTGATGGACTGGGAAGCTTTGGTGGATATGGATGGATCGTGGGCGACATGGGAACTTTTCTAAATCGGTCTCGGGTAGATAGCCATCCGCCATGGACGAACAACTCGCCGACTCGAACACTATTATCCCGACTTTGAGGTGTATTAGAAAGGAATGCAGTGCACAATTATTTCGCTACTTGCGAGACTGGGGTCTAGGCGGAGATGCCTTTACATAGCCTGGCGGAGTTCCGCCCAATTGTCGGCTTTGGCCTCAAACACAGCGGGATATCGTACTACAATGGGTACGCAACAGTTCCGACACCAACCTGATTACCCGTACCCAAATAGTTTATAAAGGATGATCAAGTGCAAGAGTAAATTCCCTTCAAATGTTTAGTCAATGATAATCTCAACACCAGCTTGCTAATTGACTCTCGTAGTAACCTCTTATACATACCGATCCCTACCAAGGTCATAATGACATTCCGCGCAGCGTACACACAACTCTTCCCCCCATCACCACCGCTCACCGAAGACAATGTCCCCTCACAACGCGGAAAGGTATTTATTGTGACGGGTGGAAACTCGGGAATTGGTTTCGAGTTGTGCAAGATCCTCTACACCACAGGGGCGACAATCTACATGACCTCCCGATCAGAAGTGAGCTTCATATATACCAACCACACACTCAAAGCTCACATATATCCTATAGGAACGAGCAATGAACGCAATCAAGCAAATTTCAACTAGCGAACCACCCCCTACCAACCCCGGAGTCCTCAATTTCCTTCACCTGGACCTCAACGACCTCCACTCGGTCCGGGCCTCGGCAGCCAAGTTTGCCAGCCAAGAGGCCAAGCTCGACGTCCTCTGGAACAACGCCGGAACGGGCGGATACCGTGTCTCGCCAGGAGCCAAGACGGCCCAAGGCCTCGAGCCCATGGTTGGCATGCATTGCGTGGCCACGCTGCTCTTCACCACGCTTCTCCTGCCGCAACTTCGCGCCGCCGCTGGGGCTGCGAGGGTTGTCTGGACGTCTAGTATTTCTGCGGATGATCAGTCACCACCCAACGGGATCAACTTTGATACCCTTTCAACAGGTACACCAGACCGCGTGGTCAACTACGCCGTCTCCAAAATCGGCAGCTGGATGCTCAGCCGTGAACTAGCCCGCCGACACGGCAGCGAGGGCATCATCAGCGTAGCCCAGAACCCAGGCAACGTCAAGGGCGGTTCGTACGAGGGCACCCCAGCCGTGACCATGTTCCTCCTCAACCTGTTCCTACTCCGCCCTACCAAGTTCGGGGCATACACGGAGCTCTACGCCGGGCTTTCCCCCGACATCTCGTCCCGCGACAACAACGGAGCCTATATTATCCCGTGGGGGCGGATCCGGCCGGACGCTGAGTGCCCACGTAGAGACATTGTTCACGCCATGTTGACCGAGGAGGACGGAGGGCTGGGATACTGTAAAAAGCTGTGGGACTGGTGTGAGGAGCAGTGGCAGGCATAGGGAGCTCAGGTGAGGCGACTGCCGAGACGGTGGCTCGAGATATATATCGTGGTTGGTGATTATTAGTTCATGATTGTATGGAGTTTTTGTAGCATGAGACTTTTGGCAGGGTACAAGGGTATGAATCCCGACAACTTCGGCGGTTTTGGAACATGGGATCGCCCGTTTGCTAGGATGGAATTCCATTTCAACGAGGTTCGCAATCATGACTCGAAGCGGATGATTCCTTTGTGAGGAAACTTACGGAGACAAACCATGTAACATCCTCAACCCACCTTTACGCTGTTGGTTCCGAGTTTGGTGTTCCAAGACTTCGTATCAAACATGGAAACGCGCGTACAAAATGCCGTGACAAGACAACGTAGGTAGGGTGACGTGACCCTGACATTTATAGAATGCTTAGAAAGAACCAACACGGGGATAGATCTTCCCAGCCAAGCAACAGCCAAGATGTCGAAATCAAGGCAGTGGGGAGTTCCACAGGTTGAAGCGAAACTCGGCGCTGCTCCAGTTTAACTAAGCGCGGACAGCGCCCTGACCTTGTCGGAGGTTTTACCAGAGAGGAAGATGGAGGGAGTTGATGGATCAACAGGACAGGGTCTATACTTTATCGGATATTCACTTAACCGAGTTGATGATCCACTTGAATATTCTCTCAAGCGGTCGCTGGTTTCAAGATGCCGGACTTAACCTGGGGGAAGAATCGAATGGGTCGGCGCCATCATCAGGCTTTGGAGATTATCTGAGACGTTGAAAGCAGACGATCGACAAGGAAAGGATCCATCTTTATGGTTAAAACTGCTACTCTTGAAAAAAAATCATCAATCATGATACATAGTACTTTTCAACTCCACCAATTAATTAAATCACCATCCGTCTCGAGACGGAGAAGATCACACCTTTTTTTACAACCCTCGAAACGAAAAGCCGAGGAACAACGGAGAGGGGTTGGTTGCATTTTCAGCTGCCATTTGCCCATTTTGATCTTCAACGCACAGTAGTCTCATGACTGTGGCTTACACTATTGACCCAGCTGGACTCGTCCGCGACCGGGACTATCGAACGCCGACTTTTTTTTTATACGTGATTTTTTCTTCTCCTTTTCTACTGCAGTGATGGTTTATCTTTTTGGTGAACCAGAATAAAAAAATGCCTGGAATTGTCTCGTCTTCAATATCCCTTTATAGCAGGTCGCCCTCTAATCCACTTGTTCAAGACATTCGGCCCATGACCACGGTTGGCTTCCGCCGTGTGTTCAGCCATGTGGGGGTGTTGCGAGAGTCATTGGATATGAATACCAAAAACTCGGGTATTCCGTGTGTGTGTGGCAGAAACAACAAGAACGGGAGAGGCAGAGACAAAAACAATGATTCAAATGAAACGTCAAAAGACGTCTGATGTCTTGAAAATAACGTCGTCGTCATGAACCTTCAAAAACAAGCCTTTTCGCTCTGACTCTTGGCAAACCCATCCCCCACGACCCTTGACCCTCCTCTCCCCTCAATCCCCTTTTTTTCTTAAAGCGAACCGCCCATCACACCACACTCCTTCAAGCCCCCTCTAATGATTGGCAGCCGCTCCCCCCCGGCGGATCGCAATCTTAACCAACCGACACTTGGGACCTGCCTTTATCCACAACTAGTTCGTCAGCCGCTGTCGGTATTTACTGCTTATTTGTGTATGAGTGCGAGCAACCAAGCAAGCTGGCTGGGTCACATCCAATTCAAAGACCCTCCTTTTTTTCGCCCATCTTTCTTTTTTCTTGCCGCGCATGCAAGATGATTTCAACTAACAACAGGGGGGCGTTGATATAGCACCTCTACTTCTATCCCATCCCCCGTTTAGTTGCAAGTTGCAAGGCCCTAGCTGAGAGAGTGTGTATGTAGTATGGATGGCGCCAGGATGGATAACGCGGTTTTCCCTAGAGTAGTATCCCATCGCCCCCTTTTTCCCGCCCCCCCGAAGCCAAGTGTTGGGTGACGTCTTGAACAAAACTACGCGGCTGCCGATTAGACTACCGCCCTGGCCAAAACTCTGTTTCTTTTCCTCTCTCTCTTCCAGTGCCTTGCAGCAGTGAAGTGCGCCGCGCAAACACCTTACACCTTTTGGAAAGCTTGTTTAACGCTTCACCATCCACTCTTTTACTTTCCCATTTCTATTCCGTCCGAGTTTCGTTTCATCTTCTTCTCTTTTTTTCATACCCCTCCCCCCAACTGACAGGTGCAACATTCGTTCTTTCTTGTACGACATAATACCACCCGCCACATTCGCTCTCTAAAAAATCTCCGGGTCGTTCGCTATAACCTCCAATTCACCCCTCCAAATCTCGTACATAATGGCCGTCGAACAGAAGCCTCAGGTAGAGTCTCGTCCGCCGTCCAGACTAAAGGTCGCCCTGGTGGTCCTTTTCCACTCGTCGTGCGCTATCTGGAGCACCATCCTCTCCAAGTCGGCTCTCAACGGTGTTGAGGCCCCCGTCACCCTCCTCGCTTTGCAGACCACCATCCAAGTTCTGCTCCTCACTGTCATTGGAAGCTTTACAGGATGGGTTAAGCTGTATCGTCCAACTTCGGTATGAAATGAAACATTCCCATTGTAAAATCCCATCATACTCATCATCCATAGGCCTGGGTGGCTCTCCTCCCCCTCACGGTCGCTCGTCTCGTTGGAATCCTCGCAAAGACCTACTGCCTCGCCTCGGTCAACGCCTCCGTCTACCAGATCGCCCGTGGTCTCCTCCTCCCATTCACCCTCTTCCTCTCGCTTCTGGTCCTCCGACCCCGCCCCTACTACCCGCCTCTGTCTCTGGTCGGCTGTGCCATGGTCATGGCCGGCTTCGGCACCGGTATGATGGCCGACTACAGCCAGATGCTCACCTCGGGCAAGGGTGTCCTCCTCGGAGTCGGTTCCAGCTTCACCACCGCCGTCGAATCCGTTGTCGTCAAGCGATTCCTCGGCAAGAGCCAGGAGGGCATGTGGCAGATGGTCTGGATGTCCAACTGCATGGCCGTCCTCTTCTATATCCCTCTGCTGCCTCTCTCTGGTGAGCTCTCCACCATGAGCTCCCTCTTCTCCGCCGAGACGGCCGACATTGGCCGCCAGTTCCTCGGTTCAGCCTGCTTGACCGGTGTCTCCGCCTTCCTCCTCACCATCGCGACCTTTATGCAGATCGAGGTCACCAGCCCGACAACCCACATGATTGTTACCGCCGCCCGAGGTGTTGCTCAGAGCTCACTCGCCGTCATGCTCCTCGGCGAGCTCTTGACCGCTGACCGCGCCGGTAGCATGGCCCTCATCCTGAGCGGCAGCGCCCTCTACGGATGGGCCCGCGACCGATACCAGCAAGCCAAGAAGCCGGCAGCCGGGAGCTACCAGCTTCTCCCTAATGAGGAGGCGCAGACAGGGATGGACAGCAAGGAAACCAAAGAAGTCAAAAACTAAACTAAAGATACCAAAGACTATTTCTTTTCATGTCATTTTCATTTCTTATTTGGTTCGGTATAGGGCGGTTCATGAGACAGGTGTTTTGGATGACAAGACACGGCTTACATTTCCTTTATTCTTATCTATAGACGTAGATATCTCATTCATACAATTGAGCGTCTTTGTTCGATACTTTCAAACATGTCTCCCTTTGTTTTCATTGTAAACACCATTTCAATGACGATATGCCCTTTGTTTACTTCTCTCTTATCGATCGCCAAGACAAGACCTTGGAATGGACGCTTGGGCATTCACTCCACCAGCCCCTCGTCTCCACTGCCTCGCACCCCGCACTGTACAGACGCAAAGATAACAGCCTCGTAATGGAATGCGGGCATTCGACGCCTCCTCCGTCGCCCGAGAGACATTGTGTCAGTCAGACACACACTCACGCACGCCCAAGACATCAGCACTATTATTGGAGGAGGCGTTGCGTACGTACGAGGCCAAAAATATCAACAGTAAAAAGTGTATTAAGCTCCTGGTCATACGTGTGATAAATGTGATCAAAACATAATCCGCTCATCCAGACACCCCATCCATCATTGAATTGACAATGCCCAGTCAGTAATAGTTAATTGTACAAAACGAAATCCCTTCATAGGTCTCTTCATAGCTAAATGTCCTTTCGTAGATAATGGATATCACTTTACTTGTCCTGCTTTTGGGCCTCGGCGTACGCCTTGACCTTTGCCTCACCCAGCTCCATCCACTCATTGCAGTTCTTCTGGTTGTCCGCAATGAGCTTCTTGTTCAGGTCCCGGACCCGTTGTCTTCGCTTGATGAAGCCGTCCTTGTCAGCAATAACACGCTCGATCGTGTCCATCTCTCCCTCGCCGGGTCGGGCGACCCATGTAACCTCCTTAGGGAGATAAGTGTAGGCGTTGAGGAGCTCCTCGTTGGCGACAATAGGCGCTCCGGCGATCAGAGAAGCGGGAATGGTGGACGAAGCCTTGCGATCGTAGTAGGTATCCGAAGCGAAGCCAGGAATGATGGAGAAGGAGCGCGAAAGCAGAGCGTAAAAGTCGGGGTAAGACAGGCCAGAGTCGAAGAAGATGTTGTTCTTAACATGCTCGGGAACCTCAGGCTGCGTGCCGTGTCCTATCACGTGGAGCACCACCTCCTCAGGCTCGTGGTTCTCGGTAGTCTCGTTGGCCTTGCGGATGACGGAGCCGAGGTGGTTGAAGATGCCGTTGTAGTCGCGACGACCAGAAGAGTAATCGCCCTGCATAGCGAGAGAGATGGGATCGTTGGGGTTCGCCTCGGGGATCTGGACGGGGTACACGGGGGGGGAGAACTCGGGTGGTGAGGTTGGCAACCGAGTGCCACTTGGGGACCGTCTCCTTGACAAGGAAGTTGAGGGTGTGCTCGCTCAGGCCGACAAAGTCAACCAGACCACGCTCGGCCCAGCCGCGGACGGTCGAGACATACTTGCCCTGGGCCCAGCGGTCGGCGTGGTGGATGGTGCAGAAGAGGAATGTCTCTCCGTGGTTGAGAAGATCGACGACGGGGTCGGTACCACGGTCCAAATCAAACTCGCAAGTCGTCGAGACGAGGATGTGAGGTCGGGGATCGGAGGTCATGGCGCCAGCAAACTTGTCGAATTTGTTGATGGTGACATTGGCAGCGAGGGTAAAGTTGTCCATGATCTCGCGCATGTTGAAGCGCTGGTTGGCAAAGTAGGCATCGAGCTGCGAGTTCTCGTAGTTACCAAACGCGTGAAGCATGGCGGCGGCGACCTCATCGTGAGTACCCGAGGACTCGACGAGGGCGATGCGAAGAGGCTCATTGGCCTTTCGGCCCTTGTAAGTGATGTTGCTGTTGCTGTCGCCCTTGTCGCTGTTACCGCTAGATCCCTTCCACGAAGAGAGAACACCATCATCAGTGGTGAAGGGGATGCGCCAGCTCTTGGGCGGGCTGGGAATGGATGACCAGGCATCATCTCTGAAGCTGACGAAGAAGATAACAACGGCGAGCAGAATCGCAAGCCATAGTAGCGAGTAGAACCGCCTAGGAAGAGCGACGGCAGACATTTTGTTTGCTGCTCCTGTGATGGAAAAAGTGATGGTTTCAAAAGAGTGGACGATGATGTAGAAAACAGTCGAGCATCACGACCCCGACAGCGTAAGTTTGGCGAGAGACCCAAGTTTTTGGCAGAATTTCTTTGAGACAGTGCCAGAGGGGAAAGGGGTTAAAGTGAGTGCCCGCCAGGTGCCACCCAAACTTAGGGGGGCAGTGTCAGCGCTTAACTACATACAGTACTATCAGAACCTGCCCGTCTCTGATAGGAGGGGATCCGAAGCAATCGCCTGCGAGTCCATTTTTTTACTCTCTTCAGCGAGCAAGGCGGCCGCGGCGTAGGCAACCATCCATCCTACCAGAATCCTTCCATCGGTTTCCCCGGCATATGCAATAACGAGGGGCAGAGGCGATAGTGTTTTTTTTTCTCTCTCGCTCCTGAGGTGAAGTGATGAGCTATCGCTGACAAAGGTCTAGCGGTGTCAATCTATCTCCGACTTGCCAAATTCATTACCCACGCCCCCCTGAGCTAGAGGCTAGAACTAAAGATCAAACATTGGAAATAAGCCAATATTTAAGTCTATGTACTTGACGCGCGATTCGAATGGGAAAAGGGCAATGGATCGTTGCGTGGGTTGCAGTCGACTAGGAGAGAGTGGATTAATAGGTCCTCCACCTCAATCTCTCAGCCAAGGAAAAGGCCCTTGCAGCCACCTCCTTTAACCCATAACCGCCTTTTCTCCACGTGATATTCAACTTGGCATTGGTCGCAGATGCATGGAGACATTGTTTCAGCTAGGGGGGGACGGTAGTGGCAGCGGGCGACGATCACTTTTCTGTCGCAAACCAACGGGGTCAGGGCTCGGTGAGTTTTAGAGATGGAGCCAAGATCAACAACGTGTCCGGAAAAGGAGATGGTGATGTTCCCGCATATCTTGCCAGAAAGTGAAACCGGACCGGGGGTGAGGCGGTCAATCCGCAACTGTTAGAGTGTCGACGTCACATGTCTCTGTTTCCATGTCGAGAGACAATGAGGTGATGGATTGCTCGTTATCAGCTGCTCATTGTGTATCAGGACACAATCAGGAGGGGAGTAACAAGGTGAAGGTGAAAGTGGTAAACAATGGATTGATGATAATATCTTTTTTATCATTATCTGTCTGTCTGTCTCTGTTGTACAGCTCAACTCTGGTCTATGGCGATGCTTTCTGCTCGTCTCTACCTGACCGTGAAAAAACAAAGAAAATATAAAGGAGGGTAGTAAAAAATCTAGAGGCTGTAACGATTAAAACATTGAGTTGACTCCGTTTGGTTTGCTCCCCATTTCCCCATTGCCAAGACCGCTGGAATGCCCCCAATCCAGAAAAATGTGGTGGTTGTAGTTGTAACAAGAAATAACCCCAGCCAGCTCGGGACCAACATGCAATTCTTTTTTTATACACAACCGATGAACCAGCTTGTCAGATTACAAGGTGGTACATAGCATAGAACCAAGCTTCTTTAATCAAATCATGTTGTCGGTTGGTTCAGCTCTTGCTCGAAAAACATGCGCGCCACGTCAAACGCCGAGTGGATGCTCTTTGTGATTTTTGTGCATTTGCAGTCGCGCGTCCACGTGTTGTGGAAGTTGAGGTTCTTGCCCAGCTTGCTGTCCATCAGCACATGCGGCACTCCGATGACGGTCGACAGGATGTGGCCATGCAGACGGTCTGTGATGACGAAGCGAGCCGATCCGAGGAGGTCGAAGCCGGCCATTGACTTGGCCCACGCTCGCTGGTTCTTGCCGTGTTCTCGGTTATCCTTGTTGTCGATGTCGGGCGTCTCGGTGAACTTCCAGTCCACCTTGCGGTATGTCACATTACCAACAGAGCCGCCCAGGTCGATGCGGCCCTCGCCAAAGGGGATCATGGCTGAGTCGCCAGCAGAAATCTCGGCGTCCTTTCGTGCAAGAATGAGGATGTCGTGGCTGGGGAAACAGAGTTAGCGGCTGCAGTAAGGAAAACACCACCACGAGGATCTGCAAGCAACTCACGTCTTTGGCGTGTTGACTCGGAAGTCAGATCGGTTCCCCCACATAAAGGCGATGTCCGGAATGAGATCGTTGTCGATGCCATCGGTCTGGCCAAAGTTGTCGAGGAGCCAATCGTAGCTGGGCTTGTCACGGGCTGCCAGCTGAAGATCGTGATGCTTCTCGAAAGCGACGTGGGTGAGGTTGATACGCTCGGGGTTGTTCATAAAGATACTCTGAGGAAAGGCGCGAATGGAGACGTTGGTAAAGGTCGAAATCATCTTCATGCGCGACGGTTGGTCCTCCCAGTAGTAATCGTTAAAGTTACCACCACCAGCCATGATGATGGCCGAGTGCGGGCGGTGCTCCTCAAGTCGGTTGCGGAACTTTTCCATGTCACATCCCTGGTGCATGAAGCTGTTGCACCAACTGTCAGTATCTCCCCTCCTCCGTGTATCGACGGCATTGCAGCACAGCAAGGGGTCTTACCGGCAAGCTTCCATGGTCTCAATGCCTAGAATGCTGAGCAGGATCTGTTGGGCGGACCAGATGGCGGCATCTCCCTTGTTCTCGGTCTCGAGGTATCCCCAGATGTTGGCATAGCGAATACCCTTGAATCGCTTCTGGTAGGTCTGAATGATTCGCTGCTGAAGGTCGTTGACAAGTTCCTCGCAGCCGGCGGTTGGCGGCCGGGTCAGGTCGTACGAAATGTCCCTGTTAGGGTCGACCTCCTCTTCTTCTTCCTCCTCAATGGGCGTAGGGGTTGGTGTCGCCGAGGCCTCGGTGGTGCTCCCTCCTTTCGACCATAGCGAATCTGTGCTCGGTAGACTGGCCCTGAAGCTGTCGGGCGCCTGGTAAGACAGCAGCAGGACAAAGACAAACAGGACTGCAACCACGGCTAGCGCGATGCGTCCGAACCGGTTCATTACGGGCAACATGATGAAAAAAAAAAAGAGAGTGAACACCCGGAAAACGTCACGGTATCAAGAGAAGAGTCGTAGCACTGAAGGAGAGAACATTCCCTCTTTTTCACTTTCAACTCAGAAGGAGGGACCAGCGAGAGCACCCAGATAAAAGAAATGTGCCGTCTGGTCGATTCTAACCAAGAGCGCCACGCGCGTGCCCAGCCCAGCCCACACACCCACTGATCCATGAATGGACCCCTGGCTACTCTACTGTATCCCTTCCCCTCCAAGCAAGCCATGGCCCATGGTCCATGACGGATTTCCTCTTCTTGGCAGGGATCGTTGTAGCCCCCTTTTCGACCGGTATACACACACCCCAGTGGAGCAGCCCCGGTATTTGCATCTATCAAGATGCACTTAGCGCCAACTTACGCGGCACACAAAGAGGACACAGGTCACTTCCTTCTGCGGCTTTAGTGCAAACCGGGATAGACCAGGCCTGCAGGCCTCTCTGTCACTGCCAAGCGCGGCCCCCCTTTTCTATATCCGAATTTCTACTATCCCTCGTCCTCCACTTTGGCATCCCACGCACGCGCTTTTGGCCTTGGAAGCCATCTTTTTTTTTTTCCTTCTTGTCTGGAGACCATCATCTGGTTCACCATCTCGTTCCCGTCCTTGCTCCCGTTGAACGACCGATCGTTGTTCGTCCGCTCGTTTCTGTCGACCGATTCGTCGCCCTGCCGAACCCCCCCGTCTGCCAATCCATAATGGCCGACAACAAGAAGAACGACGATTTCGTCGCTAATATGCCAGATAACGGCATCGGTGATGGTGACAAGGAGAATGATTCTCTCGTCGGTCGCGGCGCCGGTACCGATGCCATCCCGCCGCCTCCCGCAGGCTTCTTGGCCAAGATCGAGAACAGCGGGCCATTCTCTATCATGGCCTACTGTGTTTCATCCATCAGCATGACCGTGGTGAACAAGTATGTCGTATCGGGTACTTCTTGGAATCTCACCTTCTTCTATCTCGCCATCCAGGTCAGTCCATCTCCATCCATTGCATCGCGCGCAATTCTAACCCGTCTGTCTAGTCCATCGTCTGCATCATCACCATCACAGCATGCAAGTACTTCGGTCTTATCAAGTCTCTCGCTCCCCTCGACCCCGAACGGGTCAAGAAGTGTACGTCGCCTCTCCCTCGGATGCACAAAGATGTGGCTTGCTAACGTGCGTCATGCATAGGGTACCCCATCTCGCTCGTCCTCGTCGGCATGATCTACACTAGCACCAGGGCCCTGCAGTACCTCTCGGTGCCCGTGTACACCATCTTCAAGAACTTGACCATCATCGCCATCGCTTATGGAGAGGTCCTTTGGTTTGGCGGTGCCGTCAGCCCCACCGCCCTCTCCGCCTTCGGTCTCATGGTCCTGAGCTCCATCGTCGCCGCCTGGGCCGATATCAAGAGCGCCATGTCTGGCGACTACAGCGCGACCACTGGCGACAAGGATGCCATCGCGACCCTCAACGCCGGTTACTTCTGGATGGCCATGAACGTCTTTTGCTCTGCCTCGTATGTTCTGGGCATGCGCAAGGTCATCAAGAAGATGAACTTTAAGGACTGGGACTGTATGTTTAATCCCCATTGAGTCTGTTGGCGCACAAGGTCGAACCGTTGCTAACTATTGCTACAGCCATGTACTACAACAACCTCCTCACCATCCCCGTCCTCGTTATCTGCTCTCTCCTCACCGAGGACTGGTCTAGCGACAACTTTGCCAAGAACTTCCCCGAGGAGTATCGCAACCGCATCACCATCGGCATTATCTACTCTGGCGTGGCCGCTATCTTCATCTCGTACTGCACTGCCTGGTGTATCCGTGTCACCTCATCCACCACCTACTCCATGGTTGGTGCTCTGAACAAGCTGCCCATTGCCATCAGCGGTCTCATCTTCTTCGCCGCCCCCGTCACCGTTGGCAGTGTTTCTGCCATCTTCCTCGGTTTCGTCAGTGGTCTCGTCTACACCTGGTCCAAAGTCAAGGAGTCTGAGGCCAAGAAGAACTCTCTTCCCACCTCTGAGAGCCGGGACTCGTCAAAGTAAAATTTGACAATTCATGACGACGACCCGCCCCGAACGTCAATTAGATGAGCGCAAGCGACACTGCTCGGGGCTTCCAATTCGAGTCTTTTTTGCCTAATAGACTCAAAAACGATGATATGGTGCATCCGGCGAGGTGCACGACGATAATGTAGACAATCTTGTAACAATGTCATAGAATCATAGCTTGCAATCTTTGAAGGAGGGTGTAAGGGGTGGTAATCATTTTAAAGCGTCTATAGATATGATTTGTATAGAAGTATTGTTTCAATGAGTGTCTTGCTTCCTTCTGCCTCAGAGATCTCATGTGCACATTGACAGGACCCTTGCTTGTCCATCGATCGTCATGACAGATGTCACCACGCTCGAGCCTCAAGTTGACATGACGTCCATTCTGGAAGAAGAAACGAACGGACCTGAAACTAGGAGCAAGAGACCCTGACATCCGATAGGGCCTAGTGAAGATCAGTTCCGGCTTCTCACTCCGGAGTCCGAGAGTTGCACAAGATCGTGTACGTGTACAGTCAGCACATCTGACATTGATCCGACTCAGGAAGCAAAAAACTCCATAAGCCCGGCTCATATCCAACTCTTCAATTTATCTCCAACACAAAACCCATGCATAAAAAAAAAACGATCCACCTTCAAACCTCTTCCGCAATATCACACCCCCTATTTCCTGCATCGCCCCCGGGAAGACCTGGCCTTCCGCTAAGGCTGAGACTAGCGAAAGAGAACGCCATCTCATAAGCTTACGGTGCCCCGAACCCGAAAAATATCTCCTTGCGCGGGTTGGAGAGAAAAATTGGACATTGCAACAGTGCCATATCCTTCTTCGAGGGTAGGTATGAGAATTTATGAACCCAATTTAATCATAATTAAAGAGATCCAAGGCATTGATTCTTATGCGAATCTTTTTATTATTTTAAACTTTTGTATTGAATTATAACCATTAAGACGAGATATCTTTGAGATCAATCAGAGCTAAGCTTTGCAGCGGCTCTCATTCATTTCTTGGCCCCGTTTGAGGCATAAGGGGGTGTTGTCTGTCACTCCTCTACAACGACTGGGCGTCTCATCCTAGAAAAGAGGCGCTGTACCCCTTTTTTTTCAGACGTCGCTTCGAACTGTGGCGCATGTGCTATGGACATTGTGGACATGGGCAAGTATGTTGCTTTGCAGTATGCCTCGGCTGAAAGTTCCATGATGTGATAAGTCTAGAACTTGCCCGCATGCTCGCTTGTTCAGCTCGTGTTGGTTACTCCATGAGGGGAATCCGTTGGGTCTATACGAGGCGTTTATACGGGGTGGTGCATATATGGTCGTGTTGAATACGATTCAATCAATCGTCTGCTCGTTTCGAATCACGTTGCTTCTGCCATTCTTCCGAGCCAGCCAAGGCTTGATACACACCCCTTCTGGCTCGTCTACATGAGTCGGTGTGCATTCGAGATGACCGTTCCTTGCATGAGAACCGCCACGTGAAAAAGCCAAGGCTTCAAGTAAACGCTTCCAGTTCTGAAATGGGCAAGTGATAGTGTGACGGATCGGACATCGCTGTGACTTTGGGAACTAAACCAAACAAATTGCCATTGCCTCTATCAAAAATCCATCTTTGTTGTATCAGATCTCATTATGCGCCGTGCCATGCCGTTCAATCAATAACAGGTCACCCTTGAACCTGTCTTCTACTTTTTGTCCTTCCATCTTTGCCCTGCAAACTACACATCCCATGACTTCATTTCAGAATAAAGACTCCAATATCTCTTTACCCAAGTAGAGGAATCATACGCTGATGGTCCTGAACACGCTAAACTCCTCGCCGGTAGCCACCAGGCTACCCGTGATCTGAGGGTGCCAGTGAACCTCCTTTGCGTCCTTGAGGTAGTGCACAAACAGCAACTGAGGAGGCACATCCTTAACACCAGCCGTGTCCTTGCTCTCCTCGTCATCCAACTCGACGGCAAGATCCCACAGAGTAACCGTGTTGTCGCCGGCGGCCACAGCAACGATGGAGTCGTCGGTAGGATGCCACTCGACGCTGGTGATCTGCTCCTTGTGGAAGTTGAAGCTGGCGATAGGCTGCGGCTTGTCAGAGCTGGCCTTCCACTGTCGGAGGTCCCACACGGCCCAGACTCCGTCGTCGGCACCAGAGGCGAGTAGGTGCGACGTCTGGCGGGACCACGACATGACGTTGACGTCGACGTTGGATACCTGCATCGTGATGGCGGGCTTGCGCGACTTGGATCGGACGTCCCACACACGGATGGTTCCGTCGCTTGAAGCAGAAGCAAACACAGATTGCTCCGAAGGCGACCACTGCAACTCCTCGACGCTGCTCAAGTGGCCCTGGAAGGCCCGGTTATCTGTGACCCAACCGCCTCCGTCGGTACGAGTCGTGACATAGATTAGACCGTCGTTGTCGCCGGTAAGCAGCTTGCCGCCGGGGATCATGGGGGACCAATCGAGGGCGTAACCCTCGCTCTTGTGCGCTCGGACGGTAGAGATGGGCTTGTTCTGCTGGGGAGTAATGGTAGTTCCAGGGTTGTCGAACGAGGCGAGGTGAGGGGTAATGTCGTGAATGAAGACGTTGGTCGACTCGGTCATGGTGGCTGTGAGTGTAGTTCCAGGTCGTCCAGCTTCTTGACTAGGAATCTGATGGGCGCGGATACGGTTGGTGGTCGAGTTGAGAGGAATAGACTTGCTCTCAAGAATAGGATCAGAGTCCTCGTCGTCATCGTCCTCCGAGTCGGAACCCTCATCACCGCGGTCCATCTTGCTCAAGCCGCTAAACTTCATCACCATGATCTGGTTGTCCGAGGCCTTGGCGTTCTCAGCCTGAGTGCCGGCGACGGTGTACATGGTGGCAGGGTAGGCCTTGCGATTATCGCCGAGGCTGTCGCGCACGATATCGAAGGAGAGGCAGGGCCATGGGGTGCTGAGGTTGTGCAGCATTTCGTAAGTGGTCAGATCGGGAGCGAGTGTCTGGCCGGGCTCTAGTTTGCTTCTGCCGACGATAAAAGTTCCTTGGTCTTGGTCGACGTCCATTGCGTCTGTAGCGAAGCTGTTAGTGACGGTGTTCCTCGTAGCAAGTCCAGTATCATGACTACACTTACCCTTCTCTTCAGCCTCGCGCTCAGCATCAGGTCTTCCATCAACACCAGCCTCGAGAATCTCATCCTCGCTCTCAAACTCATCCTCAAACTCGTCCTCAAACTCGCCCATATCCTTGGTGTTGTCGTCAACATCCATCTTCTCAGGACGGTCGCCACCCTTGAGGGGCGCATCGCCAAGATCGGCGTCGGCGGTTCGCTTCGACATTGTGTATTCGTGTATTAAAGGCAGTTGTCGAATTACTACTTCCTTATCGTGGTTGAAGCTTCAGAACCACGCGCCAAGATAAAAAAAAAAAAAAGTTGAATTTTTGGTCGTGCTTTTGGTGCCCCTCCATCAACTCAGAGAAAAAAAAAATTCGGGGACTGACCAACCCCGCCATGACGCGGGGCATTGATCCCGGAGATTTTCCGTACTGAACTCGGCCATTAAAGGGAAGTGCACTCACTCAAAGACGCGTTGAGGATGTTGTAGATGCGTTTTGAAGCCAAGTGCCCATGATTGCGATAAACGATACATCATTTTACTGTCATCGAAAAGATCTTTCTTCAAGATTAATTGAACTAGCTCAATACGTCATCTCTTTCACGCATTCCATCAAACAATTTGCAATACATCCTTGACTTACCCTAAGCTGCTGATAAATTCAAGTCCAAGCTGGTCCCCGACAGTCATCGTATTCGTTCGCGTAGTACAGTACCTCGAACCACCAAGGTTCAATTCACGGTTTTGTTTTTGCCTTCTATTGACGAAAAGCTCCATAATTCCAAATCATTCCCTTGTAACGCCCCTCCAATCCGAGGCGGAGCTCCGGAGCATCGCCATGTTTTTTGGCTGGCTGTGTCTCAAAAATGTTTTGTCAGCAAGCACCAGCACCAGCACCAAACGGCACTCGGAGCGATGACGGAGACCCCCGCGTGGTCATGCACGAGAAGATTCCGAGACTGCGTCCATGTCCGGGCCCTGGATTGGATTCCATTGCGATTGTGTCATTCTACGTGACTTATTCATCAGCCACCGACTCCCGAGGAGCCCACCAAAGACTGCCTACTAATCAATTGATCTATTCTTTGTCCTATTGTCTCTGATATTTATATATATAAGGGAACCCTCTTCGTAACCTTTTGTGTGATCCACTCTTACTTCTGTCGCATCACATCAAAAAAGTTCAACTCCATCTCTGCCCCTCCAAACTTACAAAACCTCCCCCACCAAAACCCCTCACCAACAAACCACACACCTACAACTCACAAAACAACAAAAAAGAATCGCCCATCATGTCCGTCATCGAGCTCAAGAGCAAGGATCAGTTCAACGAACTGATCAACAAGACTCCCTACGTCGCCATCCAGGCCCACGCCACCTGGTGCGGTCCCTGCAAGGCCATCTCCCCCTTCTTCACCAAGCACGCCGATGCCCTCGCCATCCCCGACAAGTACACCTTTGCCAAGTTCGACACCGATGACGTCCCCGACCTTGCCTTTGAGCTCGGCGTCCGCTCCATCCCCGCCTTCTACTTCTTCAAGAACGGAGACAAGGACGAGACCCTGATCGGCCCTATCCCTCCTAAGCTGAAGGCCCTCGTCGAGGGCTACGCTTCCGAGGCCAAGGGCGAGGCCCCTGCCGCCGCCGAGAAGCCCGCCGAGCCTGCTGCTGAGAAGCCTGCCGAGGAGAAGCCCGCCGAGGAGAAGAAGGAGGAGAACACTCTCAAGACCGACGAGAACTTCTAAATGCTGTCTAGCATCCAGTCAGAGTAGCAAAAGGCGTTGAGGTGCGACGTTGCAAGGATACCCGCCTGCATGTGGCCACACCACGGGCAGAATAGATAATCAGGACCAACTTGGCTGTTATTGGAGCCGAGTGTTGAAGGAACATGGCTGGATCTGACAGAATGTTGGCCAGCTGAACCCAGGGAAGAGCGTATACATAAGTAAAACAATTTCAAGTTCAAACAAGCCTCATCTTGCACAATCGTGAAATACCATGTCATCCATTACATACCGTAGACCCTTTTCCCTATGAGTGTTGACAGTACTTCTCCTTGCAGAGCAGAGGAGAACGAGGGACAATCGGGACAATTCTCTCACAAAACAAAACTGCATCGTGGTCATCAATATTCATTCAATAAATCAAGAAAAGATTCGCTTGTGGCTACTTGTAAACCGTATAATCCAAGAGTGGTGCCGTGTCCCGTTGTGCTGTTTTCCTCCTCCAAATCTCATCTTCAAACCCCCTCTCTATAAATCCCCTTTCTGGTACCCCTTTTTTGAACTGTCCCCAATCCCACCTGTGAAATACCTCTCCCTAGACACCAAGACCTAGTCTGCTACTCGTACATGGGTCCAGCTTCGCCAATGTCCCATCAGACGCCTATCCCAAATGGTATCTTGTCCTGGGTCGTCGGACAGGAGGGTACGAAAAGAAGCGAATAAAAGAAACAAGGAAATCAACGCTAACTCCTCCAATATGCTGCTGAAAGGAATGACTCTTGTATGCCGTGCTGAATCACTCGCTGCTCGGCCGTCTATATCAAGGTTCACGTGTTCGTCATTTGTTGGCGCCCTCATTTCAGTATGACGGCTTGGCCACGGAATCTGAGGACTCGGCACTGATACGACCAACCCCTGAGTCCACCCGTTTCTTACTCGGCGTCAGAAAGTCTCGCGATTCCACCCGGTCGTCAAGCCCTCTCTTGAAGTCGCCATTTGATGAGAGCCTCGACGTCAACATGGGTCCAGCCGACTTGCGCCGGTTAGCCACGCTTTCGGCTCGAAGTTGTCGGAAATCGCTGATGCCCAGACTCATCCGGGGAGTTGACCTATCCCCTCTGACACTCAAGAACTCACTTCCTGAGCGAGTATGACCCTGAGTCTGAGTACCGTTAGGACTCGATGGTGAGCTGAACCCCGTTGAATATCGTAGTCCTCCGCGGCCTCCTTTCCACCGGTTCCAAAAGCCACCTTCGCCCTTATCATCCTTGTTGTCCGATTCAGATGCGGGAATCAGGCTGAAACTGGGTGTTGGCGGGCTTGTGATTGTGTTCCTGTTCTGATCTCGAGTCCGATCCCTTGAGGCTCTGATGGTGGTGCGGTTCGATATAGTACTACCTGTTGGGCTCGCAGGGTTTTGGTTTCGACTGACCGGGCTTGTAGGAATCTGGCTGCGGGCCATTGGGCTTGATGGGTTTTGGCTGCGGGCGGCTGGGCTCGACATATAAGGCTGCCTCCTCGCCTCTGATGCAAGGTTGGCTGCTGAAGTGTTGACAGGTGATCTGCTCGGCTTGTTGGGTGACATCGATCGCTCGCTTCGCGTTGGTGTTGCATTCCAGTTATTCCTGCTTCCATCAATATCCTGCCGCCAGTTGTTGATCATATCAGTAGCGTGCTGGAGTTGAGCCGGGTTAGGTCCAGCAAGGTTGAGTGAACCACGCCTTGAGTGAACACGACTGCTGGCAGTTGTCCTCGACATGATACTACTACTCCTGCCAACACCTGATAGACGGTTGGAGAGCTTGGAGCCCGTCTCCCACAGTCCTTGCTGCCGCTTGTGGAAAGCGCAGTCCTGTCGAAACACCTTGATCTTCCCCGTCCTATCAGTGGTGACAATGATATTCCCATCAAGGTGCCTTGAACGCTCAATGTACGCGGGGCTCTCTTCAGGCCGCTTGGTACTGGACAGCGAGTCACCTTGGTCTTCCTCGGATAAGGCGGACTGGCTGTGTGTGCTCTCTTCGAGGCTTCGCAACGTCACCGGAGGCGGATTGCATAGATCGTAAACAGGGTCTCCTGAGGCGCTTAGGAGCTGTCGACTCTTCATAGGGGCTATCAAGGCGACAGTGACAACCTCTGGATGAGCGTCGAAAGACTCATAGGGCTGCTTGTCTCTGATCTCACCGTCTTGAGAGAGTTTCCAGATGTACGCCCTGCGATCCTCACTGCCGCAGATGACATACTGGGCATCGTCGCTGAACCGTGCGTGAATTTGGCTTGACTGACACTCAAGGCCCTTGTATTTAACTTGGATGACCTTGTCGTTGAGGTGGTAAACTCGGATCCGCGAATCGTTGGAAGTAATGAGGATCTTGACTCTTCCCGCCTCAGGACCATCTGGTATGGTTATCGTCCGGATGCCTGTAATCTTGCTACCCTTAGCATTCCTGCCGCGCGAGGATCGCACATGGATCTGGTTTGTAAGCTTGAGGCCTTCGGTAGCATAGAAAGTGCACAAGCCGCTCAGGACACCACAGATGGCAGTTTTGCCGTCCGGAGTGAAGGCAACCGCCGTGATGAACTCCCCAGCCGAAGCCTGAAACGCCACGTTCTTATCAGGGATACTCCAGAGCCGTAGCTGTGCGTCCATGGATCCGGCCAGGAAAAAACGGTCGTCCGTGGGGTGAAAGGCTATCGATGTGACCACATCCTTGTGAACAAATGTGCACAGACAGTCACTTCTGCTCATATGCCACAGCTTTACCACCTTGTCCATAGACGACGAAAGCAAAAAGTTGTTCTTGCTCCAGCTCAGGGCCAGAACTTCTCCCTTGTGCCCACGGAACTCCCGGATGGGTTTTGTTCGGAAGACGGGGGCACTCAGTTTCTCGCCAGCGGTGCCATCTAATGCCTCCTCTTCCTCGTGAGCCTTCCGCTCCTCCGGGGTAGAAATGACCGCAAAGACACGGACGATTTGGTCCTTTCCTGCGACGGCCAGGTATCGTCCGTCCAAGCTAAACTCGGCAGCCCAGATAGCATCTCCCCCCTTGAGAATCTTGCTTCCAACTGCTGTCGTTATACGGCCATGCGGCTCTCCAGGTTTGCGACTCGTGGCACTAAGTTCTTGGGCGAGGAACAAATGGTTGAATTCCTTGTCCTTTTTGTTGTGTGCTTTGACGCGGATGTAGCGAGGAGGCTCCTTGTAGAGGGGGATGTATCCTCCACCAGCGCCGATGACAGATGTGAGGGCTCGAGCGTATGTGCCATCGGTTCGCAGTTCACCCACTTCCGAATCGGAGTCCTGCAGGCCGTCGTCCTTCCTCCAGCTTCCGCGCATTCCCAGTCGGCTAAGGAAAGATGGTCCTTTCCTAACAAACCATGAGCTTGACACACGACATTCACCCAGATATTATTTATGCGCACCGTCGATCTCTGCTAGAATCCTGAAGGTTTCCCTGTGACTGACTAAGTTCGGAGTCTTGTCTTTGGATGTTGTCCGCTGAAGTATTATCAGACCGGCCTGGGTTTCGAAGTCGTTGGGCAATGGAAGGTTCGGCGGGGGTGCTGTTAGTTCTCTCGTAGATTTGCTGTGTAAGTGTATTAGCTATGAGCTCTCCCTAGCCCAACCATCTTTGACTGAATCGAGGATACCAACCTTGCTCAAAGGATCAAGACCAGCGTTGGATGTGGGATTCGGGGTAGCCGACTTGACCGATGCTTTGGCGTCCTTGGTTCCTTTTGCATTCTGAAGAGAGCTTGATAGAGATGATTGTGTTGTCGAGATCCTGCTCGAGCGGGTTTCTTGGGGTGTGACTATGGCACCTAAAATCGGGCTGTCAGCTTACATGACAACACAGAGGTCTGATATACTAGATCGCGTGCAAAGAGATTTGAGGCGCCTAAGGCCTGTCATGCATGACCCAACTCCCGGGTCCGGGACGGACGAATAGCAAGACATTGCCGGTACAACCAAGCAGCGGGGTGGATAGGAATCACAACGATGCATATAGAGAGGGACGGAGACGTCGGGATGGTTACATACCTTGGGAGTCAGAAAGGGCGGCAAGGCTCTGACGACGAGTCTGAGGTGCGGATTCAGATGTATTGGATACGGCATGCGAGTTGCGCCTGGAGGTCAATTCGCCATCACCCCTCACAGCAGGGGAAGACTTTGAGGTAGCCATCTCCCATGCTGCTGTGTGGGCAGTCAGGTCCTAAAGAATCTGAACGAGATGCATCGGGGTGCGCGGGTGGTCGGCCTCGCGCAACTTGTGGGAGTCCCCAGACCCGAACGAAGCGAGAGATGGTGGACTTGGCTGGCGGACTCGCGGACTCGTGGGGGGGCGTGAGATGGAGGGAAGGTGGGCGTGGCGGGGACCGGGGGTAGCGACTTCTGTGGATTCAATCCGAAGGGTCCGAGAGTGAAGAGCGAGATGAGGCTGGGCGGCAGCTTGCTGGATCAAGGTACCTGCGGAAGACCGACCAGTGGTGGGCTGGTAACCAGGTAAGACGGTGTGGGCGTCACCTTGTGGGCGTTGCTGTGAGTCCCTCAGTGGATGTCTGTCCACTGTGCCTAGGTCCGTAGGCCTAGGACCAAAGTGCAAAAGGTGTTAGTTGGTCCGGGGGTTCCAGAGCTTTGTTTCTGGGCGTGTCAGACGGGTGGATTTTGACGACGCAGTTCCATGCCAGGAGCTAGCGACAGAAGAAACGATGGATGGCTTACTGGAGGAGTGCGGCTGAAGAAAGGGAGAGCAAGGATAGGAGTCTTTGGTTTGGAGCTTGTGTTAAAAGGGACGACCAGCCAATGCGACTCGCATTCGCCGTTTAGCTGTTGCTCAAAGTTAACGAGAGCGAGTGTGAGAGCGAGGGCGAAGACGACCAGCTCGGCTCAACAACCATGCACGAGGGCTCGCTCGCTGCACCTCGCTGCCTGCGCTGCAGCGTGGCCCTGGCGACCGGTGGATTTGCGCTGGAAAGGTGCCTTGCCTGCTGAGATGAGTGGCGGTGGGTGGGCCTGGCCTGCGCGAGGGATGGGACCGCAATAGAGTCTAGTGGACGGAGCACTGAGTAGAAGATGCTGGCGTCTTTCTTTTTTTGGCGCTCGCGCGAGAGAAGGGGTTGACGGGAGGAAAAAGGAGAGGAAAAGGAGACAGATACCGTGATGCGATAAGTTGTCAGAGAAAAGAGTGAAGAGGGGGTGTTGTGAGGGAGCCAGTGAGCACCATCAGACTGAGGCGTCGGGCACGAGGATGATGAAGATGATGGAGAAGGGCCAACAGAGGTCTGCTATGAGTGGACGAACGAGGAAGGATGGTGGGTGCAGCTGATCTGATGCTGTCAGCAACTCGATACGCGGGCATGCGAGAGTACAGGTACTAGAGTTGCAGCGAGGCTCAATGCCTTGCCATGTGCAAAAGACCTCTTGACTGGAGACTGAAGGATGGAGTGGACGGGAGGGTATGATTCACCACACCCTTCCCGGAAGTCGGCGGGGTTTTGGGGATCAGAGAAGGGAAAAAGCTGGGCAGCCAGAACGTGATGGATGCCGAATGAGGTAAGACGAGACCACACCAGAGTGAAGATCCGGCAAAGGAGAATGACATACCCGCTATTTCAAGGTACGGAACCGGTAGCAACCCGTAGGGCAGATTCGAGCTAGAGACCGGGCGTCCAGATGGCGTTGCTATCTTTCTTTGAGTGCTGACTGAGCTGTTGCACGTTTGTGCAAAGCTATTGGAAGCTTAAGCTGGCTGTGCTGTCTAGTCTCAGGCTGTGCTTGGCGGTGTTGTGCTGTGCTGTGCTCAGAAATTGGCTTCGATAACTCACAGTGTTGGAGGCAAGCTGAAAGATCGACGACACAGCACGGCTGGCTGTCATCTATCAAAAAAAAGTCAGCGTTGCCCAGCCAGACGGCCAGCCGCGTCCAATGCTAACCGGTCGTTTCCGTGGCACCCTGGTCAAAAAAGGAGACACCAGTATCAATATCTTCTTACCTTCCTATTTTCCTCGAAGGATATAAAATAAAATAAAGATAAAATCAATAAAAATCCTCCAAGGCATTTACAATATTACAATATTCTTATATATTTTATATAAAATTATTTACTATATTTATGACAAGTTAGTTAATACCCTCCTCTACTGTTCTGGTGTCTCGTTTATTTCTTGACCCTCGTGGCTCACCGCACTCTGCTCCATGGCCCGACGAAATAAGGCTTGGCGTGAACGCCGCTCTGGTGCGTCAAGGTTCATGGGGGAAATAAGGCGATGACATCTAGACCGCAAGTGCCAGCGCAGTTGCAATTGGAGGATCATAAACGGTGAATGCTGTCTCTTCAGGACATCCTAGCAGCCGTTTGAGACATTGGTAAAGTGTCTCGGTTGTTCAAGTCAACAATTCAACAGCATTAAAACCAAGCCAAAAGCTGTGCGACCTCAAAGCTTGTTGATGTGGATGGATTGTGACACTGACACTCCTCGAAACCCCCAGCCTGCCAGCAGTAAAAGCGGCACCAGGTTCAGGTACCCTCTCCACTGGAAGCCCGTCAATGGAAGGGTTACCGAATTCTTGGGGATGCATACGAGGCCGGGATGGCACCGATGGCAATGCGCGTGTCCATCCGCGTATTGAGTCCGAAATTCTCATGGTGGAGACACATGTCGGTCTAGCCCGCACAACCAGTACGAGTCGTAGGTTGCCATTCTGTATCAATCAATGAGGGGAAGTTGAGGAATGGTGAGGGGATATTCCAGCCATCCTTGGACCACTCTGTGTAAGACAGATGCGCGACAGAGGCTAGAGAGGCGAGAGGGCATCACTAACAAGGCGACACAGACTCACTAGCCCTTGGCTTGCGTATTCGATTCGAAAACGGACCAGGATCCGTATCCTCCCGCTTCCCTTCTAGGAAAGACCATTCTCGGTGCCTTGCGCTATCAAGATGGAATACGTCAGGACTTTCGTCCGCGCCGACGTATGTACATTCGCGGCGACAGTGCACCGATCCTCCGTTGCATCGTCCGTAGGGCAACGGAACAAGCAAGGGGCCTTCTGGATCACCAACAAGCAAGACCGCATCGCATCGCATCGCATCGCATCAAGCCGACGTCAGCCTCCTCCTGGCACTAACACAACGACCAGACCAGGGCCCCGGGTGACAAATGACAGCGTAGCAGGCGGCTTGAGATGGCATGATGACGTGACCGCCTCGAACTCGACGAGAGAACATCAGATGATAAGGCTGCACGGCACACGGAGATGAACAAGAGAACGAATGCGAAAACACGCACAAAGGCAAATCCCGTTCGGCGCTGAGATGCCGGTCCTACATGGATCGATGTCTTGGCTCTTTCTGTTGAAAAAGTTGATTCCAAGCTATGAAGGCCCGAAAGAACTCATGGAACAATCAAAATGCCGAGGCGAACTCAAAATGGTTCGCCTATTGGCTCGATAAAGTTAGGTAAGCGGGTTCACGGCCACGTGAAAAGTGTCCGTCGGGCTTCAAGAAGGCTTCCGTGGATGACAAAACTCCGCCGGACGCCGGGTAACGCTTAATGCGGAGAATGTGAGAATGGGTCCATAAGCAAGAGTCATTCAAGACGATGCACGTTACAGAGCCAACTTGCAGTGCATAGCAGGAAAAAAAAAAAGAAAAATAAGAAAATCCCGCTGTTAACTACAGCTACGGAGCGGGTAAGCTGCAGACCATCTCCATCTCGCTCCTCCGCACCCGCGGCCACCGAACGTCTCGACAGCTGGCCGACGAGATCCACCTGAGAGAAAGTTAGACTAGGCATGCCCACAAATCTTGAACGTGCATCCTGTTCTCGGCCGTTCTTACAGCGGAGATAGACTGAGGGTCTTTGTTTACTCGTCCAGTCAAAACCCAGTCCCGCCACGGCTCTTGTTAAAAAAAGGACATCTTTAAACCCCGCGGGCTTCAGCAAAGTCCGTCCGATCGGCCATTGTCAACTACCGATACCGATTCCACCCTGGTCCTAGCCTCAAGGTGTCACATCTCGGAACCCAAATCGACCCTCGTCAACCCTGCCTGCCGTGCCGTGTTG
The DNA here is from genome assembly GCA_003946985.1 of Fusarium duplospermum. Classification (NCBI taxonomy): domain Eukaryota; kingdom Fungi; phylum Ascomycota; class Sordariomycetes; order Hypocreales; family Nectriaceae; genus Fusarium; species Fusarium duplospermum. The sequence continues at coordinate 88,436 of NKCI01000060.1, forward strand.
TGCGTACCTGGGTAGCTGGGCTGAACGCCATACGGAAAGCAGCTGGTCATACTAACACATACCGTACCCAGCTTCAAACCGCATCCAGCTGGTGTTGCTGTGCCTCTTCAGCCAGCCCAGCCTTGTCTTGGCCACGCAGCTCAACGGGTACACCCCACGCCGTTGTCAGATCCCTATTGAGTCCCGAACGGTGGTGGCAGATCTCTCTCAGAGGTGGGCAAAAAACACAAAGACCACCTGCGGCTCTGTCCAGACACGGGCCAACTCCTGTTCCTGTTCTGACTTCTCTCGCTCTCACAAGCCCACCGAGGTCCGAGGCCTGGGACCCAGTCAGCGGATTCCAAAGCAGCCACAAGAATAGCATCCATACCATACCATCAAGATGAAGCTAGTCTCGCGCAAGGTCCCCAAGAATCTCGAGGAGGAGACCGTGTCTCTCCTCCCCGAGGATCCCGAAGATATGGTCAGCCGCCCCATTCCTTACTGTTTCTCCCCTTGCCCTCCCCCCATCAGCATCCCTCGTGTCCCTTTCAATCTGCAAGCCCTGTCCTATCACCCCCTGGTTTCCCATCTCCCGTTTCCCGTTTCCCGTCTACCGATCGTCGACGACCCTTGTTGTATCTCTCTACCATTACCCCTCCCCCTCTTTCACCATCACACCCTCACATTGGCATCAACTCATGATGCTAGTTTATGCCCGCTATGAACCTGATTCCTGCCCTGTATTCTACCTACCATATGCCTCTTGTTGCAAGCCACTTCCACTCAAACACTGACCGCTCCCGCTCCCGTTCCGGGGCCGTTCCGCCGCCTCATCCCACTACACAAGACAGCACTAACACCGTTATCAGTGGCACGCATACAACCTCATCCTTCCTGGAGATATCATCCACGCTCACGCCATTCGCAAGGTCGTCACCACTTCCAACACGGGAAGCACGGCGTCTGAGCGCGTCCACACCGAGCTAGCCATCAAAGTCAAGTCCACGTTCTTTGACCCAGTCATCTCATCGCTCCGCGTCTCTGGCACTGTTACCGCGGAGAACCCCCATGTCACCCTGGGCTCCCATCACACGCTTGACCTTGAGGTCAACCGTCCGTTCACCATCATCAAGCCAGATGGCTGGGACTCGATCGCCAAAGCCACCCTCCAAGAGACCCTGTCGGATGACAAGGACGGCGCCGTAGCAGCCGTCGTCATGCAGGAAGGCCTTGCCAACATCTGCTTGATCACCCAGTTCCGGACCGTCCTCAAGGTCCGTGTTGAGAGCGTGATCCCCAAGAAGCGTGATTTGGCGTCGGATCAGGATGCAGGTATGCGTCGCTTCTATGAGAAGACGCTGTCCACACTGCTACGCACCATGGACTTTACGCAGTCTCGACCTCTACTGCTGGCTAGTCCAGGCTTTGTGGCTGGTGACTTTAAGCAGTACATCGCCAACCAGGGACGAGACAAGGCCGACAAGGTCCTCACCGCCGTGGCCAAGCAGGCAACCGTGGTTCACGCCAACTCTGGTCATGTCCACAGTCTCAATGAGGTGCTCAAGAGCCCCGAGGTCCTTGCCAAGATGAAAGACATGAAATTTGCTCGTGAAACCCAGTACGTGGACCAATTCTTTGATATGCTCAAGCTGGATGACGGTCGTGCTTGGTACGGCACCTCGGCTGTCCAGAAGGCCGTCAACGATGGCGCAGTTGGGCCAGGCGGTGGTGTCCTGCTGGTCAACAACTCGCTGTTCCGCAGTGAAGATCTCGCCACTCGCAAGAAGTATGTTGCTATGGTTGAAAAGGTCCGGAGTGACGGCGGCGAGGCAAGAATCCTAAGCAGTGATCATGAGAGTGGACAACGCTTGACCATGCTCGGTGATATCGCCGCTATCCTGAACTATCCTATGCTTGACCTTGACGACGACGACGACGCTGATGAACATGACGACGATGAACACGACAAGGATACTAAAGAAGAGATGTTAGATAGTGTCATATAGTTTGGTATTCAACTAATGATGTTACGTGTGTCCTCCGGTGTTAAACTGTGCCAATGCTACTGAGGATTAATCATCATTCGGTGTTAAGCTTAACTCCTGGACATTGATGGAAGAACTGTCAATTGGTCTTATAGCTTAATAGTGCTGAATACTCGTATTGTTGTAGGAACTTTTAGGAACTTTTCTTGGGACACTCATTGGTGATCTCATGCATGCACGCACGCAATTATCTCCACCTTACTCACGTCAACCCCATCTTAACAACCTCAACTTGTCATCCAAAACAGTATTTAAAGAGTGCAACTGCTCACTATCTAGCATTGAAGCTCATAGTAATCCAAGTCGTGGATTAGTCTGTGGAACTCCCTTACCTGCAAAGTGTATGACCTCACCATCTCAACCCCTCATTCCAGCGGCAAATACTGAGGATAACTAGGACCCCCTCATGAGCCTCAAGATGGCATCGAAACTCGCTCTCAACTCGACTCGAAAGCTCAATTCGGGCTATGAGATCCCTCTTCTCGGATTTGGAGTATGTTGCATTGTTTTCGTCTTTCGGTCATATGCTAACTATCATGTCTAGGTCTATCAGACGTGAGTTTATTCCCGAGGGCTCTATGCTACGGTTTTTAACTTGTCTAGTCCACTTGAGCAAGCTACCGATGTCTGCAAGAAAGCTCTGGAAATAGGCTACCGCCATGTAAGTATACCATGTGACCTAAACAATATAGATAGCTAAATCTCCAAGATCGATTCCGCCTCTGCGTATCGCAACCAAGGCGAGAGTGCAGCGTCTATCTCCGCCTCTGGCATCCCTCGCTCGGATGTCTTCTTCACTACAAAGATACCCGTGCGCAAGTTCCCCTTGGGCTACGAAAATGCTCACAAGTTAGTGGACATTGCACTTGAGGAGACCAAGCTGGACTACCTAGACCTTGTCCTCATTCATGCACCATACGGCGGACCCGATGCCCGTAAGGGTGCGTGGAAGGCCCTCGTCGAGTGCGTCGAGGCTGGTAAGGTGCGCTCCCTAGGCATCTCCAACTATGGTGTTCATCACCTCGACGAGCTCGAGGCGTACATCAAGGAATTGGAAGCAGAGCGGGGAGAGGGCAAGGGAGGCGTCATCTCTGTGGGTCAATGGGAGCTTCATCCCTGGCTCACAAGACCCGATATCGTCAAGTGGTGCCAAGACCGTAACATTGCCATCGAGGCTTATTGTCCCATTGTGCGAGGTGAACGCTTCGGCGAGCCCAAGATCAAGGCCCTCGCGGAGAAATATGGCAAGACGGAAGCGCAGATCCTGTTGCGATGGAGTCTGCAGAGAGGCTTTGTTCCTCTGGTGAAGAGTGTTACACCCTCGAGGATCTTGGAGAACACTGGGCTGTATGACTTTGAGCTGACGGCAGAGGAAGTGGAGGATGTTGCGACAAGTGATTACAGTCCTTGTGCTTGGGATCCTACTGTTGAGACTCTTGACAAGTAGGAGTCTTCAAAGGCCATTATGAACAGATTGGGCAACTTCAATTAAATCTTATCATATAGTTGATGAATTGGAACATCTCGTCCTTCCTCTCCCTTTCAATACCAAGGTAGCAATCCCAAAACGGATGCCCGTGCATTTTGTTGTCTTTCTTGATGGAGCCACGTGACCACGTTTCCACTTCGCGTCAACACCACCACCGCATCATCCCCCACCATCGCGCTTCCTACCATCCCAAACCCACCACCCTCTATGTCCCGTTATCGCCCGCACAATCGCTATACCCGATGAAGGTCAAACGGAAAATATGGGCCAGAGAACCTTTACTCTCATTCCCAAATTTCCGGGTCGCGATGAATCGCCAGACAGGCCCCCCCTCCGGCCAATGACATCCAAACAGGCCCAAAAAGCATATAAAGCGGCCAACAAGGGACCCAAACTCACCCGAGCCGAGATTTGGAAGCAGGAAAAGGCGGAGCAGGAGCGTATAAGGAAGGAGTTTGAGAAGGAGAAAGCAGCGGCCAAGGCGAAAATCGCCAGGGAAAAAAAGAAAGAAAAAGAGCTGGCGGAGAAGGCGGAGAAGCGCAAGAAAGGATTGCCGCTTGTGAACGTGCGGCCAAGTCAGGAGACGATCTCTTGGTTTGTTAGAGGGAACGGCAGCGCAAAGAAAAGAGACGCCAAGGGCAAGAATGTGAGGACCAACACGATCGAGGAGGAGGCAGATCCTACAGAAACGACAGCCGAGGATACCATCGATGAAGAAGAGCAACAACCCGCGAAGAAAGCGCGGACATTGGAGAACATACAAGAGGACGAAAAAGATACCCCGGATGTTGGAGTCGGAGCTACGACTGATAACGAACCACGACGACCTTCCCCGAGCCCAAGATGCGAAGACATGCAAGAAGTTGAAGAGGCATTGATGGATGGTAGAGGAGGAGTTTCGGTCTTGAACAATTCACAACATCTTTTGGATCAGCCACGAAGAGAAGAGGGTATTTTGGATATGGAAGATGACCTCGACGCGGATTTTGAGGAAGAATTGGCATTGGAGTTGCTCGAGGATCTTGAAGCCGCGGCCGATAAGGGATGCGATCAGAATCGCGCGAACAAGGACGAAGCGATGCACGAATCTGTGTCAGAGATGAAAGCTGGGACCTCGAACCAACTTGCTGGTGTTGGACCACCTGCGAATCGTTATGAAGAAGATCTTGGCCTTCATCGACCAAACCCCCCTTCCGCCCACTTTATAAAGCCAGCCTTACCGAAACAACGAGAGCAACCACGAGCATCACCCTCCCCATCACCTCCTCGCCAAGCGCCCCCTATGAGTACGCAAGCGATTCTAACTAACTTTGACGATTTCTTTCCATCGTCCTCTCAACAAGCACGCGAACTTGAAGAAGACGACGACATCCTCCCCTCAGCACCGGCTCTTCCAGCCATTGTGGAAGAAGAGGAAGAAGAAGTTCCTGACGAGCCTGAAAAGCCCGCAGACCCCGACCCCTTACCGTCCCTTGGGCCGCTCTCAGATTCACCCTCTCCTCCCCCTAGACGCTTTTTTACCTCTTCCGGATCACACGAGCAAATGTCTTTGGCCTTGCATCGTAGTCGACGTACAGCGGCACTAGAGAAGATTCAGCAGCGCGAACGAGCGCGTGTTCAGGCTGGCATGGTAGCCCGTGCTGAAGCGGAGAGCTGCAAGACCACCAGACCGCCTCAGCCGACAAAGACTTTCCCAAAGCCGCAAAAGACATTTGAGAAGAACGCCGGAGGCTATAAGCCGAGGCAACCTCAGATCCAAGCGCCTCCATTGCAAGAGAAAAAGAATCCTCCACACCCAACGACCGAGAGACACAACGCGCCCATGACGACTAGACGTTCCGACCAAGCCCCTAAAGCACAGCGCACCTCACCAACAAAACCACCCACACCACCAAAAAACAACAAAGAGAATCAGAAACCACCCCCGCAACCAAGTTTTGGACCGAGTGCCTCGCAAGAGTCGTACGGCGGTGATTGGGTTGATGAGATTGCTCTCGAGCTCATGATATGATGATGAGACGGGCCCCCTTTTTTTGCCCACTTGACGATAAACGAGAGGAACAATTGTGACATGATATGCTATAAGATGGCATTTGAGAGGATAGGAGTTCGAGGATCAACATGGACGGTTATACATGATTAGAGTCATTGGCATATCCCACTCGACGTGGGCAAATGGGCGGTAGCAACTGATTGTAGATCCTTTACATAGCGATGGCGTTTATTACAATATTACTCTGTTTTACCTGAACTCAATACCTTTACTCCATTATCCTTTGTTTTTTTGCCAGGAGATCTTACCCGCCCAGGTCGTCAAAAGCCTGTATTCTCTTTCACCAGGGCCGATTAGAGATTATCTCAACAATTGGTCAGTAGTTGTTGACCTTGATTGAGACAAAAGTATCTCCAATATCTACGATTTGACAGTCCCGAACGCCGATCCATGATGCCCCCTTTCCCATATGCCCTTCGTCACTCGTGGATTCATTACCAAAAGCCCCCCGAACTCCATGCGCTGGCGCCGCGCTTGTGCATAGCCTTTTGGTGTTCGTTACAAAAAGATCCCCACCCACTCCGTCTTTGAAGACACCTTGGTCTCGCAGCCTTCCACGGCGCATCTTAGGTCGTTTGCGGCAGTGTATGGGTGTTTTCCTTCAGGAGCACGGAACCCGACACCGTCACGATTTGACTTAGTGGGCTTGCGATTCTCGAAGCAGTCGGCGCAGTAAACCTAGAGATGTCAGTTTGATCCCCTCAGAGAAAGTAAATGCCTCGCGTACATGTCCACACTTCTTCAAGGCCCAAAAATGGTGCTCTCCCGGTGCTCTTTTTCGCTTGCCCTTGTTGCCTCCAACAGAACTCTGGGTCATGGTGCCACTCGGGTCATAAGCCAGCTCTTCACTGCAGGCCGGACAGATGACGACGCTCTCGGACTCCTTCTCGGGATCGGTGCAGGTGTCGCGGGTGAAGCCCTCTCGCGCGGGAGGGATTGGCTCCATGGCCGGTTTCGGGCTGGGTTCTCGTGGGGCAAAGGCGTTTCGCGATACGTCCATCTGCGGGGGGAACATAATATCACGGCTTAAAAGTCCAGCTATCGTCCTAGTCAAGCCGATGGCGAAACTGGCGGGCGGGCGTCTTCCCGACTGCTCACGCGGCATAGAACTTATCAACTCCAACTCGATCAGCTCGTCGGGTCGTGGGCGCGGTCGCATATTCCTCCCACCGAGGGGGTTCGAAGGTCGCTCGTCCTCGGGAGAATCCACGGTGAGATCGATAATGCTCGCTGTGCGTCCGAAAAAGGTCCCGTCGCTCCTTGAAAGTTGTGGTGGTGATATCCGCTGCGAGTTTGTCCTCCTAGGGTTCCTCCCGCTACGGTTCTGGGGCAACGATCCTCTTGTTTGGATGGGTGAGTCAGGCTCTTCGGTGAGGTCGATGACCGGTGCAGGCTGCTGTGGCTGCTGCCCTTGTGGTTGCGGGCGTCGTTCGCTTCGGCGCGATTGATGGTGGTGTACAGGACGAGGCTGAGCCGATGATGAGGTGCTTCTCGGGTTTGGGAGGAAGAGATTGGCAAACGAGTTTGGGTTTCGGCTCGAGTTGACGTGTACCTCAATGAGGTCATCTTCACCGAAGAGTTCGAGGATGCTGTCCCTGTGTGCAGCCATGCTGGGCAGATGGCAGAGGGTGGTTGTATTCGAGGACAAATTCAGGCCGTCGCGGCGGCGTTTGTCAATGGTGAAGAGTCAACGTGACGTATTCACTCAAGCAGAAGCAAGCCAGGCAAAGCAAAGGTGCGTAGCAGGCTTGCAGCGTGAATGAGCCGTGCCTGGCGAGGCAAAGGAGCCGCGTGGCGATACGCTCGAGATGAGGTTATCGAGGCGACGGGCTCCAACGTATTAGAAATACGGAGTCGGCGGATTCGGATCGAACGATGGAAATAGCGTAGGTTTCTCGAGAGAGGGGAGAAGAGGTAATAGCCGTGGGAGCGAGGCTGGATGTTAATTAAAGGTGTGGAGAGATATCAAGTTTGGTTTGGATGTTGAAAGGTTCAAAAGTAACAACGCTTAAATCCGATGGCCTCGATTCGTTTGACCCAAGGCCAAGGCTGCTGCCCATCCATCCATGCCCGTGACATAAGTGCCACGGACCCTGTTGAAGCCTCTACCCCGCTACATGGGCCACTAAAAACAAGTCGCGCCTTCGGATGCCAGGGGCGGTTAGGCGGCAAACAGGCCGACCCTCTAGGGCTGCGTCACAGGGGGTGGGCGCCTACCAAAGCCCATGTGGAAGCCCACCTTAGCGTCGGAAGGGTTTGGTGATGACTGGGCGTCCACAGATGGCGTTTGAGCCTCGAGATGCAGCACTAACTACAAAATATTTCAGAAGCAAACCAAACCAAACCCTTGAATTGTCAATTTTCAAACACCATCCTCTGTCTCTTGACCCATTGTTGGAGGCCTATTGTACAGTAATTACCAGGAAACCACTCAGCCGCCTCTTAGTCCACATCTTTATGTCATGTAACCTCCTGAAAGCTCACTCTATTCCTTCGCTTCAAGTATGCTGACCACTCCCTCGCCATTGACTGTCACCAGCTGCTTCGCAGACTCTCCCCACTGGATAGCGACAGCAGCCGTAGAATTCCTCAATGGTTCGCTCCACTTCTTGCTGGACTTGGTGTATTGGTGAACGGTCACTCCAGAAGAACCACCGGTGGCGAGGAACTGGCCGCTGTAGTCCCAGGTCAGGGACTGGACTGGCCCGCCAGTCTCGAGGACCTTGGCCACCGCGGCATCTCCCTCCTTTCGCAGATCGAAGATGGTCACCATGGTCTGACCCTTGGCTGTGGCCGCGAACCAGTAACCGTTCTCAGAGAAGGCGATGGCCTGGATAGGGGCACCCAAGCTGAAGACTGCGGCTTGCTCCAGAGTGTTGGTCATGAAGAGCTTGATGTCACCAGAAGTTGTGCCAGCGGCGAACAAGTGGCCATCGGGATGGAACGCGCACGAAGTAAGAGCTGGGAGGTGGTTAGAACAAGACAAGTAAAGACGAGTAGTAGAAACTTACCAGCATCGGTGTAAGCGCGGCTGACACGCTTCTGCGAAGCCAAATCATAAAACACAATGCTCTTGTCCGTGCCAACTGATGCCAAAATGGTACCACTAGGGTGCAGGCTCAGTGCTGTGGCAGCACCAGCATGCTCGCTCAGCGATGCCACCTGGTTACCCTCCTGGAACACCTTGACGCTTCCCTGACCAGTAGCAAAGGCAATCTTGTCCTCGGCCCATACTGCGTCCGTCACGGGCTCTTCCACAGCAATCGAAACCTCGACCTTGTCCTCGTTGGTGGCATAGACGACGGCCTGGCCCTTCAGACCTCCAATGGCGGCGCTAGCACCTCCGACACTGAGCGCAGTGGCCTCGGGGACTGGAAGAGAATGTGTGGTCGCGTTTTCAAAGGCGGAGATATCGTCTGCGGTGGCCCAGCCCTCGGGGACAGGGCGCTTCTTGCGACCCTTGGATAGTCTGCACACCATGTTAGCTCCAATACCTTGAACGCACCCTAGGCAACCACATACGTCTGATGAGTCTCGTCCACCTTGGCAACAAGCTCCTCTGGAAGCTTCTCCACGCTGTCCACCATCATCTGATCACCATCGGCAGCGGCGCCCGTCACGGTCACCTTGCTAAGCGCATCCCTAGCCTCGTCTCGCTCCCTCGACAGTCGAGCAATAACTCGAACAGCGGCATCGTGCTGGTATAGAGCTGTGGCAAGCTCCTCCCGGGTGCGCGCCAGCTGCTCCTTGAGATTATAGGTCTCTAGCGCGAGCGCGTCCCATTCGTTCTGAAAGGTTGCGAGGAGGGCGGGGATGGAGGTGAGGGTGGGAGGACGCGGTCGGACGATACGCGACGAGTGGATGGGCAGGAGATCTTCCGCGGTGAGCGCTTCGCCAGAGTCGGGCTCGGTGCCGTGCTCGTTGATGTACTGCTCGATAAGACGCTTCTCGTAAACAACACCTGCAACAGGTCAGTGGTCGTTCTGCGCGAGGCCCTCGCCAACATTTTCATGTTGTTGATGTACGCACCGGATTTCTTGGACACGACGGCCTCCTGAGGAGCTTCTCCTGAAACTGTTGCCTCTGTCAGCGCACCGCCTCTCAAGACGCAGAAAAAAAGACCAAAGCCTACTTCCACAAAGCATGGCGACTGCTACTTTAAGCTCGTTGAGCCTTCAATTGCTTGTCGTCGGGTAAAGCGCAACTCGTCGACTCCAAGCTCTGGTTGCGACGGACGGTCACCTAGTCGAGATTTTGCCGATGCACTGACCATCCAAGGCGGAAGCTTTGTATCACGTGACGCGATAAGAGAGGCCTGACCTCATCGGAGCCGTCTTATCGGAGGCTTATCTCTGCGGCCGTCACCGCTTCAAGGAGTCTCGCATATCTCCGGGGTTGGTCTACCTTGTTGGATCGTCCTTGATGTGCATATAAATTACTCCTATCGCCCTGTTTTGGGGTTCAATCTGGAATCTTCAGTCTATCTATCATATAATTCCATCTTCTGACCTTACACCATGTCCCTCCCGCGGCCCCAAGACGTACGTGAAACAGACGAGACGGAACAAGTCAAGGTCCTGGACCTCCTGTTCGAACCGAGCCCAGCCATTCACTCGAATCTCATCCCTATTTTGAAGAATACCGAGTATACATCTTACTCAGAACTTATCGACGCCTGCAAATCCAAGCTCTTTTCACTCGCTGCATCCAACTCATCAAGCAACCCTGATCCTGCTCTCCTCTCAATATTGGGATCACATCCACGACTAGGGGCCAAGAAGGTGGACTCAGCACAATCAGCAGCAGAACAGGCCAATCTTCAGGGTGAAGGCGAGGAATTGGCAAAGCTCAACAAGGAATATGAAGAAAAGTTCCCTGGCCTGCGGTATGTTGTCTTTGTGAATGGTCGAGGTAGGCCCGAGATCATGGAGGACATGCGGACCAGGATTACGAGAGGGGACTTTGCCAAGGAAGTTGATGCTGCATTACAGGTACGAGGAAACCTCGAGATAAGACATTTCATTGTCGAGTTGCTAATCATATACGTACAGGCCATGTGCGACATCGCCAAGGACAGAGCGTCCAAACTTGGCGTAAAACAGTAAAACCCCGAACCCAAAAAGAACCCAAGCTGTCGAGAACCATCTTGCCTCGTGTGCTGCGCCAACGGCTCTGAGCTCATATATCTAAAAACCTTCGTTGGTCAAAAAAAAAGAACAAGTTTTTGCTGTTCATCAAAAGAAGACAGAAAGCCTCTCGCCAAAAAAAAAAAAAAAAACAAACGAAGCCGAATAATAGTTGAGTTTCCAAGTCCATCCGATCGTTTAAAGCTGGATGATGCTTGCTCCCTGATGCCCTATAAAAATCCCCAAAAAAAAAAACAAAAGACACACAACCTGCCTGCCGCCCAATGCCAGACGCGAAAGCTTTTTACATACAAAACCCTTGGATCCCGCTTATTTGACTCCCACGAAAATGCTCCTCCCGAAGACGCCGCTTTGCAGCCTGCATACTACCTCGACATGAAACAGATGCCGTCCAGTTCATCTAGATACTCTTCATATGACCGGTCATCCTCCCCGTCTGCGACGCCATCACCGCTCTGCCCAAACAAGACGCTAAAGTCAGAGTACACGCTCTCTTGGTCATCGCCTGTGTCGTCCCAGTCATCGTCTGCCGGATGCATGTACGCAAAGCTATCCTCTTCCAGATCGTCCAGCGGAGGCATAGGACCTGTTGGTCTCAGTTCCGGGGATCGAAGGGGGTGGATCCTCGGCGATGTGCGCTTCTTGGTGGCGGCGACCTCCGCGGGTGAGAGAGGGCGACCGGTCAGCTTGGACAACCGGCAGGGTACGGGCTTGGCATGTGGGAGGGCAGGCTTGGGTACCATGAAGGCACCTTGGGGTCTTGTCGGTATCAATGCGCCTGGGGGTGCTACGACTCCGTTGCCTACTGGGTAGACCCTTATGGACTTGCCTGCTGATGAGTCTAGCAGACTTTGAGGCCGCCATGCCCCTTTGCCAGAGGCCTTGGATGCAATGGCCGCAATCTCTTGCTCGTATCTCCGCGCATTCGTCGTCGGTTGCCCCAGGCTTAACCTCCTCCGTAACCGGTTCATGGTTGAGAAGCGTAAGAAGGACGTCGCATGAAGGTGGGCAACTCGTCTGGCCATGTCTAATGTCGTCGCCATCTTTAGGAACCGCTTGTCGCCCGAGTCCTGGCCCTCGCGGTTGAGAATATGTGTCGCGGGTTGTGAGTATGGTTGTGAGAGCCGGCTGGTGATGAGCTCGGCGCGAAGCCGACGCTTCTTAACGCTCAGGCCGGCGGTGTTGAAACCGTCGACATCAGACATGACCCGACGCCGCTTGGTACCACGCCGGGCCATGGGTTTCGGTTGAAGCCGTATGTCAAGGGGTTTGGATTTTGTCCTCGCATCGAGGACTGTGAAGGAGAATGTCGAAGGAACATTGATTCGTGACCGTGATGTCCATGCCTGTGATATCGTCGCCTTGGGGTGAGGACCTCTCAGACTGGCTCCCTGCCTCGTCGCACAGAACGGCCCATCTCCCAGTAGAACCTCAAACAGAGGATCGGGATCCGGACACCTGGGTACCTGGGCTATGTCGTTGGAGGCCAAGTCGAGCGGAGAGACGGCGAGGTCATCATGGCAGCCGCCCGTCGAGTGGTGGTGGCGCCACGTCTCGAGCAGGTTCAGAGAGCTCTGGCCGTTTGCCTCTACCTCCATCACGACAGCTCTCGCTTCGCTTGAGGGGATGGAGGGGCTCCGCGCGCGGTGTCAAAGGTGCCTCCTCGTCCAAGCCATCCGCTTCACAAGAACAGAGGTTCAGATCCACGACGGGATTGTAGTTGATCCAGCAAAGAGTAAAAGAACTACCCCATCCAGGTCCAATGAGGTCGAGGTCGTGTTGGGCTCGGGATTGTCGACCTGGGGGTTGAATCGCTTGTCAGGCGATCTGGCGATGATTACAAACTCCGGACTCGTGAATCGTCAAACGCTTCGGCAGCTTGGAAATGCAACCACTTTCCGCTGCGCTGCCCCTAGACCTCGCAGCCAAGATCCGGCACTGAAATCTCGCAACGTGTCTCCCCAATCCTATTCCCAGCAGCAGCAAACCAACGGCTTCTCGGAGAAGAGAGGACGACAGAAACAGATTTGACGTTGGCAAACAACTGGCGTGATTCTTGGAAAAAGGTGGAAGTGGGGCCAAAGCAAGGTCCGCCGAGGCTCTGGTGATGATGAGTGAGGAGAAAAAGGATTGAGTCTTTTTTCGGTCCTGCGTAAGCGATCGTGTTCCTATAGGAGGCGAATAGATAGGATAGATAGATATCGAACCCTTTTTTTGACAGAAGGAGAAAGATATGGGACGAATACGGCAGCAAGAACGGGGAAATTGAAGATTGAAGGAGGGGGGGGGGGAGGGTTCCCAAAGTCGAGCGACGACCCCAAGATCAAATGGTGTGTGGCCCAAGGATCACGCCGAACCAATTCGACGGGAAATCCGGGGCCGGCACGAGGTGGACCATGGGCCGTGTACCGTAGAGATGGGGTCGGATTGCTTTTTCAGGAAGAGAGGCAGGTCTGGGGTGGCGGCACTGGTCTTTTCCATGAGAGGCTGCAACAAGGGGATGGGATGGGTGTGTGTGTGTGAAAGTTAAGAGGAGGGGATCGCGACGTTCCGGACCTGTAGGAACGACGTGTAGGCTATTGCCTGCCTGTCTTGAGACGATCATCGACGGACGGCGCGGGGAGAAGGGGGACGGGGGGAAGGATGAGATGGGATGGGATGCTTGTAGGGATGGGTAAGCCACATTTGTCCATGATCCAAGAACAACAGGGACACACTCGCTACACTAGACCACGCCCTCCGAGGGAAAGCGAACGAGCATCCAGGCAAATGGGGTAGAATCAGCAACTCCTGATAGGAAGCCAACCAGAGGACAGAGAAGAAAAGTGCAAAAAAAAAAACCAAGGAATGGGGACCGTGGTCTCTGCTTGCTTGCTGCGGTGGTCCTGCAGGCATCACGTCCGGGGTAAGCCATTCCGGGGGGGGCAATGAAGACGACGAGAGCTGTGATCAGACAGAATCTCATAGGTCGACCGCAGGTCAGGCGGTTGAATCAAGCGTTCAGGGATGCAGGGATGTCTATGAGCAATGCCTCTTCTTGTTGGCCGGCGGCCAGCGGATGGTCGGGCACAAAGGGGGGGACCGCCTAGGACAAGGGATCCAAGGGGGGTAATCCGAGGACAGTAACAAGAACAAAAAAGCCTCCACCCTAGTCAAGGTCATGAAAGGGGGCCATGAAAGCGCAGTGCGGGCCGCTCAGATCATAGACGCAGCTATTTTACCTTTTCTCTACAAGGTTCAGAAAAACCCCCCAGTTCAACTACGCACCGACTACATATTACACTTCCTTGTATACTAACTAGTTATTACTAGCCATGCAGATATTATCCCTCTCCTCACCCAATCTCGTGACCACCACAGCAGTCCCCTTGCGGATGGGTACCGAGAGGGACCCTCTCTTGGGTGCTTGGCCCCCTTCTTCGCCAGCCACCGTCCGGATCGCCGTGGGATGGCTCGCAGTAGCATTAGCTTAGTTATGCTGCACCACTGCACAGCACAGCAGGGCAAATTGATTTAGCGGAAACAACCACCACCCCCATGGTACGACAGCGAATTGCTTTTTCCGCCTCGTCGGCGATTGGGCTTAGTGGCCCTTTGCGTGGTGGGCGGGGAAGGGGACCCGGCCGACGAGATGGCCACGACGACTCTGGGGACGGCATCGGCAACAATCTTGGCAACGCCTCCAAGCTCCAGGGGGAGGGGGGGGCCCAAGCCAGAAGAAGAACAGGAGATGTATCAGTTAATCCTTGTCTGCGTTGTCGTCGTCAAGGACTTATGTATCCATACTACGTACTATTCATGTTTCCTGTCTGCATATGGCATCTGTCCACGTACTCTATTACCGCTTTCAAAAAAGGTTTTCAAGGTCAAGATGCTACGTTGAATTGACCGTCAGTCCCAGGTGAGGGCACAGACAAAACATACAGATGCCATGTCTTGGCCTCCTATTTCTGATTTCCCCAGTTCTCCACTGCGACCCCCAAGCCGCGTTTTATGACGCAGATTACTTTTTCAATCATCCCCTTCGGTGAGCGGAGACGATACTTGACCGTTGACGATAGAGAATGCTGCCGTTGGTCATCACGACTCCAGGTGTTGGGCGCTTGGAAATACCCATCGTAGGAAAACCCACTTCACTGGGCGGCCTGGGCCTGGCACGCACACACGCGGCTGGACTGGGGTCCAATGGCTTTCAGCCCGCTTCTTGGCTCCCTCTTCTCATGTCCCAAACACTTGTCACAGTCACACCAGCTCCAGGTTGTCACGATCGACTCTCTCGTGTTCTGTTGTGTTGACAATGTGCAGTAATAGAGCCACCGCCCTTTGCCCGTCGTCCTATTACCAAGACAAAACTCCAGCAACTCCGCCCATCCCTGCCGCCTCCAGCCATAGAGCGTGTCTGCATTATACAGCAAAGCAAAGCCATGGGACGTGCGTGCTTGCGTCCCCCTCATCGATGCTCACGCTCGCCTCGTCCTGACGTCAAAAATCTCATTCTTCCATCCTCCTTGCTCGTACTCAAACAGCCTCTGTTCCGCTTCCCTGCCTTCCATCTCCCACAGCCGGACCAAGCTCCCCGGTGCATAGCGTCCCCGGAATACGCCCTGCCCAGGCTTGACCCCGACACGGGCCTCAATGTCGGGATCTGGCGCAGGGACGAGGCGTGCCGCGACGGCCCGAATGAAGGTCAACAAATCTTTTGGATCTGCGATCCGTGTCGCTCTCAGCCGCTCCCGCGCGTAGAGCATCTCGCGGTTAAGGAAGTGAAGCCCCTCAGCGATGCCAGCCGCGATCTTGACCTCGAGAGCCTTACGCACGATGGGCCGGATGATTGGCTTCAGGATCCAGGCAAGGCACGCAAACTTGGACTTGTTGAGTGTGTAGTTGAGGTGGTGGATGTGAACATCGACGTTACGCAAGGTCACGATCTGTTCCAGACGGTCCTTGCCAATCTCGATATCCAGAGTGATATCCACGCCGCGCTTGTCCAGATGGAACCCAGCAATGCCTTCGTCCACCATCCGGAAGAGCCCAGAGTGTAGACGGAACCAGTAGCCCAGATCGTCCGCCGCGATAGATAAGCCAGACACCGTCACCTTCATCATCGAGGTCATGGTGGATGCAGTTCCATGCCGACCCTTCCGTACTTCAAAATCGTTGTAGGTTGAGACGTTGAGCTTGAAGGGTAAGAATGAGCTCGCATTGACGGTACGCCCCGGCTCCAGGATGAGATTCTCAAGCAAGAGGTCAATGGCTGGCGCAGCCACTTCGACGCGCGGAATCGGAATGTACTGGATGGCTTGGATGAGCAGAGGTACAAAGATGTTGACCGAGTCGGTGACCAAATCGCTGTTAGCGTACTGGCCTGCAGGGGAGAGCAGCTGGGCGAGCCTCTCAGTTGTGTGGATGAGCTTCTTGATGTCCGTATCCTCCAAGACTGACTGGAAAGCAGCATGCAGATTCGCCAGAAGGTTATCCAGATCATCCCTGATTGATGACTTGGCCGTCAGTTCGTTGGATTGCTTCCGTAAACGTTTGAACCGTTCCTCGGCATTGTCGAAAAAGTCGGGATCGCTCAGCATATCCTGCACCAGGTTTCCAATCTGTCGCACGAGCTCGTCAAAGTTGGGGTCCGTACGGCCATCTTCCACAACGGCGTCGAATGACCGCCTGACATCCTCCCACCGCTCGTGGTCACCAAGCGATGTGATGAGTAGCCAAAAGTTGTGCACCGCCCTGTCGGCCTCGGGGTTGGGCTGGGTGTCCTCCTCCAAGGCCTGGACCGTCTCAGCTGCGGCGTGCGAATAAGCAAGTAGGTAACGTCTGATGAGAAGTGACAGAGTCGAGACAGATTCCTTGTAGTCTGTGCGCTTCCGGAGGTTGAG
Source organism: Fusarium duplospermum (assembly GCA_003946985.1). Taxonomy (NCBI): domain Eukaryota; kingdom Fungi; phylum Ascomycota; class Sordariomycetes; order Hypocreales; family Nectriaceae; genus Fusarium; species Fusarium duplospermum. Next base: position 105,037 of record NKCI01000060.1, read on the forward strand.
GACGGTCTGCTTGAGTCGGTGAACGAGTGCATCACCCTCATCACCCTTGGCGTGTTCCTTGATGCTCTGACCTGCCTCATCGGCTACCACAATGGCGCTTTCCTTGACCGTCTCGGAGATGTCGGCAATCTCTTCTTTCAGGTCCTGATTCGACGGGGCGGCGCGTGATTTGCCATTTCCATTTGCCTGCTTCAAGGCATCCTCGTCCTCCTTTGTTGGCTTGATGGCCTCACCAGCCTGCTTGGAAACGTCAGACAAAGTAAAGGCGGTGTCTCGAAGGACCTCTCTTCCAACGGTGCCCAGGTCGGATAAAAAGATGCGAAAGTCAGAGTTGGTTAGTAACAAGGACCCGACGGTCTGCAGACTCTTATACGCAGCAACGGCATCGGCTCGGACCTTGGCTCTGGCGGCCCTCTGCTCAATATGTGCGACGTCGACATCAAGACGCGCTTTGGTGAGATACCAGATAAAGTCCTGTATTTGATCGCTGGCGTTTTTGTGCTGTAAGACTTCGATGAATTGAGTGATCCATAGCTTGATGGTCCTGACCAGTGCTCGTCCGGATGGACTCAGGTCTTGTCGTTCTGGGTTGAGGATCTGGGCTGATAGCAGTGTTCGCAAATGAATAATGACTTGTTGATTGCTGGGCATATATCCTTTGGTAAGGGCTCGTAGCATCTGGTATGTATGGAGCTTCTCGTGCAGACGCGTCTGCAGTGTTGTGTCGTCATTGTAACGCGGCAGCAGAGGCTCACGCTCTGCCTCTTCGCTATCGCTCCCACAGCCAAAACACGACAACATCTTGACGGCTTGAGTCTTTGATTGCTCAAAACAATTGCTTATGCGACAATTGTTTGGCGTGTTTGTTGATGAGGGTGAGGTTCATTCTTATCGTCTAGCCTGTGAGAGGCGCCAAAGGGAAGGTAAAAGTGACGACGTCATGACTCGGCCGGAGCTTCTGGTCCTGATTTGTGCCTGGAGGCAGGTACTACACCTACCTGTGCTATTTAGCAGCAGCGCAACCACGTCCGTCGCATCGAAAGGTAATTTGAAACGAGCCGATTGGACATTTGACTTTTTTATTTCGTGATCATGATGATGATTCTTTGGTATTTTGTGATGATGCGTGGGCTTAGTTGATGAGGAATGAAAATATCGCATGTGAATGCAATGAGAGTCAAGAATGGCATCATCGTTGGCAGCTGGAATTGTGCTCAAAGCTCATTTTCTCAGCAGCAGCACACACAATCAAGGGGATACTGCAGCTTCTTTATAAAGAATACATTGCACCAGGTCAATATTCATCGGATTGGCCATTCACTCGTCTCTTATCTTTGTTATCTTCTTCTCTGTCGCCAACCCCAGCCACCAAATGCATCCCCATGCTGGTGATCCAGGGTAGCAATGTGATGCACCATACCAACATCCAATTGTTACCTACCTAGGTAGTTATTAGGGCAAAAATGACTAAATTAAGGTCTAAGAATTCTAAGAAATTTATCATAAGAAATTTAGTAGTATTAAAGATGATTTTCTTATTATTTTTCTTTTTTACCTCTTGGTTTATTGATGATTTCGCTGCAAAGACAGGATATGAATTAGAGCGTCACCATTGATGTCCTGTTAGCATTAGGGGTTGCTCCTAGGAACTTGAAAGCAAAGTAGCCTCGTCCCCAGGCTTAGACAGATCATATTCCATACACGATCAGATGATCCGGGGTTGTCGATGAGGGAATCAAGCGTCATCTCAGTGGCGCGGTCTTGAGAGGGGCCGAGGTATCGGGCCATAACTGCCCTTAGTGACTTGATGATAGTTTGACGGGTGACCGACTTGCACCAAGAGAAAGGTATGAGGTATGATATGACAAACATGGGGGTGCGGTTTCCCCGTCACAATGCAGACATTGCCGTCCAACTTGAGATAGGTATCTTTCTCGTCATGGCTTCGACCTTTGCTTGTCTGTGATTGAACACTGTCCCCAGAAGCGGCTAATGGTTAATGATACAACACTGGGGCAAGGCGCGGCCTGGAGCCTTATGGGCATCCATGGGATATGATATAATTTTGCGGATTAAACAGGAGTGCTGGTGTAGTGTGCCATTTTTTTCTTGGACCACCACACGGAGTACTGTAGTTTTATCTTATGGGCGCTTATTCCGAGGCTCAACTTGGACCGAATGCCATAATGGCAGGGTCCATTTAAGGTGCAGTGGCTTTGCGAGCCCGCATGCTCGGCCAAGTTCACGGCTATTTACACCAACCATAAAAAGAAAAGTGACATTTTCTTGTGTCTTGAACGACCTCATGCTTGATTAAGACCCCGTTTGTCTTTTCACCGACGATATCTCATTGACCGGTAATTTTTGAACACGATGTCTTGTGTCACTTATCTTCCCAAAGCGGAAAGGACCTCGGTAACGCCAATCGGCGACAAACCGGCCTTGAACAACAGCAACCTCCTCTCATCCTAAATTACGACTGCCGGCAGGGTCATTTCGCCCTAATATGAGTAGATACTGGTCAAAACAACCTCAAAGATTTCTCTAAAATTTTATACGAGCCTGAGCTCCATTGCCCTCGTCACGTCCCCCTCAACTCTTGGCCTCGGCACCCCTCAATCGGCATCTCAGCCCGATGACAGCATCCAAAGATTGGACGCGATTATCCTTCCAGGAAGCCCTGGAGTTGGTCAAGCTTCCGGATGAATCTCCAGAGTCACAAAAATGCGTCAAGAGGTTCATGAGCCGTCAGCCCGCTTGGGAGCCGGGTAAAGAGCTCCCTTGGGACTCGTTGGGACTCGCTCCACCCAAGATTACGAGAGGAGCTTATGGTGCTGTCGTCTACGCGCAGTCATCCCTTGCTGCGGCGCGTGTTGTTGAGCAGGAAGATCACGAAGAAGGAAATGGTGTGAATGGGAATAAGCGGGGGATTCATGTGAGTCGGTTCATCTCACGGTCGCGTACCTCACTCACCATGTCCAGTCCATTCATGCAGTCTTCACCAACCCAGGGCGCTCTGACCGTCCCTTCATTCTCGACGTGTCTGAAGTTCATTCAAGTCGATCATTCTCAACTCGTCTAGTCAATGCGCGTCAACCGACTCAACCCTCGAGCAACCCTTCCGGACCTTTCCCAGTATCCGATGCTGAAGGACAACTGGACAACACGTGCTTGACATGCCTCGTCACCTTCAAACGACTTGTTCCCAGCCCCGATGATGTTCAGGATATTCCGCCTCAAGAACGATACAAAGACATACTGTCGTCGCGGAGGCCAGACGAATGGGACCCTTGTCCACAAGCTGACCTTGATGGGCTCAAAGCCAAGTTCCCAAATGCTGGCCATGGGGCATTTCCAATTCTCGACATGTACAAGGTCGACATGACAGCCTTCAACGCTGACAAGCCCATACCCGATCGGAGAGAGCTTATTTACTACCGATTACTCAAGCCCATCCCAAAGGAGGATGTCAATGCGCATGTCGTAACCCATGCATTCGAAGCAGACCGAAACAGCCTGTTCATGCTCGGCAACCACCTGGGCTACGGCCACGACTTAGGCATAGCGGCGAGTTTGAGCTACTCATTCTATGTACACGTCAACGCTGAGGAGGCTGTTATGGAAGGCGATGGTTGGTGGATTCAAGAGGCATCTTGGTCTCGCTTCAGCGCAGGAAGAGGCGCAATGGAGAGTCGCATGTGGAGCCCAGAAGGGAAGCATGTAGCCACTGGGTATCAAGATGGGATTGTGCTACCGATGACAGCGAAACCAGGTAGAGAGCCCAAGTTATAGCTTGGTCAAGGGGCGGTGGGGGAATGCCTCTGAGCAACCCAACGGAAATAACACAGCCGTAACCCAAGTTATAGCTTAATTCAAGAATCGGCATAGCCTGCTGTTCATGTTTCCCCGATATTTTCTACAATGCAACACGGGGAGACCCAATATTATCGGCGGTGAAGAGGTCTGGCCCCGGAACTCGGCCTCACCAAGTGCGAAAACCACGGGTTTAACGGATCCGGACGGAGCAATCCACCTCCGTAATCCGTAGTCTCCCTCCCCCGGAGCAAGGATCAATTCGCTGATGACCCTTGAAAATATTCCATATTTGTTATTTTTCTTTACTGATAAAACTCCGCAAGGCATTCGCTGACGTGAGAGCCAAGACGGGATTTGAGTTGTTTTGAGTCCCCCTCTTCTCGTACTGTAGCCATGACGCGATGACTAGACGGCAAACCCCTTGATGGAATTGACAGCACAGTGGCTGAAGCTAGTTTTGTTTTCTCATCCCCCTCCTTGAGGAATCTCTCGCTTGCGGCGAGGCCCATTTTCTGCTTAGAAGAAGGAGTCTCACACTGTTGAATGTCACTCGGGGACCAACGTGGCAAGGATCGCGTAAGCTCGGTTTGTTGGCTTTGCAACCTACTGTTGGGAGAGCTTCCTCAAACAAGGCAGGTCGATGTAATGAAACATTATCAAGAATTGAATCAATGCGGGCTAGGATCATCTAGGTGATACCCAGCGCAACGTTCTCCGGCAAGACTTGCTAACGATGGGACCCGCCTTGCCGATCTCGACTGGGCTGCCCCTGTCGATTCGCAGAGATTACCTCCGCGGGCTCAGCCTTAGATCCGGGTCCCATTTGTTTTTCTCTCATAGGGCTGGTCGAAGAGGGGGGCAACCTCCTACCTGCCTGTTTGCTGACTGAACTAGAACTTCTAACGTTAGAGAGTCTGACAATCCCCCTTCCGCTATAACCGGGGTCCTTTTGTGGTGGTTGGGCCAGAGTTGCAGTGTCAGCGGCAATGCAAGTTAAGCGGACGTAAGATGGCGACTGTTGGTTAAGTCCGTTATGGATATTGATACGGAGAAGGGAGGTGGGTGTGGGAAACATGACAACTATATAATAGAGCCCGCCCAAGTTCATTCTTTGTCTCAGTGCAGTTCAACATCCAACAATCCCACAACCACCCCACAATGGCCTCAAATGCTCCCCTAGGCATGGCAGCCTACGCCGCCCCTTCTCTCTTCCAGCCTCACCGAGCTCGTGACGCTATTAGAGATGCTCACAAGAAGAAGATTCCTCCTCTGCTGGGTTACTACTCTGGCCTGAGTGCCGTTCCCCTGACCCGACTCCTGGCCCCCATGAACTTTGACTGTGTCTGGATCGACTGGGAGCACACATCTTGTAATGTGGAGACTATGACGACCATGGTCCACGAGGCCATCTTTATGAGCCAGGGTCGCACTATTCCCTGGGTTAGAGTTCCTGGCCACGACCACGCTGCCATTGGATATGCCCTGGACGCCGGTGCGAGCATCGTCGTCCCTCAGGTACGTTGTCTAGATAAAAACAATTAGGCATAGGGCTAACTTTGTGTAAAGGTTGAGACTGTGGAGCAGGCAAAGCATGTTGTCTCATCTGCCAAGTACGGTACCAAGCAGAACGGCACTCGATCAGCTCCCCCATTCAGACTGATCCCCTATCTCACCGATACCCCTTACGACTCAACACGTGACCTCCATAAGTGTATCAACGACCAAGCCGCCATCATGATTCAGATCGAGACTCTTGAGGGTAAGTTGACAGTTGGCATAGAACAAGACTAGGCTCTAACATTCTATCTTAGGTATCAACAACCTTGACGCTATCCTCACCGAGGTCCCTGACATTGACCTCGTGTGGCTCGGCTCCCTCGACTGCCGTGTGAGCATGAACCTCCCCGGTAACATGGGCATGGGTGGTGATGAGCAAGAGTGGCTGGATGCTCGGGAGAAGTTCTTCTCCGTCCTGGACAAGCACGACAAGCCCTACTCCGGCTTTGCCTTTAGTGCTCCTCCATACGGATCCCCCGAGGCTCTGAAGAAGGCTGCCGAGAGGATGAGCATGATCATCATGACTGCTGATGTGCTGCATCTGGGAGCTATGGGTCAGGACCTGGCTCAGGCCCGGGAGATCGTTGCCTCTTCTGAGACCAACGGGGAGAAGAAGGAGAATGGAGTTGAGAAGAACTGATGTATCTCTAACGTGTTTGGAATAATGAATGATGGGTCATAGATATTGGAATATTAGAACTATCTCTTCAAAACTCTACCTTCAATGGCAGTATGTGCGCATTAAAGTGAACTTGTATGAACGTGCCTTGTTTGTTCCTGATTGCCCCTTGTAAAGTACATATACGTATAGGTTAGCCGATTGTCAAGCACCAGGTAAAAGAGAATAACGAATGATTGACAATCTTCTAGGTCGGTTATCCTGGCTTCAACTAGAAAAAAGAACAAATTTTAACGAATGATTGACTATGTTTGCTATCAGGCAACCCAAGGTTGTTGGAACGTACCCGAGACATCCGGTCACCAACCAGGACACATATAGGTTCCACCATCCTATATAGGTACTCACGCCATCGCTAAACTTGAGACCTTCCCTTCATACTATATTCCCTACTATTTTACTACGAAGCATCCTATGAAATCACTCGGGACGTAACTTTTTAATTCTTGAAACCATATCAACAGAGACTAGGGGGTCCTTCTAAACAACAAAGTGGGAATGGATACCGCGGAAAAGGTCAAAGCATACTATGTACGCATTAACATACTGCACACTTCTGAATGTGCACCTAGACAGTGTATAAAGCTTAGCTTGCGTGTTCCGCGTCCCCTCTCGGTCACCATGTGAGGCCTCCCACTCAAAAGGATTCGTGCGAATACTCAACAGTGAGAAGAATTTGCTCACTGACGACTCTGACTCTAAAGCTCTAGACATAATCCCTTTAGCGGCATGTAGTCTTATTTATGGATTGTATTGGGGGCGAGATGCACAGAGTAGTCATGAGGAGCGTGAAGTCATGAAGAAAAGACAAAGCAGGTAAGAGAGGCAGAGCTGTTTGATACCGAACCAAGACCGAATCTTTGTCGAAAAAGAATAATCTAGCATATAAGAACCACTCTGACTGTTTTCCAAGAGAAAAGATCGTCATTATTTCAAATAGAGGCACCTTGATAGAGGCTCAGCGATGGTGACGTACACTCACCAATATGAGAATCGGAGCTAAGGGGTTGAAATATTCTGTAATTCCGAACAAGCATCATCGAAACCCTTGTAAGACTTGGGGTCGGTCTGAAAGCATCAGCCAAGGAATGTACATTGGTTTTGGGTCCAGTCTTGAAGCCTCGTCATGCTTTAAAGCCCTGTATGGAATACGCAAGCAAGCGCTTATTTAAGCTTATCAATTAAAGTACATTGTACCCGTGCTTCCGATGGATGGCAATCAGTCATCCATTCCTAAGCCAAGAAGAAGAGAGAGAGAGAGAAGCTGCGGTCAAACCCTGCCTTTCGAGTGACGCCGACACTCGGGATGCCAAGAGAAGAGCGTACGTCAGCTCGAAGGGGGGGTTTTGGTTTTGAGGGGAGGTCGGTCTTAACCCACTCGGATTTAACAAGATGCTTACAGATCATCCCATCCCATCCCACACTCCGCCAACGGTGGGATTTTCTTTTACCCCCCCCTTGTCTTTGTGAATTTTGTCTTTTTTCGCCCCGGGTGACCACTTTTTTTTCGTCGATCTGCCGGCTACCAATCATGTATGGGTAGGGGTTTGAAAGAATGGTCGTGTGAGGGTCTGCCACTTGTTGTACAGATCTGGACCTTTATCTGATCAAAATTGATCAAAGACTTGGTCAAAGAGTGTCATCCTCAAACAAATCCCGTGTAAAAACATCCATGCATTCATCCATACTCAACATCTTAGACGAAACAAGTTACACTCACGTATCAAGGAGTCTACCGAATCGTCGGAGATGCCAACGTTATGTCACATAGAATTGACTCGCCCCGTCAAAGCCGGCCGGCCGGGTCCCGTTCTCCCATGACGAGGCCAGGGTGGCTTAGCATGCTTGGTATAAGTCTCTTTCTCGGACGCCAAGACTTGGGTGAATGGTGAATGTTGGTCCAAGCACTTATACTTTGTGCGCCCGGTGAGATAGGACGGCTGGACCCTTTTTTTCTTTCTCTGATATGAAGCATATTTGGGAGATTTAAGACATTCGGGATCCCAAGTTTGCCGTGGGTATCAGTATCACGGCGAGGGCATCTACACTACAGTAGCCCCCTCATACACACACGATGAATTTCTCAGGTCTCTTGTTATACTTGCTTTCGATTTCTATCTCCCTGTTGCATGTGCATGGTAAGTCCCCGCCACAAAATAGGTTACATGATGCACCTGTCGATCATGTGTAACTAACATTGATCCTTCTTCAGCCTTGTCAATAGCCAGAAGCCCAATCCGTCACGCCTCCCTCATCCAAGACGTACACTTCTCACAAAGTCCCAAAAGCCTTGACACGTCTTCAAAATTTCAAGTCGAATTCACTATATCAAAAGAAAAACAGAGGATCCAACTAAATCTGCAGCCAAGCCGCAACGTCATCTCGCGTCTCACAGACGTTCGACATGTTGGACCAGACGGGATCAGCGGTTTGTCAAACAACCTCATAGGACGAGGCTCGCCGCTTCTGTACAAGGGAGATGCCTTTATTTCCGATGTTGAGAAGCAAATGTGGAGGAAAGTAGGCTGGGCCCGGATAATGGTTCGTGCTCGGGACGGCCGATATCTTCTTGAAGGCGTCTTTAACCTTGACGGCGATTACCACCACATATCGCCCAGCTCGAACCTCCGCCATAAGCAGTTCAAACTAGACGGCAAACTCCCTGCGACGGACGCTCCGTATATGGTGGTCTGGAGAGAGTCGGACAATGTCGAGCAAGATGGAGGCATCTTTCAACGATCCTTGTCTAACGCATCAGTATGCGGCACACAGAGTTTGGACCGCCGTTCGCTTTCTCTGGATCTGGATGACCGAGACCAAAAACGAGACACGCCACGTTATGGATTCGTCGAACGTGTGCGCCGACAAAGCGGAATTGGCCAGATTGACCCAGTGGACGTGATTGGAGATACGAGTGGGTGTCCGTCGTCAAGACGGGTAGCCATGATTGGAGTTGCAACGGATTGTTCATACACGGCTGAGTTTGACTCGCTTGAAGATGCCCGGGAAAACATTATCTCGCAAATCAACATTGCCTCGCAAGTGTACGAAGACGCCTTCAACATCTCCTTGGCCATCCGCAACCTGACCATCAGCGACTCTTCCTGTCCATCGACAGCTTCCACCACAACAGCCTGGAACCTCCCCTGTTCATCAAATGCTGACATCTCCCAACGACTCAGCCTGTTTTCGGAATGGAGAAGTCAATTCCGCGATGAGAATGCCGCATGGTCCTTGATGAGTGCCTGCGAGAGCGGTTCGACAGTCGGCATGGCCTGGATCGGCAACATCTGCAGTCGAGGAGGGAGATCGTGGCGAGGCGGAAGCTCTGTAGCATCCGCCAACGTCGTCATCCGTACGGCTGCCGAGTGGCAGGTGTTTGCCCACGAGTTGGCGCACAACTTTGGAGCTTCTCACGATTGCACGTCCGAGACTTGTAGTGGCGATTCTCCTGTTGAGGGTTGCTGTCCCCTTAGCAGATCTACCTGTGATGCTAGTGGTCAGTACATCATGAACCCGCGGAGTGGACGAGAGCTGCGTGAGTTCTCACCTTGTACTATTGGAACCATTTGCACGGCGATTGGAGATGACTTGATCGACACGAGCTGTCTGGTGGACGAAGACGATGCTCCTGACATTAACGAGAGTCAGTGTGGAAACGGCATTGTTGAGCCAGGAGAGGCGTGCGACTGCGGTGGTGAAGAGGGATGCCCAGAGGACTCATGCTGCAACCCTTCAACGTGCCAGCTTCAGAGTGGCGCCGCTTGCGATCCAGCGACAGATGGCTGCTGTACAGACCAATGTCAAGTCGCATCAAGTGGCCAAGTCTGCAGAGCCAGCACTGGCGACTGTGACCCCGAGGAGACATGCGATGGAGAGTCGAGCCGATGTCCCGAAGATGAGCGAGATGACTCTTGCGGCGACGATAACGGAGGAACCTCTGGAGGTCGCGGTAGCGGAGGAAGCGGAGGAAGCTGGTTCGACGAGAACAGAACCGTGGTGATTGCCGTCGCAGCCTCTGTCGGAGGCGTCATAGTCGCGCTCATTCTAGGCTGCTTCATCGTCTCGTGCGTGCGGAAGAGGAGGAGAAGAGTTGGGAACCGACTTCAGAAGAATAACCCTTTTGATACGAGCAATCCCCCCCCGCCTGTCGCTATGGGAGAAGCACCGGCTATGCCGAGGATGGTGCATCGTTATATGTAAATTTTTGGAGTTTGGGATGCATTTAGCATGTTTTATGATTCATGATAAAGAGATTATGTTACTTACTTATCAACAAGAGATTTGTTTTTGCTGCTTGTTATCTGATTACGGAGGTCCAAGCCGTAGGCCAGTGCATGTTTTAAAAAGCCATCACCAGGAAATGCACCATTTTAACTGCCAAGAAAAATCACTGTGAACTGAGCTAGCCAGAAATTATTCATTTTTCTGATTCCGTTTGGACTGAAGCTTCAACAGACATCAAACAGCGACGAGAGGAGCAGCTAGATGACAGCTGAGTCTAAGATGAAGATAAAGCGCAATGCATTTTGCGTGATGAAAGCTAAGAACAAACCATGGTCTAAAAACTTTTGCTTCTTGTCATAGGCATCGCCATCTTCCAGTTCTTTGCAAATTGCCCATGACTAACTCGTGAGAGGTGAAATCGCTGGCAGTCAACAAACAGACACACGATATCCCTCCCGCGTAGATAGATAGTTGGATAAACTGTAGACGAGTCAGCTGTCAAGTTGATGCAACCAACTATATGAGACTACGTATACTCCGTAGACGCGTCACTACTATCCATGCACTAATCCATACCTTCGGCAGAGGAATACACCGAATACACCCTGCCTTTCGTCCTTGTTTGTATCGACTGCCGTTTTCAAGGCCCGGACTGTCCGCAAAGCTTTGATATGAATGGACCGGTTAACAAAGATCCACACTATACCTAGTTTCGGCTGAGCAAAAATGACGGGGTCTTTTCCGTTTATAGTTACATTCGGTGGTCATTGCATTGACGTTTGCTATGCGACCCCTTGGCACGGAGTCTTTACTCCATTAGGGGGGCATTAGAACTCGAACGCGTTGATCTTGATCCGTGCTCCAGTTAAAAAGGAAGAGATGCATCGGCCTATATATCATCGAGGGTCAGGCCGATGCAGGCACCGCTACTTGGGGGCGGGGAAGAGGTGAAATCCTACGAACCCCCAAAGTCCGGGGAGCAGATCACGGAAGCTTATTTGTGGGGTATTGGACCACGATGGTGTGGTTTGTATAAGCATAGTTACCTGGTTAAGGGCAACGATCTTCACGGTAACCTTCTTGAAAGGGTAGAGGCTGGGGTTGAGCTTAACCACCTGTCATATTAGGACAAGGATAGTCATCCATAGGAACTAGTTCAAGACCATGAAAACATAAATAGGAGTGACTAGGTCATTCGAAACAAAACTCACCAGCAAACCAGAAACCATGCATCTCAGAACTGGTTTCGTGGCACTTTGCGGCATGCTCGTTGGTGTATCAGCACTGTCGATTAAATCAACAAAGTCCTGGACCATCGCTACTGATCTCCAGGGTCCTGAGAGACTCAACGGAGTGAGCTACCAGGAAGATGTGCTGATCACCTTTGGCGACTATCAATATGTCACCTTTTACGAGACGACACCTGCTGGATACAACAACCACTATGTCAAGGTTGGCCGTCGTCGTGTCAGCCCATCAGTTGGTGATTGGCAATACCTGACTCTTACCGACTACGTCCAAAAAACCATGGATGGACATAATATGATTTCCATGGGTATCTCTGGCGACGGAAAAATTCATCTTAGCTTTGATCACCATGTCAGTCCACAGACAGGCCAAAAGGGTGGGAGATGATTCACTGACCCGTTTGTAGGATGTACCCTTGAACTATCGCGTATCCAAGTCGTCTATTGCAAAGGATGTACCATCGACGTGGAATGCGGACCTGTTTGGACCTGTTGTTCATGAGCTTGCGGGATCAACGGGTCCTTACACGCCCTTGACTTATCCTAGGTTTGAGTCGTTGAGCAACGGTGACATGCTTATGGAATTCCGCATTGGACAGTGAGTAGAACCCTTTCTAGGTGGGATGCACTGCTGATTTTCAAAAGATCTGGCGCTGGTGATAGCTACATCCACCGATACAGCTCTTCGACTGGAAGGTGGCAGGCATATGGAAAATACATCGAAGGAGATGATAATAACGCCTACATCAACGGCCTCAACTCTGTCGACGGAAAATTGTACACCTCGTGGACCGTCCGTGAAACACCAGATGCAAACACCAACCACGATGTCTTCTTTGCCTACTCGGACGATGACGGACGAACCTGGTTCAACACCAACGGCACCAAGCTTCCAAAGCCCATCTCAACGTCCCTGGATAGTACCATGATCTGGGAGATTCCTCAGAATAGCCGCATGGTTAATCAAGAAGGCCAGTTTGTGGATGCCAAGGGCAGGGTTCATGTTCTCATGCGGGATAACCTCAGCGGGGAGCATCTCTACCAGCATTATCTCAGGGATACAAATGGTAAGAAAAGTACCAAGTCGCTCATGTGCATGCATATCTGACACGCATTCTAGGCAAGTGGACAAAGAACGCCATCAAAGTGAGCGGCATCAACGGCCCCGATCTCTTCGACCCCCGCGGAAAGTTTGCAGGAGACAAGTCTGGCGAGCACCTCATCGCCCTTCTCCCTGATATCAAAGCACTGAAGACGGGAATCTACGCATCCACGGCAACGGGAGGATTCAAGGATTGGAAGTTCCTGGCCGATATCCCCAACACTTCCACCGAACCTCTGTTTGACAACACTCGCCTCCGCGACAAGGGCGTCCTGAGCGTGTTTGTGCGACAGGGCGGAGGTTATCCTGACAGGAAGTTGCAGGTCTGGGACTTTGAGCTTGCGTTTTGATTAGGGTTCAAAGAGGGTTGTAGGATGCACAACGATGACTGTTAAATATCCAAAAGAGTGGCACAATATCTACTGTAGAATCAAACACAGGCAGCACAAGATAATGAGACTCTATGGACCACCTAGACACTTGAAGCCTAATCATAGGGAGAGTGACTTTCCGTGATATTCTATATCAAAGGCAAAATAAACTAGCAAAGGCAAATAAAAACGCGAGTTGATGTCAAACTGATCACGTCCCTTTTTTTTCCTTACAGTGACTGACTGACTTGCCAGTGACGTTACAGGCACCACGTTCCTAGCCAAAACTCTCGGCGTCGCACACCTGAGCCCCTCCTTGCACCTCAACTTCTCAACACCCAGCATCGGCGTTTGCAAGGTGAATCACGACGCTTCTTTTCTCTAATCATTCCTTTTCATGAATAGAAGAAGTCTTATTCTCTCTCTTTTACGCTGTCGTCTTTTATCAAAAATATTCTCGACTCCTCTCCTTCATCCCGCGCCCTTCCGAGAAGCGTTTCACATCTGCTTCGTTCGTTCTGCACGGTATCATCTCGAGATTACACGCCTCGCAAGCTTCGAGTCGCCTGTCGCCGGAGCCTTTCCCTCTCTGAATCTCTTTCTTCTCGCTGATCTGTGTTCTGCTCTAATGCGCACCTGGTAACCATCCCCGACCCTCTGAGGTGAAGCTGTGTTGTGCTGACGATCGACCAAGGCGCTGGAAGTATTCTTTCTCTACCGATAAAGAAAAATAGACCATCGTCGCCGCGAGTATCTAGTCCTTGTTTCGGTGAGATGAACTCCCTGGTTTGAGGCGAATCGTGTTGACACTCATCTCGAGCAGACCTGACGTCCTCAAGTCTCTTCCTCCAACCAGATCCAACATGTCTACTCGACAAGCTCCGCCTGACTCTCACCTCGCTCAGGATGGCCCTTCTACCGAGAGTGTTCTGGAGATGCTCCGAACCCCTTGGAACGAGGTCTACGCCCTCAGCCAGGACGGAAACTCCTACATTCGCCCTCAGTGCCTGAGAGACACCCCCGTCGCCAAGCTGACCGAGAACAGCCCCTACTGGAGAAGCACCTGGCACTCTCTTGACGAGTACCTCGCTCAGGAAGAGGAGGAGGAGCGCCTCAAGAAGGAGACTGGAGAGCGTCTCAAGCTTGACCCTACCAACAAGTCCGTCGCCGCCGCTCACAAGCTTCACCAGGACAACGTCAGCAAGCACCGTCGAATCCGCGACATCTTTGGTCCTAACACTAGATACCACCCCAACCAGCTCGTTGCCAAGCATCACCTCCCCGACGATGGCCTCTGCCAGAAGGAGATCATGTACCGCCTGGCCTGCAAGATCTCGGACCTTCGCGTCCTCCACGAGAAGAATGAGCTGGCCATGGATCCATTTGACTTTATGCGCTGGAGAATCTCCAAGAAGATTCTGTCCTTCATTCCCTTTCCCGGTAGTTCTGCGCGAGACAACATTCGAACCATCGTGTACAAGATCTGCGAAGATTGCGGATCCAACCCCAACATGAAGCAATACGAAGACGTCCTCCTACGTTCCGCCATCCTCCGATCTGCAGGTTACCAGAACAGAATCGCGAGCTTCACCACAAAGGTGGACAAGGCCAAGCCCAAGGCGAGCAACTCTGGAAACGCTCATCCTCGCCCCCGTGTTGCTTCTGGTGGCCGACCTCGTGTTGGGAGCTTCTCCAACGTTGCTTCCAACACGTCGTCACGACCTACTCTGCCTCCTCCTCGCGTGGACAAGCATCGCCCTCAACCTAGCGCGTACATGGGCATCAACGCTTGGAGAGAGCAGAGACGCCGAGAGGCGGAGAAGAACAAGGAGTCCAACCAAGACTCCAAGGAGAAGAAGGCTGAGAAGTAGAACGACCAATGTTTCTACAAGTGCTCACAGGTTAGTCTTCTTCACTGTATCCCCTATTCTCTACTTCGTACTTACTCACTCTTGTCCAGGTCTCGTGTACACATACTTTTTTGACAGCACCCCCTGTATACTATCGATGACTACATTTTCCTCGACATAGCCCGGACGACTTATACTTTTTTTTATTTTTTGATCTCTTACGCAGCGAGATTTCTCTTCGACTAGCTTATTTCAGAGTCGACAATTTTACCAAGGGCATTATGATCAAGGTGGAGGCATGAATAATCCAACTAGATCGAGTTCGATCTATGTTGACTTTTTGTTACAAGTTAGGGGTGTGCTTATACTTTTATATTTTGAAATTCAAATGACATCTACTTGCTATGCCATTGTTAATGTCGTGATTTGAAATTTATGCGTCTGGAATCCAGTATTATCATCTCACCTGGTCAACTCGTTAACCCACAACTCCGTCATCAACATGAAAATACGGGAGTGCTACGCAACCTTCAAGACTGAAGTAGCCAAGGTGTTGGAGCTCTTCGGGTTCTAGTTCGGAAAACCAGCCATTCGCGATGTTGTTCGTGGTTTCCACGCAGGCGCTGCAAACACGGAAGACAACAAGCGCAAACAAATCGACAAGGCCAAGGAGCAACCTGACATTGCCGACTGGGTTTCCCAGATGGAAAGCGAGCTGCCGGCGGCGATGAAGCGTGCTTTCGTGCACAAGGCTGCCAAAGCACTTTACGACCTGCTGGAGGGGCCCCTCCGCGGAGGTGGCAAACGATCCCAAGCACAAGGACATTTCTCAGAAAGCGCTTGTACGACCTCCGAAGATATCGACCGTTGTTGTGCCTGTGGCCCCCTGGGGGAAATGGCCTCTTTTGCACTCCCTTGAACACATGGGGAGCATCTACAAAGACCGTTGACAACAGTTGGGATGCGCCCGCCGAGCATGCCGACAGCTGGAGCCCTTGTGTACTCAGACGCATCGGGGAACGGAGGAGGTTGCGTCATCATGCAAGAACAGAATAGGGTCCAAGTCCTAATTCTATATGACTCGTTTCTTTTGACCAAGACCCAGCGAAACTATGGAACATGCAAAAGGATATGATTCGTCAGATGGACAGTGCGATTCAACATTATAGTCATCCACAAGCCCAGAGCAGACCATGCAATACAAGGCGTTCAGTCGCCTACTCAACGAGCAAGGTCAAACTCCAAGAGACACCCCATGCGAACTCGATGACATACCAGATGAGAGACCAACGTTTCCCTTCCGCACCGAACCATCGAATCAAATTGCTGGGAGAAACGCCATTTTGCATGAAGCCGGCCTGGTACTGGGGAATGTGAAGGCAATCAAGTGGTCCTTGGGTCACGACGACCGATCATTCAGGGATGAGCAGGACCCGATATCCAAACTGGTTCGACAAAACAAGCGAGCCCACCAATATACTCCGATGTGGTACTGAAGGTTGACTTCACAGTGGTCAGAGATGGTGATGTGCAGATAGAGATGCCTGGGAGGAGTGTATCGAAGTGGGAGCCCACTGGGTTGGCAGCGACGGGAACCATCGGCCAGATATTGGTCGTTTCTACAAAATGAAGTAGAACTCTGGGAACAACCTGCCCGAGTCTTCTTTGCCATGCCTTGATCAGCTACTTAATCCGTAGGCTCTTGGTTCCAGTAGAGTGTCCTTGAGCGACAAGGTAGCTATAACGACACGAAACAGACTCACTTAATAATGAAGACATTACTATCAAGTCAACCCATTACTTGGATCAGTCCTTCTATTTATAGTTCAAGTTAAGACTCAAAGGTAGGCTTACAATATTTTTCGATGGATATGAAAGAACCCAGGTTAACAAACGTCTTGATTTCGACAGAAGAGTTATTAACTTCTACCAGTAAGTCACAGAGTCTTTGTCAGGTGACTAGACGTACACGTTCACTAACTAGCCTCGTAAGGACACCCATCATCATCCTGTTCCCCCACAGTTGGTAGCAAGCTGACGGCAACGCATCCATGGAACACTAGGCGGACCAGATTTCTTCTCAGTACTCACGAGATTTAACCACCACGCCCTACAATGACAATGAACACAAAACACGCTATAAATTATCCCAGCACATCAGCAACCCCATTAGATTTCTCCTTTTTTTTCTAGCAAGAAAGAAACATAGCCGAAGTCGTGGCGTTGTATGGTCGGTCGGCTGCAACGGCTATATCGGGTATCGCGGGATCGAGAGAGGAGCCACAAGTCATGAAGGGTCTCGGTCTTTCCCCGAGACGGTCAGATGGCTTGTAACTTTCGCATAGTGTTTCTAAGCAAGGAAAGGATTAAAAGATATAAGAAGGGGCTATGGAATTGTGAAGTGGGGGCTTCTGCCGTTGGTTAATTACATCCCATCGAACATCCACAAGTCGGCAAAACTATCCAACACCCTAACGATAAACCAAGGTACTTCTATTTATGAACACATGCCACCCACGTCTAACAAATAACAGTTCATCATGAGTGTAACACGAGCAGCCTTGACAACAGGTCGAGCCCGACTGACCCATCTGTTCCCATGGGTCACGTCACCCTTCATCGTCGGCGCGCCCATGCGTGTCATGTCAGGACCAGACCTAGCCCTCGCCATCTCCAAAGCTGGAGGACTAGGCTTCATTGGACCCGGTGCAAAGCCTGAAGACACGGCAAAAGATCTAATCACAGTCAAGGAGCTGTTGAAGAATGCGCCCCCAAACACACTGCCCCAGTCATTTCCGTCCCAGGATGTCCTCCCTGTTGGAGTGGGGTTCCAACTTTGGAATGGCGACCTCGATTCTGCGGTCCAGGCTGTTCAGCAGCATCGACCCTGTGTGGCTTGGCTGTTTGCTCCTCGGCGGGGTCAGGAGGAGTTGGATGAGTGGGCTACTCGTTTGCGCGAGGCTTCCCCCGGGATTCAGATCTGGACTCAGATCGGCACCATCCAGGAGAGCATCGAAGCTGCAAACAGTGACAATCGCCCGGATGTCCTAGTCATCCAAGGAGCAGAAGCGGGTGGCCACGGCAGAGCAAACGACGGCTTAGGAATCATGGCTCTGTTTCCCGAGATTGCGGACACCATCAAGGACTCGGGCATCACACTAATAGCGGCTGGGGGCATCGCCGACGGTCGAGGAGTTGCAGCAGCCCTAGCTCTAGGAGCAGCAGGGGTGGCGATGGGAACCCGCTTCCTAGCAGCCACCGAAACTCGTATCAACAAGGGCTACCAACGGGAAGTCGTGCGAGCATCCGACGGAGCACAGTGCACCACCAGGACGATGCTGTACAACCACCTCCGCGGCACGATGGGTTGGCCGGAGCAGTACAGCCCCCGCGGGATAGTCAATCAGAGCTGGCACGATCACCAGTCGGGCGTGGCGTTTGACGAGCTCAAGCTCCGACACGACGAGGCTGCCAAGGCGGGCGAGAAGGGTTGGGGCCCCGAGGGGAGGTTGGCGACTTATGCGGGTGCTGCAGTTGGTCTCGTGCATGAGGTTGAAGATGCCGGGGTCCTCGTTCAGCGGATACAGTGTGAGACTAGGGATATTGCGAGGAGGGTTGCGGAGGAAGCTGTTTGAAGGTATCTATGCAGGCTGGCGGTAAGAAAAAGGTGTGGTTTATGCACTCATGAACTTGTGAGTTGCAACTCAGTTGTATACAGTGTATGTTGAGAGCCTGATCAGCCAGTTCAAACGGTGAAAAGAATTTTCAAGCGGAACAATGCATTGTTTGCTCGCCTCATTTGCATCTCTTCCCACTGTAGGGACGTAATTGCTGCATCTCTCCAGAGCCTTGTACGACAGTGACCAAGTTCGCAAACGTGCATTAGTTTTACTTAGACCAATCAATCCTATCAACATTTCTGCTTACGTGTAGTGTTGGGGGTTTTCCCTCTTCCCTCTTTTCTCTTTTCTCTTTCTTTCTTAAGTTTCTCCTCTCCCAGATCTTTCAACCCAGTTCAGACCAACAACTACCACCCTCCCACAAAACAACAACTCTTTGGTTACATTCCATCTCTCTCATCAACTCCTCACTTTGTCCCCTCAAGCACATCAATCATGTCCCAATCCAAGCTAGTCTCGTTCCCAAAGTTCCCTCACCTGGCCAATGAGCTCCAAGACCTCGTCTGGGAATGGTCTATCAAGGATCGACCCCCAGCTGCTCACTTTGCCCAACTCGGACACCACCTCCTCGTCAGCCGACTACCAAACGGCGAAAAAGGGTCCTTCTGGACTCATACCTTGATTGAGGACCTCTCATGGTGTGATCCTCCTCGAGAGCTCAAAGAGATATGCCCTGAGCCGCCAGAGTTGCACATCGACGTTCTTCTTCGGACGTGTAAGAAGTCACGTTCCGTCGCCATGCGACATCAAAAGTCATGGGGTCCTCAGGGAACACTTCAGCTCTACGATCCTCGTGACAAGGACCGTGCAAACACCTTGGACTTTTCAAGAGACTTCACCTCATTGCCTCTTCAGATTGGGAAATGGTTACATCTTGAATACCTGCCCCCGAGACTCTTTGACCTTCCATGTCGCAAACTGGACAACTCTCGGGATCTCATCATCTTGGGACCCGAGTGGATTGGTGTTGCGCATGAGTTTCAGAAAGCTCTCATTCAGACCCACTACGAATGGCAAGTCCCCATTCAGCGAGTTCCATATCTCGCACTCACCTACACTACCCGCTTCCACGAGTTCCTTGACAGCCAGCTGTCATTGGTGACTAAATTCCTCCGCCTCCGCACAGAGGTGCTGTACATTCTCATCAACCCTGATGAGTTTGACGACGACTACACTGTCCTGACCACAGAGGTGGCGCGAGACAGGGTCAGAGGCAGACGTGAGGCCCTCGAGACACCTTTCCCAAAGCGCAGGGGGGCGGTAGATCTCGTCGCCAGGGCTCCAACTCGGTTCTGGTACGGGAAGAGGGAGTACTACGAGCTCACCTGGGACGAGATGGAGGAAAAGATGATGACTTCCGCGCGTTGGAGACAGCTCGCTGGGGCGATCGACAAGGCGAGGCACGCGGAGAATGATACCTGTGACGGATGCAACAAGCTTGACTGCAACAAGAGATCTTACACGTTCCCTGCCATTTGGAAGGTCATGTCTTGGAAGGATCCTGAACAGTACAAGTCAGCGAGAAGCAACAAGGTTTCCGTGTCAGAGAAGGCATCGGAAGACTTCAAGGATTCTGAGTGGTACAACGCACCGGAGTACAACAGGGGTCCCGAACCGTACAACTCATTGGAGAACAACACGGATTCCGAATCGGAGGAAAATCACGTGCATTATACCATTGAGTTAATGCCCGAGGAAGATGACTGGGAAGACGACTATCCCAATCTACTACCTGTTGAACCTTGGGTTCTCGAACCGTTATCGGAAAACGAGAAGGATTCCGAATAGGGGTTTTTTGTTCACACAGATGGAGAGGGGGTTGACCTAGGACATTCGTTCAAACATGGAACTGGAAACTAATGATTGTGTTTATGATCTTTGCTCGGGTACGATGCATTACGCCAGGTTGGGTATGAGCCCTTGGAGTTTTGCTTTGGGTATTAGCCCTTGGAGTTTTATTGTTTAAGGGGTATGGATGGGATACTTGACGCAGCATTGACTGCCGGTGGGATACAAAACAGTTTTCATTAAATAGCCTTAAAATACCAACGTAATTATGTGTGTTATTAATCTGGCGTTGAAAACTGTACATCTCTTGTTGAAATGGTCACTTGCACGGAACAGTATCAATTTTAAAATGTTGGCAATTCACTACGACACGACAGCGAGGCTTTAGAGAATCTCACATTTGCAGATACACGTAAGTAATCTACCTGATGTCGCAGTTGACAGCCAACCAGTTCGTGCAATTCTGCTTAAATGCCAATCTCGTTGAGCCAGTTCCATTCGCCCAGTCGTAGTTTGAAAAAAGTGTCAAGCATGTTGATTAGAACCTGCTTAAGGGTAGCAGGGTTTGCCCCAGGATCCGAAAGAGTTTGCTTGAGTGTCACTGTCCGCCACTCAGTGACGTCTACTCGCGATGACGAGGAGTGGTCAGCATTATCTTTATCTTGGTCGACGGGGAAGATGATGGAATAGTTCGAGGGCTCGCCATCTTGTGGCGTGAATTTTATTAGATGGTCCAATTCAAGACTCTTTGCAATCCTTCGCGTCACTGTTATTAATTTGTTGTTGGGACCGGGGACCACCACAGTGATTACGATCACTACCATCCGTGGTGTGTAGGGACGACCTCACTCTACCCACCTCAGCTCCATCTCCAAGATCCACAGCCCCTGCGCAGCGGTAGCTCAGCCTGAAGGCGACTCTGGAAATAGAAATGCCTTTTGGTTTACTTAGGGTTCATCTCCGAGTTATTGAAGAGCCGTCCCAACTTGTATTCAGCCCATGCTTGGACTTCGTAGGGGATTTGCATCCTTGTCTAACTCAATTGCTAATACGGTGCCTTATTGGTCACAACTCCACGACGATATCATTACAATGGCGGTGGCTAAGTTATCATGAAGGATCAGGGGTTGGGGAATCTACTAAGAAGGCTACAGGTACCCAGTCGGAACTGATGTTGTCAACAGATAGAATTGTGCATTTCAACGGCATAGTGAGCAACTCATTCTAGGGAGACTATGAAGAGTACCATGTTAGATTCATTATACCTCTTATTCAACATTATACATTCCAATTTTGTGTACTTATATCATGAACTACAATATTCTCAGGAGGTTTTTCAGGTGTTAAATGGCACGAGGACAGATTAAATCCATAGGCGGGAAAAGGGTTACTCATTAGCTTTTGTTAGTTATATGTAGCCGCCTCAAGAACGCTAACATCTACAGTCGTTCTCGATGTAACGCTTCGTGGTGCGCCGTCACGTAAGCTCCTCGATTCTGAGTCTACTGCAGCACCCCTGACAGCTAATCAGGTACGAGTACTACTTTGACAAGGACCAGACCGTCTGGAGCTCTCTCGCGGGTGGTCGCACTCCCGACTGGGAAAACGTCATTGTTTTTGTCAAGGGAGACGAGGCAGAGAAAGTCGCAACATCCTGCCACGGGAAATACGACAGTTCTACCGACTCTCCTCGTCTTGGAAGCGACACCCATCCCAAGGTCATCTATCATGAGAACGGCGGCGACACTCGCTGCATGCGCATGGCCAACGAGGGCGACGACGTAGAGAACTCCACTGAGGACTGGGTCACCTCTCCCCTTGTCGGATGAGGCTGGTGGCCTCCTACTGACAGCGACCGGGCCTCCAGGGACCCGGTCTATGGCAAGTGGCCTAATGATGCCGCGGCTGCACCCAGGTTGATGACATGTACACCAACACGCTCCGAAAGGCAGCTGGCGACTGTTGCGAGGGTTTTGAACCCTCTTACGACGATAGTGAGTAGTGAACGGGCAGAGGCTCGATGAGAAGGTTGCAGTTCGGTGAGAATTATGTAAGGAAATCCTTCAGGGCTGTTGTTGGTAATGATTGAAGGTTCTTTTTAATGAGCAAGGTTTCTCGTAACCCGTGAGGTTTTCTAGACCGGACATGTCCTTCCTTGAGATGCTTCGTCTTTTCTGTCAGATCTTTTCTTCTTTTCTTTTTCATTCGTTCAATAGCACTCTTTCCAAGATCAATATCAGTCTTCAGTGATGAACCTGTTCCCGAATGAGGTCAAACGGGGTCATCCTATGATGCCCCTGAACGCCAAGTAAGCCGGGCGACGCCATCGACGCCGCTAGAAATTAGAGAACAAGATGGAGTGCAGAAAAAAAAAGAGCCGGAAGACGCGGAACATGAACGTATTCCGCCATCAGCTGGAGTTAGCAAAAGCTGAACATACCCCAGGACTAGGGCAGAGCTAGCAGATCGACGGCCCCTAGTGGCGTCCCCAGACTTGACTCTCATGACTCGCCTCAAACCCAGATGGTTAGCTTCGATGTGATGGCTACCCCAGGTTTTCGGGAAACAGTGGGTTGGTCTACTTAAACTGGAGGGTCCCATCGTCCCGCAGATCCCTTCTGTCAGCTACAACCCCTTGGTCGTTCGTTGATCTCCCACTGGGAGATATCGATGCTTTTACCATGTCCAACTTTCCCGTGGTCGATGGGGTATCGGTGTTGATCCCTCCGCCGCAGGGATACGTCGTCAACTTTGAGAATCCAAAGCAGCAGTGCGCACTCGCGGCCTACATCCTGTGGGGGAGTGGCACCTTTGTGGCAACGCTCTTCTTCATCCAGTATCTCTACGTCAAGTTGTGGTTGATACGGAAATGGGACGTCGAGACTGTCTTTGTCATTCTCGCCTGGGTATTCGGCAACATCGACAATGCCCTTCTTGGCTGCAAGTGTCCGTCAAAGACCTTTTTGTACGGTCGCTAATGCCTTTTAGTGACGTGGGTCAATCGCACCATGGGTGTCCATGCGTGGGAAATGTCCCTTGACAGATACAATCTGTTCAACAAAGTCAGCCTTCATGCTTCACTCAGACATGTCTAGTCTGCTGACGGGTGAACAGCTACTACTCATAGCCACGATAGACTTTGCTCTCTTTACAGGCTTCTCCAAGCTGTCACTTGCGCTCTTTTATCGCCATCTATCGCCTCAGACATGGTGGAAGCGGTGCACCTACGTCGTTATCGGCCTCATAATTGTCTACAACACTTCAATTTTCTTTGCCATTATCTTGTCATGTCATCCTTTCAAGAAGCATTGGGATGTCACTGTCACCGAAGGGAAATGTGGACACAAAATAGGGATATGGATGACCACGGCGACCATGGGCATCATCACCGACATGATCCTCCTGACGATGCCCATCCCCATGGTCTGGGGGCTACAGTTACCCACGCGACAGAAGATCGGGATCATCCTGTTTTTCTTCATCGGCATCGGGTATGGCCATTCCCCTCATCGGTCAAATTCTTGCTAACCAAACTAAGAACTCTTCTCACTTGCGTCTTGAGACTCATCCAGTTCATCCCCACACTCTACAGTCTCGATGCAACATGGGATATTGCACCTACACAGTTATGGATGTGAGTAGCATACAGCATGAGACATAAATCGTTACTGACAAACCCCCAACAGCTTTCCTGAGACAAGCCTCCTTGTCATCTGCCCATGCTTGACGACTCTCCGTCGCTTCCTCGCCCACGTCGCTCCAACATGGATCGGTATGAGAGGATCATCTACAGGATACACCGCCAGAAGCTCCACTGGTGCAGGAAGCCGCCATCCTTACCTGACAGTGGGCAGCGCTGGAAAGAGAAAGAGATTCGACCAATTTGGCCTCACTGTCGACGAGCCGGCCTTTGACATGAAGCCGATGGCACAAGGCGTGACAACAGATGTTGTAATTGGGGTGAATACAAAGGATGCGGTGATGGACGGGGACAAGGCTTCGACTGGAGGTATATCAAGCCATGAGAATTTGACGTGGGATTCACGACCAGGAGGGGAAGAATTTGAATCAGAGATAGCCATTGTTCAGACAAAGGCAATGGGGATGTCACATACTGGATAACTACAATACCCTGGGGGCGTTCTAAATCTTGATAAACAATAACTATTATTTCTCAAAGTTCAATCAATTTCACAATCTCTCCAGTCTAATGGCATACCCTCAAGATGTGAGAGACAGATCACTTTCCACGGCTTCAAAAGAGGGGCCCCCAGAAAGTCACCTACGTTTAAGCTAACCCTCAAAGCCCAATCCCATTCATACCCAAGCACCGTGGCGCACAACCCATTCGTAATTCTTCAACAATCACCTGAAATACTCCAGGATTTCTATGGGTGTAGCCTGGCAAGGTTTGTATTAGTGGCACCCACAGGCACTGGCTAACTAAGGGGAGCTGACTCGTGCTATAGAATTCCGCGTGGTCCACGGAAACTCGGTGAGGGGGTTGGGGTATTTGACTTTGCCCTTTCAGTTCAGGGAGGGCTGTTTATGTCAATCTTTTGGTCGTCATCGGCTATGCTTCCGATCAGGTTCGCCAGGAGCGTGCACAGTCCTTTAGATACACCGCTTCCGTCTTCTTTTGAATCCGAGGATTCATGTTCGCGGCAATACCTCTTCCTCAGTTAAATAAATCTAGAGCTCTTTAATTATCTCCATTTCGTTCCTCAGGCGTTACGAACTTTAGAATATTGGCCAAGTCCCCTGAGACACATGCTCGGGAATGGTCCCGTAAGTTCCAAT
This sequence comes from Fusarium duplospermum, assembly GCA_003946985.1. NCBI lineage: Eukaryota > Fungi > Ascomycota > Sordariomycetes > Hypocreales > Nectriaceae > Fusarium > Fusarium duplospermum. The sequence goes on from NKCI01000060.1 coordinate 130,154, forward strand.
AGCCAGCCCTTGCCCAAGACAAACTCTGTCACTCTGTCCAGGGGAGTCCATCAGAACCGCCACAAAAACTATGGCGTGACATGAAACATCTTCCAAACGCTCAATGGCTTGAAGATAGAGCCTATACTCTATAAGACATATGGCAGAAAGAACACATTCCAGTCCAGGAATTATGAGTCTAGAACCTGATCAACCTAAACCACTTCATCCATGGATTTGACAATTTTAAATCCCAAGTAAACTCGAGTTCTTATTGAGGACTAAACATCATATTGAGTGACTAGATTTCTTCACTGCATTGACCAATGGTCTCTCCGTGTCCAACCGCTCAAGATTTGTTCCGAGTATTTCCAACACCCTTGGCCAGTACATAGTAGAGTGCCAACTATTGTGAGGCGTTATAAACACGTTTGGTGCCTTCCAGAGCGGATGATCCGAAGGTAATGGCTCGGGGTCCGTAACATCAAGTGCTGCCCCTCGAATTTGACCATTCTGCAGCGCTTCTATCAAAGCATTCGTATCGACATGCTTCCCTCGTCCAACGTTGGACAGAAAGGTTCTGTTCTTGCTTAGAATCTTAAACTGAGGCGTAGAAATTACGCTAGTCGTTTCTTGAGTGAGTGGCAGGCAAACAACCAGAATGTCGAGTTTCTGATCCAAGAAGGCGTCAACATCCGCCCTGCTCGAGCCATGAAACCACTTGGCAGGGATCAAACCATCGGGGTCTCCAGTTCCAGGAACACGGTAGCTCGAATCTTTGCGAGACTCTGGTGTAGGTCGTTCTGTCCGCGTGAATGCGTAGACCTCCATGCCCATGGCGCTAGCAACCCGTGCGCACTGGCGGCCGATGCAGCCATAACCTAGAATTCCCCTGTGCGAGTATACGTCAATTTCTTGCACCTACGATTCCGCGGCAACTTACATTCGTGAGCCAGCCGAGTCTGTAGCTTTGTGTTCGTAGCAAGCTTTCCACTGCTGAGTTTCCATGTTGCGGGCGTGTTCTAGAAATTGCCTCTGGTTCATGATCCAGGTACCAATAACCCACTCCGCAATCTGTGGTCTTGAAGGGATAGTTATTAGTTAGATCTGAGTCCTTCCAGTCCCTACTTAGGCTATGCAAGATTATAGTGAACTCACGGATGGGCGCCGTTGGCAGAGCAAATGAAGACCTTCGGATCTTTAAAGGCAGGATGATCGACCCAAAGGTCAAATCCGGCCGAAGATACTTGTACAAAACGGAGTCGAGGTGCGAGCGACGGCGGTGGTGGGATATAAGTGCAAACCATTGTGACGCCATCCCATTCATTGGGAGAGATGTCAGTTGGTGTAAGAAGGCGGCCATCTGACAAAGCCTTTACCCAACGCACCTCGATATGTGGTAGTGTGCTGTGTATTCGATTCATCCATTCTATATATGGGTCAACTGGTATGAATACGAGAAGAACATCCTTCTTGGGTGTGGTTTTGGTCATGCTGTGAGCCTAGGCCGGGTTGATGGTAGCAAGTAGCGCAAAGACAAGATAAAGAAAGGAAGAAGAAATAGGACACAAATTATGTGGCTTGGGCAATTCTGTTAGTCTTTCGGAGCACCCAGCATATGTAGTGGCTAGCTTAAAGTGTGTGATCAAGTGGATGATGCTATCAGCGCCCTGTCAATGGGAGTAAGTATCCTGCAGCTTCGGCCGACCAACGAACATGACGTTTATTGGCCATTTAATTCAGAACCATTTCTTTGATAGATTCTATGGAACCCAATATACTGACAAAAACAATGACAAACAGTCCACGGTGCAACAATGGAATGTCCATCTAAGTCAGTTCTAAGGCCGCCGGAATTCCTGAGGTCAAGTTCTTTCAGCAGAACCCTTATCACAATCCACTACCATCTTTTCAACTCGTTTGAACAAAAAATCTACCCAAGATAAGCCACCATGTTGACAATCGCCAAACTCCTTTAACTACATTAAGTCCGAGTGCGGACGCTGACAATTCACCATCGGCCCCGTCAACAGGGCGCAACGACATGGACATCCGGAGCGGGGCGTGGACGAGCCAATTAACGTTGACGCTTACCCTCCTAGCTTCGGCCTGGACTCTCTCCCATCCCGTCACTGTCTTGCAAAGAAGCCATGCTCTCATTTTTCTCGATGAACCTTCTTCTAACGAGTCCATGAAAACCAGCAAAATCCATAGGCCAAGAGAGGGCCTACATGCAGCAGACACAGTGTGGCGCCGTTTTGACTACATGCATATGCGTGCTTAGAACCCTGACCACTTCTTTATGGCTTCCCACGAGACATCAAACCATGATCTAGACCAGGGCCTCTGGTCCTTTGATCTCCTCAACGATGAATTTGCCTTTCCTGCAAGAGATAATGCAGCCGATAATGCTGGCCCTGACCTATTGCAGACATTCCCAGGAGACGTTAGCGGAGATGCGTGGTGGACCCCTCTTCCAGCTGAGTTGGATATCGGCTTTCAAGAATTGGTTATTCTTGGCGAAAACGGACAGCATCTGAACGATTTCCCTTCCCTTTTATCCCTTACAAACGATACATCGCCATCTTCATCGTCGTTTGCCCATCCTCATCAGCTTGAGCAGGATTCTGTCTTATCATCAGAAGCATGTCAAACATCTCACCCCACGACCAGTCCAGACGTGGACGATGCGGTTACCCCTCCCAAGATCGGCACCAGGTTCACCAGAGAGTCTATCCGCATACTGAAAGGCTGGCTCGCGGCCCACAAGGACTCGCCCTATCCCGATGAAGGCCAGAAGCGACGGCTTCAGGAGAGGACTGGACTCAACAGGACACAGCTCATGAACTGGTTAGCCAACGCTCGCCGTCGCAACAAGACCCTAGGTTTGAGAACCGCTTCTTCTCAACAACTTGAGCAGCCAAGGCCTATCTCTATCCCTAGACCGCCTACCCCAGCATTCCGCGATGGCTATTCCTTGAACCCCCTCGAGCGATGGGTTGAGTCTCCACCAGAACATGAACCAGCTTCAGCTTTTGATATTGCCAGAGCTGTTGCTTCCAACCCCTCGCTCGCCGATGGTGAGTCAATAATTCATCTATTCCATGTTAGACTATTCTGATTTTAGTAGATTCAGCTGGTTCACCCAGTTTCGACCCATCGGGTTATCCCCACGGAACCCCTTCAGCGGGAAGTGTTGACACCTCACGGTCAAGCGGCGGTTCATTCTCCTCTGCCAATTCATACGGTAGCCAGTCATCGCTCAAAACATTTGAACCATTTCGACATTCTCGCTCGCGCCGCAGAAAGCGATTCAAGCGCAGCGGGCCCAGAACCCCCCTGAGTGCAGCCGGCAAGACCTTCCAGTGCACGTTCTGTACAGAAACATTCGGAAGGAAATACGACTGGCAGCGACATGAAAACTCGTTGCATCTCCCTCTCGAAAGATGGATTTGTGCCCCTACTGGCCCTCGCTGTCCAAACCCAACGAATGACAATCTAGAATCTTGCGTGTTCTGTGGCCTGGCCGACCCAAGCGATCAACACATCGACAGTCATCATTATTCCGAGTGTCAGGATCGAGCTCCTGAAGAGAGAACTTTTAATCGAAAAGATCATCTCAGACAGCACCTACGACTATTTCATAATGTCGGTTATTCAGAATGGTCCATGCAACAATGGAGAGTTCCAACACCAGATATCCGCTCAAAGTGTGGTTTCTGTCATCGGACCATGACAGCTTGGGAGGAACGGGCTGATCACCTAGCAAACCATTTCAAACTTGGCAAGACGATGGCTGATTGGGATGGAGACTGGGGCTTTGATCTCTCTATTCTTCAGATTATCGAGAATGCTATCCCTCCATGTAAGAATATTAACACCTCAATCTCGCCGGGCTCTGTTAACACTACAGCAAGACATCATCGAAACTGAACGTCACACTCCGTTTCCGTTTCAGGGAAGTCGAGCACCGGTTGAAACACCAAGAAGTGCATATGAGCTCATCAAGCTTGAACTCGCCTACTTCATGCAAAAGTACTTTGACAAGAACGGAAACATGCCAACCATTGAGACTATGCAGCTCGAAGCTTGCCGCATCATTCTAGCTTCAAAGACTGGTGCAGAACGAGAAGAAAAAGGTCAGGCATCATGGCTGCAGGATCTCATCTTGTCAAACAAGGACCTTTTCCAAAAGGCACGTCTAGGCTCGGTACGGTCTTCTAATGAGAGTAGACTGTCTTCTATGAAAATCAACGGGAAGAAGGACATGTTTGAGGGATGCGCTTTTGAGTCCCAGCTCCAGGATTTCGTGCGTGCTCGAAACTCCGAAACCCCTGTCACCGATCACGAACTTCAACAAGAGGCATGCCGGATTGTCGTGCACATAGAGAAGATATCACTCACGCCCTCTGATTTCATCGCAACCTGGCTGGCGAGGCTCATACACTCCTCGACTGATTGGTTATCCCACTTCCGTCAACGGATGAACATTCCTCAGGTCACTGAAGCCCATACACCAGAAACAAAACTATTCAGTGCGTTCCAGGACTATGCTCAGATGGATTCAACAGGAGATACACAGGCCAGGAGCAGCCCAGAACTAGAAATGGAGTTGGAAGGCCTATCTCCTCCCACTCTCGGGATGCCTTGCAAGGTGCGCCCACAAACCGAAGCCGACTTCTGGCTATCAGCCTTTCACTCCTTTCCGGAACCCACAAAACACGCCCCCGTGCAGACAACCGCGGCAATACTTCCTGACCCTGCGTCTTCAGATAGTAAGACAAGTGGGGTGAGCAACAGTGAAGTGATGCAAAGAAGCAGTGATCAACAGTCCCTCCTCGATGCCCGGGCTATTATGATGAAAACAAACGGCTTCTTCTTAGGTGGCCCAAACTTTTATCGGTGGATTGCTGAGGAGCTTCAACGTTGGGCAATTGCCACCATGTCCCCTCACAATCCAGCTCAGCATGTTCCGACGGATGAGGAGATTCAGCATTATGCTCGGTGGATAGCTTACAATGAGTGAGTCCGGATGTGAATATCGACGAGTTTAAAGTTGACAATCTGTAGTGGTGATCCTCTTAACCAGACCATGGCAGATAATCCTTACTGGCTTGCACATTTCAAGCGAAAGACAGGCATTGCAGACCATGAATCAGGGGGAAAGGAACCCCAATAAGGAGCGGCTGACAGGGTGTATTCATGGTGGAACTATATTCGCGCTTAATACCTACCTACTGCAGTTCCAAGTTTGGCTCGTACACTAAATAATTACCTAAAGGAAACCGTACCCTTTCAGCTGATGTTCCCCTCTCGAAGTGATCGTCTTTTAGGGGAGGTTTCAAGAAGGCGAGTTCTTACAAGGCAAACACCACTTTATTTCAGCTTAGACATTTTTCAAGAAGTTTCACAGAAAGAGTCTGATTAAGTCGAATGGTTGATTATTTTTTTTTTCAAAACTTAACATAACATGAGGACATGGAACTTTCAAGTATACAACCATTGACGAAGCTCTGAAAGCTATGACGAGGTTGAGTTGAGCCTCGGTGGGCTGATAGATAAGGAACAAACCGGATCAACTGTCTGACTAAGCTTTGAGCGCGATGAAAGATGGAAGGCGGAAAAATGGCAAATGGGCCTGATAAGACAATTTTTCAAGTCAATTGAGTTCGATACTCCTCACACACTATACATGTCTCTTTATAGCTCAATACTAGTAAAATGTGAGCTTCTAGAGCTCTTGGAGCTTTCAACAGTCGCCTTAGCAATCGCTTAAACGTGAAGAGTCGGAGCTGACCCGGTGGTTCGTGCAAAGTCACGTGGACCAAATTACAGCTTATCTGATTGGCCAATTCGCTTGCCCGGATGGATCCGTCCTCCAACTTCGACCCAAATCAGCCCATCCTCACAAATCCCTCGACAACACCTCTTCCCAGTCCATCCCGAATCATCCCCAAAGCTTCGACCCCATCGCCGGCGAGTTCTCACCATCACAATGTTCTTGCAACGCTCCGCCATCGCCGCGGCCCGCCGCGCCGCCGTCTCCCCCGTCGTCGCCCGCACCTTCACCACCTCGTTTGTCCGCCGTACGCAATTTGCTTGTCCCCCGTCCAGCCAATGGCGATCGTCGTATGATGGCTGACTCTTGTTTTCTAAACAGGTGAGGCTTCCAAGCCTGCCACCCCCAAGGAGCAGGCCGCTGCTCTCGCCGGCTCTGCCGACAAGAAGGTCGGCGCCTACAAGACTCTGAAGGGTACGTCTCGACAATTCCGCCATCGACAGCCTCAACCCGCGTCATACATAACCTCGGTCGACCCCCCATCGTGACGGAACGCCCGCTGACAAGAATCCTTCCACAGAGGTCCGCGGCGAGGACGATCTCTTCGGTCCCGGTGCCCAGCCCGGCTCCGTCCCTACCGATCTCGAGCAAGCCACCGGTCTGGAGCGTCTGGAGATTCTCGGTAAGATGGAGGGTGTCGACATCTTCGATATGCGCCCTCTCGACGCCAGCCGCCTTGGCACGATGGCCGAGCCCATCATCGTCCGATCCGCCGGTGAGGAGCAGTTCGCTGGTTGCACCGGTTTCCCCGCCGACTCTCACAACGTTCACTGGCTTGGCGTAAGTCTTGATCCTGCGATCCCGGACGGATGGAAGAAAGTGAATTGCTGACATTGTGGACTTTGAAGCTCACCCGCGACCGCCCCATTGAGCGATGCCCCGAGTGCGGCAGCGTCTACAAGATGGACTACGTCGGCCCCGAGGATGACCACCACCACCACCACCCTCCCGAGTTCGAGGAGCCCAAGACATTTGCCGATTACATCAAGCCCGAGTACCGATACCGATAAATGCATTGCGCCGAGAGCCATTGAAGGGACGGGGCTGTAGTATCAGTGAAAACTAGACGGATGTGGATAGTGCCCTGGGGAGAGGTGTTGTTTTGTGTAGATTAGGGTGCTTATTCCCTGTGTCAATTTACTAGCTTCCAGAAGTTGATGTTGACAGTAATTGGACTGCGTGTATTGTGATTTTAGCCACATGTTGATTGAAGCATGTTCGAGCTTCTAAATGGCCATCTTGGAGATGGTATGTGATGTCATCCAACACGCCATGACATGTTTCCAAGAGCCGACTAGGACCTTACCCGAGGTGAAGTCAATGCTAGCCCTACCACGTCAATTCATCCAAACGCTGCCTCGACTGACCCTGGCTCATATTAACTTGCTCTTTCAAACTTGGAAGTGAGCTCAGTCAGTACAACAGCAGTCTTCAGCCTTCAGGAGAAGACTTGGTCCCATCAATATATCGTATCCAGAGCGTTGATCGGCAGCGTCGTCCCTTCATCATCGGTTTCCTCAAGGTCATGGTGGTGTGATGGCATAGCCTCCCTGGCGGCCGCGAATGGGTCAAAAACCCGTCGGCTGGGGTTCAATCCTTGGCTGCGCCTCCGTGTTGATGTAAAAAGTCGTATTGGGTTCCCACGTCCGTCACCTTCATCCCTCGTCCTCATCAAAACTCAGCTTGATCTTTTTGGCCTTCTTCTTGGGTTTTCGGTTCTTGACAGCCTCCTTGTCAGCGTCCCCGTGCTTCTCCTTTTTGCCCTCGGTCTCCTTGTCAGCTGGCTCTTCAGCAGCTTCACCGATGACCTTTCCGACTTTACGTTTTCGGCCTCCAATGGCTGCTTTGCTCTCTGGTTCTTTGGTCGGTTCCTTTTCTGTTGAAGAATCCAGTGGATAATTCGCCGACTCCTTGACCGTCCCGTCCTTGTCGACCTCCAAATTCACCACGTTCCCATCCTCGTCCACGACAAGAGGTACATCTTCAGCCTCTTCGCTACTTGACCGCTTCTTGGCTGACCTTCGTTGCGCAGCGAGGAGAGGATCAGGACCAGTTGCACCCGCAGCTTGAGCACGAAGCGCGGCGAGAAATGGCGGTGCCGAGTTGTCGTAAGAGAGGTTCTTGGATGTTATTTTGGGAGGCATTTTTTGTTGTCAGGTCAGACCAAATCAGAGGCTGACACAAAAACGAGTCGAGAAGCGCGCCTCAGCTAGGCAAGGTAAGACTTCCCCAGATTTTTGTTTCTGATGCAAGCTCTGTGGTGCTGGTTGGACAGGATGCGATGCGAGCGACGTCAGCTGTCAGCAAGGCGGCTCTTTGTCAGCTCCTGTGATACCAAGATCTGATTATAGCCGCAGCCGCTCTCGGCGCGCTCCACGCTTCCGCTTCCAAGATCCACGGCCACGCGTGCATGTGACGGGCTTCTATCCGCTCCGCTCCGTCCAAGCAAGTCAAGTCGCTGGCCAGAAAAAAAAAACTTGGATGCCCGTCCAAATTCCGCCCTAGACTGTTATCAGCGATGGGCTTGCATGAGACACGTGGGGCAGCGCTAGCCACAGGTAGGCAAGGAGGCTTCTTCGTCTGGCGAAGAAGGGAAAAAAGGGAGATTCGATTCTCCTGCTGTGAGAACCTAATCACAACTTCCTTCTCCTTGCAAGGGACAGAGACCAGCGCAATTCCAGCTTTGCCGGGGTCGCGCAGGGGAGTCCCGGACCGGGAGATACCAATATTCCGCCTTTTTAGGTAAACCTGCGACCCCTGATTGGACCCAGGCCTCTACACTGCAGGCGGTCTATTGGCCCACGGACTCCCCGCCCCCCCTGCAGGTTCCAGGGATCTCAAAAATGTGGCTTCTGGCTTCCTTGGGTCTGGCAGTGGGTGGATGATGGGGATGGCAATGGAAGTTAGCAAGCAAGCATCATGTTGCCGCTGTGGCCTCTGCACACATCATATCACCACCACAACCACAACCACACCTCCATCAAGCATCAAGCATCAAGCATTCGTTGCCTTGGCCCATCGCGGGTCTTGTCCCGAGCTTCCTCCCACTTCCCACACTCTTTTCTCCCTCCCTTTTCTTGTTTCCCACCCTTCCGTTTCACTCTTCCGCGTCGCCTCCCGTAGGCCAAGACCCCTTAGCTCCGTCCGTCGGAGTCGTCAACTGTCCCGTCCTCACTCTATCCATCACCGATTCTTCTCCTGTGCTCGAGTCGCCAAGGGTCGCCCCACCGCCGCGTCAGTGACTTACTTAGGTCGAGGAGTGGAAATCTTGGTTCAGGGAACGTGGTCCCTGTCGCTCGTTACTTATTCATTCCATCCATCACCGGCCAGCATCACGCATACATCTGTTGAGGTTTCGTTCCGTTGCCCGTACGAGGTCCCCACGAACCCGCGTGTCTCAATCAATTTTTTTTCCTTGTTGCGCATTTCGACGACGATCCACGACCGACGACGACGAACGATTTACATCCCCTTTTGCGATATCTACAACTTTGAGCTTCTCTAATCTCCCCCTTGGACACATCCGAACCTTCCCGTCTCCCTGCTCCTTCGCCGGCTGTCGCAGGCGCCACGACACGGCGCAATTCATGTCCTCCCGACCTCAACTGCTTTCAATCTCAGAACCTGCCGCCGCGGTAGGCCCCTTCTCGCCATGGACCTGATTCGAAGGGCCACAAAGGTGGCTCCCAGCAAACCTCCACTACAGCTTCCCCTCGACGAGAAGAAGGGCTCTAAACACAAGACCCTCGACTCCCGCATGGCCTTTTTTCGCCGGCCGCTGCGGTTAAGGGGGAACTCTACCATTTCTGTGCCTCTGGGCGTTGTAATTTTCTTTCCTATGCTTGTTTTAATCCTCATCTTTATTCTCTTCGTCAGTCATCCCAGTTCTCCCGGGAGATTCCTGATACCAGGGGGCGCTGCCCCAGCCATGCGGTATGTCTGTCTGATCCCCAAACTTTAAATCATCCACAACTGACGTGTCGTCACGACAGCAAAATCAGCGAAAAGTACGACAAGGTGTTTGTCGAGGGTTGCGCCCAGCCCGATACCAGTCAGCCCCGAGCCAACGCTGCCTTTGTTATCCTCGCTCGAAACAAGGAGATCGATGGCGTAATACAATCCATCAAGTCGGTCGAGAGACACTTCAACAGATGGTATCACTATCCATACGTTTTCCTCAACGATGGCGACTTTGACGACAACTTCAAGGAAGCTGTTCGAAATTATACTTCAGGGGAGGTCGAGTTCGGCAAGGTCGGACCAGACATGTGGGGATTCCCTGACTGGCTCGACCCCAAGGTTGCGACAGAAGGCATTGCCAAGCAAGGCGACGCTGCAGTCATGTACGGAGGTCTTGAGAGCTACCACAAGATGTGCAGATTTTACTCTGGGTATGTCAAGATGGAATGCTCACAGGGTTTCACTAACACCGGTATAGCTTCTTCTTTAACCATCCTCTATTGCTCAAGTACGAGTGGTATTGGCGTGTTGAGCCAGAGATCAGTTACTTTTGTGACATTACATAGTTCGTTGCCTTCCTCTCGGCTTGCTACCTTCAGTTACTAACTTTTAACAGCGATCCTTTCCTCAAGATGATCGAACACAACAAGACCTACGGCTTCACCATTGCCGTCAAGGAACTTCGCGAGACCGTTCCCAACATTTTCCGATATGCCTCCGCCTACAAGCGATTGAACAATCTCAAATCCAAGGGTCTATGGGAAATGTTTGTTGAGCCACCGGAGGAGGATGAGGACGCTCCTCAGGATAGTGACACTCCGGTAGCGGACAAGAGCTTGTGGGAGTCCTTTACCAAGAAGAAGGAGCCTCTCGTGGATCCCGAGTCTATGGAGGGGGAGAAATACAACATGTGCCACTTCTGGTCCAATTTCGAGATTGCCAAGCTCAGCTGGTTCCGCAGCAAGGAGTATCAGGATTTCTTTGAAATGATGGACCGGAGTGGCGGTTTCTGGATGGAACGAGTACGTCTTGTTTGTCTTTTGAGATTGGATCATACTAACAACTCTCAGTGGGGCGATGCTCCTATTCATTCCCTTGCTGCCGGCGCATTGCTTGGTCCTCAAGATATTCACTACTTCCGAGACTTTGGATACCGACATACAACAATCCAGCACTGTCCTGCGAACGCGCCGGGCAAGCAGCTCGCGCGAGAACCTTACCTTGAGAAGACAACATTCCCCGAGCGAAAACGAATCGAGGAGGATGACTACTGGGAACACTGGGATGATGTACAAGAAGGTGGTATTGGCTGCCGATGCAGATGCGACACAGACGTAGTCGACGTGGAGGGCAAGGAAGGATCTTGTCTGGCTGAATGGGTCGACGTTGCGGGAGGTTGGGCTCATCCATATTGAGTAACCAGCCAGCGACTCTCGTTCAATACCAGCAGCGAGTCGAGATTCTTCCACCAGAACCTCCTCAACTAATGTGGAGGAGTCGAACACCAAGGGACACCAACGCTCCGAAGAGTATGAGCGAGTTCGGCATAATCAAGACGATAATCGCACACGGTCAGGGCCAGGATAAAAAGAGGGGTGGCGTTTTGTTTTAGGGCGGTGGCCTAGACCTATTTGTTCGTCTTTTCGACCACAGGTCTTGTTCAGGATACTGGTCGAATTTGCTACAGGACACGGCACACGCATTGTGGGAATCTGGTTACAGATGAAGGTTGGGTGCCGTTATTGATCTGATAGATTTCGGGCTGCATTTTGGTACTCGGAAGCGAGGCGAAAGAGTACCTACACTACATTGGGTGTTAATGATACATGGGACTGGGCGATCACTCATTCCTGCAAATAACGGCCGCTTGGAAGCAGTGCTTTATTTAATACTTGTGCTAATGGCTCTTGTACCTTCACTACTGGCTATCTTATCTTACGGATCGCGACGTTGGTGGACATTGGATGACATGCATGGACCATTCCGGATGATAATGCCTGCAAGCCTCAAGCCTCATGGGAACTACCGAACCGAAACTACGGTACCGTCCCTGCGGCTGAGATCAGAAAACAAAGGAAGCCTTGTCATTGGCGTTGGTGTAGGCAGATTTGCCAGGGCTAATGGTGGCGTTGGAGGCCCTCAAGCTAACAAAGCACCGCCTCTCAATACTTGTGATGAGTTCTGACCCACACAAAGAGGGAGGGTTGTCTCAACAAGTCGAGTCCTATATAAGAGTCCTAGTTGCTGGCACCTCTAGGGACTTGTTCAGATCATTCAGCCCTTTTTTGAACGTCAAGACTTGTATCTTACACTACAATCCATTGCCCCTCTCACGTACAATGGAGACTCTGAGTCGTGTTTCCGAGTATCTCTTCGGCCCTTCAATCCCAACCAGGGAACCATGCGGCCGAACTGTACAAATCATGTCAGATCTACATCTCGAGCTAAACCGGCAATACTCGACATTTGACTTTCCCGTCAAGGCGCCCCTACTCGTCCTAGGGGGTGATATTGGCCGTCTAGTCGACTACGACATGTTTCTCCCCTTTCTCGCACGCCAAACCGCACGATTTGAAAAGGTCTTTCTTGTCCTCGGGAACCACGAGTTCTACGAAATGAGTTATGAGGATGGTGTGGAAAATGCAAAGGAGTTGGAGAAGGAGGAGGTTCTTGAGGGCAAGCTTGTGATCTTGGATAGGAAGCGATGGGATGACCCTGATTCGAAACTGACCATTGTCGGTGCAACGCTCTGGTCAAATATCCATCCTGAAGCAGCAGAGATCATCACACTCCGGGTTTCAGACTACAAGCTTATATCTGGCTGGTCAGTCGCCAAGCACAACGAGTGCCATGCCAAGGACCTCGAGTACCTATCAACCACCGTCGCTGAACTCAACGAGCTCCCTCCAGAATCCCAGCGCAACGTTCTCGTAGTGACACATCATGCACCCTGCGTACGAGGTGCGTCGCGGCCGGAGCACGTCAAAGTTCCATACAAGACGGCCTTTTCGACAGATGTACTTCAGGCTAGGGAGTTTATGCGAGGGGTAGCGATGTGGATGTTTGGACACACACACTTCACGACTGAGTTTCAGAGGGGAGGCATCAAGGTTGTTGCGAACCAGAGGGGGTATGTTCTAGGATATAAGGGTCCGACACTAGAGGACACGAGAGGGTTTGATGATGGGAGGGTTGTGGAGTTGTGATTAGAATGGATGGTTTGACTTTGTCCCTGGAGTTTGGAGTTGCGTTGGGAAGAACATTTAGGCAGCGGTTAGGTTGTCTTTTTGTCAGATATGCTCCTTACAATCGATCACTAAATACTCTTCTTCGTTACTCAACAAGACTTGTGATGATGCATGTCCTCTCATCTAGTTAGAGAATGAGTGAACTGGTGTTGTGCAAAGCAGCATCTCCTCTAGACAAAAAATAGCAATGATGCAACAAGTTTTACTCAACCGCTTCATTTATTGTTACAGTTGCACATAACATAGGCTGCTTGACCATCAATCAACTCTTGTATCTTCGGCTTTGTCCCCAATCGTCAAGACGAAAACTGCCAGCATTATCAACACCAAGAGACGCGCAACACTGTCAGACAAGATAAGATAATATTGCTGCCAGTTACTCTATTCAAAGGATGCAATTCGCATTTTCATCCCAAGCACATCAACTACTCATCGTCTGACGTTCGCCCACTGTTATATGCATAAAGAGCCGTTGTGGCCTGAGGCATCCACAACCCCAGACTGATGTCCCGCTAACGCTCTCCAAAAAATTGGATGTCGACGGTCTCGAGAGCGCCAGCATCAACCTCGAAAGCTACGGCCACGGCGCCCTTCCCTCCCGACGATGCCTCCTCGAATTCCTCCCCTCAGCACATCTCTGTGCTGCAGGGCAACCGCCAATGCCCCCGTGTCGTCGCTGACCGCGTACCTCGCCGGCCTCTCCCTCCAGACCCGCAACGCTTCCATCCTCAGCAGCCTCGCCAACAACCCCGGCGCCATTCACAACAAGAAGAGAGTCGGTCGCGGTCCCTCGTCCGGACACGGAAAGACATCTGGTCGTGGTCACAAGGGTCAGAAGCAGCATGGAAAGGTTAAGCCTTGGTTCCAGGGTGGTCAGACACCTCTGATCGTCAAGCACGGCCGAAAGGGTTTCAGCAACTTGTGAGGATGCCCACGCTCTCTGCGCTCGAGAAATGCAAGAATCCGGGAGAAACAAGATCAATTGGCTAACGCACCGGCAGCCGAGCCCCTCAGATGTCCGAAGTGAACCTCGATCAGATCCAGGCTTGGATTGACCAGGGACGACTCGACCCCACGAAACAGATCACTCCCAAGGAATTGATCGAGTGTGGAATTGTTGGCACCCTCAAGGATGGAATCAAGGTGCTGTCTCGCGGCGGAGATAGCCTCAAGCAGCCCATCGATGTAATGGTCTCCCGCGCCTCGGCCAGTGCCATTGCCGCGATCGAGGGCGCCGGCGGCAAGATCCTAACCCGTTACTACACCAAGCTCGCCATGAAGCGACTTCTAACGGGCGAGTCGGTCAACACAGACAAGCCTCTTCCTCAGGGCAAGGAGCACGTCGATTCTGTAGTGGCCGCAGCCCGTGAATCCCCCTTCCGATACCGGTTACCCGACCCTACCAGCCGTGAGGACATTGAGTACTACCGTGATCCCGCACATCGAGGATACCTGAGCCACCAGCTGGCACCAGGAGAGTCGCCCAGTTTGTACTTCAAGGTGCCGGGAGTGCACAAGATCAAGAGCGAGGTCAAGAAGGAGAACAAGGTCACCGAGGAGACGCTATTCTAAGGGCGAGGAACAAGCATGTCGGAGAAGTGTATTATACCGACCCAAGCGTGATGATGACTTGGATATGATAACAAGCAATGTACAATCAATTGAACCTTTTCAAGTCATGGGCCGTCTCTCAAGTTGTAGGAATTCAATGCGTGATATCAGCCACAGGTTTGACAGGTGTGGCGCTGGGTGCCTGCCTGTTTCGGCGGGTTCAGGTTCCAGATGCGCATGTAGGTACGTACCCGTGATGCTCCACAGGAGCTCTGCCTCAAGTTGATGTCGCAGCATCCAAGTCTTCTCCACTCTGGAATGACTTCACCAACCTCCTCGGTTGCCTCTCAATTCGCGTTCGTCTTGTCATTTTAGCCGCTATATGGTCTACTGGTTGTTCCACATCACCTGCAGTTGCTTTTTATCTGTTTTGCGGCCGATTCTCTCTGAGCAGAGCTGTGGCCCTGTTGCAACATTCACCCGCGGCTTCGATTACGCCTCGCTTCCGAACGACGGGATCTACAACGCCCTACGAGTATCGCTACAGTACGGATCGACATCGACGAGCCTGATACGCGTCGCGGAACAAAGACGAGAGACTGACACAGGCGACACCATTCAAAGTCACGATGTCCTTGTTTGGAACATCACCAACTGACGACAACCCTGGATTGGGCTCGTCTAGTGGCCCGACTCGTGGCGGCAGCGCCGGTCTCTTCGATGACGATGTCCCATCGAGGCCATCTTCCAACAGCCTCTTTGCCGACGACGATGGCCCTCACGGTTCGCCTTGGGGTATGCCCTCACCGCGCAAGCCGCAGAGCCGCGCCGACCTCATCCGCAACCTCCTCCCTGCGAGCGATGTGCCCGACACCTATATCGAGACCTTCGACACGGTAGTGCGCGAAGATGGTACCAACGGCCGGGTCACAGCTGGAGGCATCGCAAAGCTCTTTGCCACGGCAAGACTCGGTGCTGATGCCCAAGCTCGCATCATGTCCCTCGTGGCTCCCGGTGGGGGTGATGTGACGCTGGATCGAAACGAGTTTAATGTGCTGTTGGCGCTGGTGGGCTTGGCACAAGAGGGCGAGATCATCAGCCTCGATGGTGTTGATGAACGACGGCGACGTAAGTACTTCTTCTCTACATGTCTACATTTGTCTTCCGGCAGCACAATGTCATTTTCAGGCAAACAAGTCGCTGAGGCCTAGGCGATTCGCTGTCTTATCGTCGGGGCCATGTCATATCACATCAGTGCTTGCATGTCCCCCGGTTGGTGGAGACACTACCTGTACAGCTAATAACTCATTTCATCACAGACCTCCCACAACCCAAGCTTGCCGGCCTTACTGCAGAGCCCATCCTGCCTCCAGTTACTGAACTTTCTGCGAAACCTCCTCAGACACCTCCGAAAGACACGCCGGTTCAGAATACCCCTACGCCACCTGTACAGGTACAGCAACAACCTAAGCAGTTCCGACCAGCCATGGATGACCCCGAAGACGACCCGTGGGGCAGCCCGGACATGCACAAGGCCCATCATCACGGACCTCCCAAGTCGAACGGCGCCCAGAGCCACAACACAAATGGCCATGCAGGCTTTGGCGAGACACCCCCGACCGCGGAAATCGCTGCTCCGGCTATTGCGCACGTCGCTTCGCCTCCTGCCGCGCCTCCGAATGGTGGAAGACAAAATAGCAATAACTCGGTGACGACGCCAAGCGGGTGGGGATATTTCGATGGACACAACGCTGGTGTAGGCGGTTTCGGTGAATCTCCAGCTGGACCTGTTCAAAATCCTTTTGGCACCGCGCCCGATCCCACGCCCAGTACGCAAGGTCCTCCAGGCCTTCCGCATCATACGAGCGGCAGAACCGGTCATAGCTTGGAGGAGAATGTCGTCGTTGTTCTCATGCCAGAGAAGGAGGGCATGTTCATGTTCCAACACCACAACTACGAAGTCTCTAGTCTGCGACGCGGCAGCAAGGTCATTCGTCGATACAGTGATTTCGTCTGGCTGCTGGATTGCCTACACAAGAGATACCCTTTCCGGGTACTGCCTCTTCTGCCGCCCAAGCGAGTGGGTGTAAATGGAAGCCATCTCTCAAATGACGGTGCCTTTATTGAGAAGCGAAGAAGGGGTCTGGCGAGATTCTTGAACGCTCTTGTGAGACATCCTATCTTGAGCCAGGAGCAACTAGTCGTCATGTTCTTGACGGTCCCTACAGTAAGTTGACGAAGTCTTAACGTGTTTAGCTTTCTGCTGAAGCTAATATAAGGATCAGGAGTTGTCTGTTTGGCGAAAGCAAGCTACCATCTCCGTTCAGGACGAGTTTACCGACCGAGCACTGCCTCCAGGCCTTGAGGACTCGTTGCCGCCCGCACTAGAGGAGTTGTTTGTGCGAACTCGGGCTGGCGTCAAGAGGTCGGCGGAGCTTTACATCAATGTCTGCAACATTATGGATCGTCTTGTTAAGAGAACTGAAGGCGTGGCTGCTGACCACGCCCGAATCGCCTTGTCCCTGGCATCTCTCACTGAGGTATCAGGGGACACGTACGCAACCGATACCAACGAGGTTCCTCTCCTCAATGACGGGCTGGTCGCCATGAGCAAGCATCTACGGACGTGCCAGGCGCTGATGGAGGACGAAAGCCGAGGCTGGGACGAGGGTGTGCTGGAGGATCTGAAGCGCCAGAGAGACGCCCTTGTGAGCGTGCGGGAGTTGTTTGACCGACGGGAACGACTAGACAAGGACAACATTCCCTACCTGGAGAGGAGAATTCAGACCAACGAAGCCAAGCTCACCAACTTGAGGTCGAAGCCGGAGGGTACGGTCAAGGCGGGCGAAATTGACCGGATAGCAGAGAGCATTATCAAGGCAAGTTTGATGGCCATCCCATTTCCTGCCACCGCCACTAACACTACTTATAGGACAAGGAGTCTATTGTTCAGCAACATAACCGATCCATCTTTGTCAAGGAGTGTCTTCGCGACGAACTCCTCACGTTCCAGTCAACGCAGTACCACGTCAGCCGATGGAACCAGGACTGGGCGGGCGAGCGAGTTAAGTATGCTGAGATGCTCGCCGACAACTGGCGGAGGTTATTGGATGAGCTCGAGGGCATGCCGCTGGGTGACTAGAGCCCGCCAGAGAGCCATCGGGTCTCACAGATATTTGGGGATGTTAGAGGTCGAGATGCAGAATCGCATTGGAGAGAGATAGCATGGTAATGGGTGCACCTGTTGGGTGGAGATGATGGTCAGAGTTGCGTATATGATTTCAGGACGTTTTGCACACGAAGCATGGGCGGAGATGCATTTGTCATGGGGGAGACGAGAGAGGAAGAAGTGTGTTGATGTCTGTCTGCTCGATACCCTTCGTTCGTTTTGCCGGGGTTTTTGAAATAGTCTTGGATGAGTTTGTCGTTTTTTCCAATAATAGAGTCGAGGTCTGTCTATCATGTATATATATCCATTACCAAGCAGTCACTCCGGTGTATATGTTGGGTTCTTGACTCAGGGGGTAAACAGGTTTAGCCAGAATAATGTTCATTTTCTCATTCAGTTTTTGTTTTCCAGATATCCTGCCCAATCCATAACCCGAAGTACATAACTACATAACTATATAAACATCAACATTTCATTCTCGTGGTAATACCAGATTTACCACTGATCCGTAACGGCTCCGTGACTGGCGTCTCCAACCAACTTGGCATACTTGGCCAAGACACCTCTTCTGACTCTCGGCTCGGGAGCCTTCCACTCGCTTCTTCGCTTCTCCATCTCGGCGTCGGTAATGTCCACATCGATACGGTTCCTCACGGCGTCAATGGTGATGACGTCGCCGTTCTTGACGAGAGCGATAGGACCTCCGACCATGGCCTCGGGCACGACGTGGCCTACAATGAAACCGTGCGAAGCTCCGCTGTATCGACCATCCGTCACGAGGGCTAGGTTGGATAGGCCGGCGCCCATGATGGCTGCAGAAGCCTTGAGCTGCTCAGGCATACCAGGTCCACCCTTGGGTCCTTCGTATCGCACAATGACTACCAGGTTTCCGTCGTCACGCGTGATCTCGCTGTTTGCCAGCGCAGCAGAGAGCTCCTTTTCACTATCGAAAACGCGAGCCTTGCCGGTGAAGGAGAGACCTTCTTTACCCGTGATCTTGGCGACTGCACCGCCGGGGGCAAAGTTACCACGGAGGATGCGGATGTGACCGGTAGCCTTGATGGGGTCCTCTAGGGGACGGATGATGTCTTGGCCTGGGTCCAGACTAGGCCAGTCGGCGACGTTCTCGGCGAGGGTCTTGCCGGTGATTGTCATGATGCTACCGTCGAGGACGCCGCGGGCTACCAGCATCTTAATGACGGAGGGTGTACCGCCCACGTTGTAGAGATCCTCCATGTAGTACTTGCCGCTGGGGGCGAGGTCAGCGAGGAAGGGAGTGCGGTCACTGGCACGCTGAACGTCGTCGAGGGTCAGGGGCACACCGGCAGTGTTTGCCATGGCGAGGAAGTGAAGCACGCCATTGGTAGAACCGCCGAGGATCATGGTTAGTACCAGAGCGTTTTCGAAAGATGCCCGAGTCATGATGTCGCGAGGACGGAGATCCTTTTCCATAGTAGTTCGAATAACCTGGGCGGCACGCTCACACTCGCGTCGCTTCTCGGGAGACTCGGCGGGATATGAAGATGATCCAGGAAGCGTAAGACCCATTGCTTCGATAGCGGTAGCCATGGTGTTTGCCGTGTACATACCACCACAGGCACCAGCACCAGGACAAGCATGCTTCTCAATATCATCCATAACATCAGAGCTGTTACGGCCGGGAGTGCCGGGGTTCGTCTTTGCGTGGAGACGACCGTAGGTAAAGGCACCCTGAGCCTCGTAGCAGGTACTAATGTTGATGGGCTTCTCGAGTAGGTTAGAGTGACCCTTGCGGATGGTACCGCCGTAGATCATGATGAAGGGTCGGTTGTGACGGGCAGCGGCCATGACGGTTCCGGGCATGTTCTTGTCACAGCCGGGAATGGAAATGTTGGCATCGTGATGCTGAGCACAGGTAACGGACTCGATCGAGTCGGCGATGATCTCTCGCGTCTGGAGGGAGAAGCGCATGCCTAGTAGCAATCTAAGTCCCCGCTAGTTCCTGTGAAAGAGTCTCAAAACTCACCTTCACCGCCCATGGTGATGGCATCTGACACGCCGATGGTGTTGAATTGCCATCCGAGCATGCCCTCCCTCTCCACGGCCGTCTTGACGATCTGACCGAGGTCAAGAACTAGAAGTTTTCGTGTAAGTGCACGTTGCCGAGGTTTGAAGCTTTTGACTTGTGCTGGTGTTTTTTTGTTCATCTCACTCACGATGAGTACTGCGAAGAGACAATGTTAACACGACCGGTAATCGCCAATGGCTGGATATTCTAATCATGGAGTATTAGGGACTCACTTGCAAGGGTTGCCCTGCCACCAGACGGTCGCAATGCCGACCTGGGGCGCGTTCTTCATCTTGTCCTTGTTGGTGACACCAGCTCCGTAGAGCATAGCCTAGACGGGGCATCAGACCACGACACCACAGGAGAGTAAACTCAATTGATGATCATACCTGAGCTCCGGGATAGTCATGCTCACGAGTAACCTTTGTGGACCAGCGATTGAGAGCTCCTCCGGGAGGCAAGCAAGGGAAGGGGATGTAGTCGCTGGACTGTTTGGGATCGTGGGTGGGGACGGGGCTGACGTCGGTGTTTTCCGCCATTGTTGTTGATGTTTTAAGAATAACAAACAAAACTAAGTAGAATAAAGAAAAGAGTTCAAATGTTTTTTTACGGTGTGTGTGTGTCTAAAAGTAATCGGTGGTTAGATATTGTACTAATAATGCAGCTCCCTTTTGCGATGTCGGAGGTGCGTGATGGTGACACAGCGTAGCAAATTAGAAAGATTCCGTCAGCCACGGACAACAAGGTGACAAGAGTTCAGACAAATGACGAAAGGGAGGAGGAAGAAGAAGGAGAAGGAAAAAAATGAAAAAAATGTGGTGCGTGACGTGCGTCGTTAGAGCGTGCCTCTCTCTGCCGGCAAGCGGAGGTTCAAGAACCGGGCCCAAACGAACAAAACAACCGTTCAAAAGGCGGGCGTGTGCATTTTCCGAACTTTTTAGCTGCCAATCGAAGTTGACTAACAAAACTTACCTCGTGGTCGACCAAGTGGCTAAGCAGAAATGGCAAGGTTTTTTGGAGGCTTGGGCTTTGGGGCTGTAGGTACTGATATCACCCTGTGGAGAACAAGAATCCCTTTGTATCTTTCAAATCAAATGTTTTTCTCAAGATTTTGGGGGAGTACTAGATAGGGTAGAAACGGTTCATCAAGGTAAAAAGCAGAGATATCAAATCTTGTGAAACAAGAAAAAGATAGAGGCAAAAAAAAAGATCCAATGGATTTCCATCTGAACCCATTCACTCCCATGTCTTCACGATCTTCCCCAAAATCCCCACCCGCCACCAACCCTCATCGAATACCAAGCGTCTGCTTAGAAATTACCTTGACCGCAAAGGCAAGGTCACGAGCTTGTAGTAAAGAAACTGGGGACCTTTACGGTTCGTGTCTCCATCTTCAGCTTCTTCCCCTCTTAAAAGACAGGGATTATTGCACATACGCGAGAGAGGGGGGGGGGAAGAGGGGTTATTGTTCTCCTCTCGGCAGCATTAGTAGGTAGTTAAACAAGTCCAAACGGAAATCCTCCCATGGCCGGCCTCAAAATGTCGCCAGCGAAATATGCACGTGTTCCCATCTGGTAACCATTACCTTGTTCAGCATCAGACACAAAACCCCGGCCGGTCAGCGGAGCCTCCTCTTCTTCCTCCCGAATGTCCCGGACCCCGGACCCGAACCTCGGAATCCCCATTCCCTAACGGCCACTCCCTCCCAAACACGGGAATCCCGACCCGAAATTCTATCATGCTGACACTTTTTTCTCTTGTTTCGTTTTGTTAATGATCGGCTCGTCTCATGTATATTAAATGGAAACGTACACGCATCTATCCGTGTTACCTGCATGGACGGCAAGGAGATTACAAAGTGGAGGAGAGCTGTCAATTAATGCAGCAATCAAATCATTGGAGGTCTCTTTCAGATAGCAGAGATGCAAGACGCCTGCTAGTAGCATTCTAGTGTCCGCCATCATAGTGGTCCGTCACGTCAGATAGACAAATATGCCATCTCGTTCCATTCATGCAGCCGCGCATATTGAGTCACCCCCCGTATGTACAACTCACTCATCGATAGTAAGGCATAGATGATCATCCTCTTCCTATACAAATCCATGCTCTTGATGCGAGCAAACCATATCGACTCTACTCTACTGTACATCGCACAACTGCATGCCCGGACCTATCACCATCATGAGCAACCTCAAACAATCCCCTCCCACTCACTCTCATGTACGCCGATCCAGTTTCACCTTGGCTCTACATCACATCATTTCACGTCACATCACATATAGACACGGACAAAACCCAACATGGAGAACAAGATCAGTAAAATTATAGCCCTACCCAGCTTTCACCACCGAGCAGGGTAAATCCATCTATCTCGCTCCCCACCCACAACCTCCTCCTCCGCCCAGCAGAAAATAATAGCGAGGCCGAGCGCTAGAGCATTGGCTTTTTTTTCATCACCGTAATTTCATCAGTCCTTAACAAGAAACAAAGATCGGACTGTACATGTAAGGAGAAGATTGCTGAGAAACAAGGCCAGAAAAACGTGTGGTAAAAAAAAAACCGCGCAGACAACACAATGTAAAACAAAGGTGATCCTAGACTCCCTCTACCGCAGGGATCTGGTTCTGTACTTCAAGCAAAGGACGGAAGAAAAGGGCTGTAAAAAGAAGGCTTTCTCTCCCCCCCCCCAATCCGCGACATCTGCTCTTCATGTCGTGTAGCAGATGCCGTGTGTCAAACCTCCTTTTTTGTATCCCACCTCATGAGATTGGAATCCCACCCACTAGACAATAAGTACTTTGGTTCATAAGAGAGAAAATTGATAAGAGAGAAAGGCAGTGCATAATAATGAAGGGAATTGTTTGGAGTTTCGTGAAATGAGTGCGGGCCCAAGTGGAATGCCCATGCTCCACGTGTCGTGTAGACCGTAGAATAGATGGCAGATGTGCCGTGTCGTTTGAGTATGACTCTCAGAGTATGAGAGAACAACCATGCCATGAGTGAGAAACGAAATGCGAAAAGCAAGAGGCGTATATGATACACAGGAGACAAGACAGCCGTATGTGTCTTGACCCCCTCCTCATTCTTATTACCTGCCCCGAGATGAGGATCATGCAGACATCAGTCATCGTAGCGCTTTAGTGAGCTATTTGCATCATGCCAAATCGCTCTTCTTCCAGCCGCCTGACCATATCCCGATCCCGGGCGGTTCTGGGGTCGGCGTCGATGCCGAGGATCGACGAGATGCGTGTCTTATCCTGGCCCTTGGACTGAGCCTGGTTCTGCGCCTCCTTCTCAGCGTTGCCTGGGCTGGAGATGGGAGTGATTGGTGTGATGGATGAGGGGCTGCAGCATGTGCCCGTCTTCCAAGCCTGCTCCAGTACAGTTGGGGAAACGTTGGGGCCATACTCGTTGGCGATTGTTGTCCAGAACGAAGCGCGGTGAGCAGAGTAGATGGAGTGGAGGCGAGAGAGGTCGACGTGGGCAGCTGTGTGGGCAGGCGCTGGAGGGATGCCGGAGCAGTCGAGGCGGAGAGGTGGTGTTGTTCGGTGTTGCGAAGCTGCGCGGTGGAAAGGGGCAGGCATCGGCTCGGTGGCCGGGGAAGCATATGTCGAGACGGGAGGAGGGAGAGGCATGCCTGTGGGCTTGGGCAGGATGGAGGGCAGCCTTGGTACCTCGCCAGGGCCGACAATGCTGGGGAGTTGAATGTGGTTGCCGTGGTGGGCGCCGCTGATGTTGCAAGGAGGAGGGCTGTAGCTGCGAGAGCTTCCAGGGGGAGAAGCTGAGCGGGAGATGCTCTCCCGGGCTGGGCTCGCGGTGTTCACTTGCACTGCGGGTGAGTGATCGATGGAGGCTCCGGATGATGAAACGGAGGCGGCACGCTTGTTGCGTCGGTTGCTGCCATGAGAGAGCTGATGGTAGTGAAGCCGGCACGCCAGCTCAGTCTTTTTGAGGTGGGCAGCAATGTACTTGTAGGGCATCTTCTGAAGACGGGTCTGGATAAGATATGCCTCCTGAATATTGTGTTAGCAGCCGGTATAAGTCAACTATAGTTGGCTTCTTCTCACCTCCTCATCACTCCAAGCACGTCCACCGCCAGTCGACGAAGCCTTGCGGCTCTTTGTGACGCCGTACTCGTGGCGGTCCATGGAATCCCGCGAAGGGATATAAGGCGCAGCGGCCTGAGCTATCTGCTGACAAGGCATGCCTGAGCTCGAAAAGGTTTCCGTTGCTGAATGTGTGGATTTGTTTCCTCAAGAATCCGCAAATGGGGTATCGTTAAAAATAAGAAGTGGATGAAAAAAAGGTCGTCGTTGAATTCTTCAAGAATCGAAGGCGTTATAGAAATGGATGCCAGCCGTGTTTGTATGGTTCGACCACGCAGAGGGAGAGAGATAGATACTCGAAGCGATCGCAAATCTGTCGACGAGATACTGGAAGGAAGGTGATGCCGGATGTGCTGTGTAAAACCCGCGAGATTATTCCACTCGAAAAAAAGAATACAGACACCGGAAGAATCGAAACTATTCAATCAAGGAATAGATCGAGGTGAAGTAGATATTGGTCGTTGGTGTTAACCCGTTGTCAAAGGAGTGTCAGCAGCCAAACCAGTTGGTCCGATATGTTTTGGTGATAATGAGCGTGATGGGACTAGCTGCCAAAAGAGCCAAGTTCGGAGAAGAGAAGAGACGCAACAGCGTTTCTCGTAAAAGAGAACAAGAAGAGAAGAAAGAAAAAAGACGTTGATGGATAGAGGATGACAACCCAGGTGAAGAAGGAAGAAGAGAAGGAAGAGAAGGGATTCAAGTAAATAGATGGGAGGGGCAAGTGGTGTAATAATAATCCCAACCCCAACCTGTCTACAGCCAACCCACAGACCAGACGTACTCCAGATACAGTACAGTACCTGTCTGTATGCCCTTGCACCTTAATCAATCAACTACAGAAACCCTAGCCTAGTCAGGTACCTGTGCCTGCAGCTACCTACCTACGCACGCGTCTTACTAACAGCCCGATGGCAAAGCAGCAATAAAAGTGGTCTCCTTCGGGGCCCGGGGGGGGAGGGCAGATTGCAACGGCCACGACGGTGGTGATGGTTCGGACCAGGGCCAGGGGTACCCTCCCCCCGTCACATCTTGTGAGAGGAGGGACAGGGGTTAGTATCCCAGGGCCTAGAGGGCATTGCATTGTGCTGCAAGAAAGCAAAACATGTCCGTTCCGTTCATCGTGGGATGGGGGAGAAACTTGTGACAGATTTCGCCCATCTAACGCTTCCCGTCTGGACTCCAAAACCACCGGGGCACCTGCTAGCCCAAGAAGATTGGAGCTAAACACACGGCATTGTCAAAGACGCTACTCCCGTACCTCTTCTGTAACAGTAGACGCTGGGAGAGACGCTGAGAAACATAAAACTAATACCCACGGTGTGTGTCTGTCTGTCTCGTCTGTCTGTCTCTCAAAGACAACAAGAAACGCCACCGATGACAATGGCTTCCCACGCCCCCGGTGAGATCTATCCAAACAGGAATCTGAAGCGAACCATCCACCGCAACCGCAAACACGCCCCCCAAGCGAGAAGAACAAGAGCTCCATCCCATCCCCCTCCAACCCAACGCCATCGTTCTCTTTTTTACAGTAAGGGCCCAGATTTGTTCCTCCCAACAACCCTTGCCCGGCAAAACGGTCACCACCGCTCGTAGCGTCCCGCCTCAATCAAAGTTTCGTCCCACCCCTGGTCCCCCATTACCACCTCGTACAACAGACAACTGGAGAGAAAGTCAGACAGACTCTCTCACCATCGACTCGACTCGACCTCGACAGACCAGGCCTGTGCTGTGCGAGGCTCTTTTCTGTCCTCCTTTCCTTGGCATCCGATCTCACAAGAAGAGGGGCCACCGTCAGCCGTTGGACCATGGTGCCAGAAGTTCTCCAGGGTTCTTTCTCTCCGTCATCTGCATTAGGGACTCTACTGTATCCTCACACACCCCCGGTTTCCCGTTCCTGTTCCTGTTCCTGTTCCTGTGCCTGACAGCCGCCCTCTTTGACGGGCGGGGGTGCTGGTTGTGTTGCACCCACCTCAGCTTCAGGTGCACGCGCTCGTTTTCGCGGTAATATGTGCTATAATGTTAGCCTTGCTGTTGCTGTATGTACGCACAACCAAACACAACACAACACAACAACAATAACAATAACAACATGCATCCAACGAGCCTCCCTCTCTTGGCCTAGGCAAGGGGTGTTCGCTATCGGATGGCTTTTTCGGTTTACACCTCGTAGTTTGGCAGGCACATCAGCAAGAAAGAAACGGGGGGCATCCACCCGTCCATCGCGCCGCCGCCGCCTCAAGGATCCTCTTGAGGACCGTGACTCCCCTAAGCCACCCCGACGGGCTCGTACCTACAGTAGTTCATGAGTCTATCTGGGCCCGGGCGTTGGAGATAAACGCGATCCAAGCTAGTTTCCCTTGACCATCCATCGCATCTCCAGCATGAATCCAGCGTTGCAGCCGCTTGCAAGTTTGATGTCAGAAAGCACATACACTCACTCACATAGCACAGTAGCATCAAGGGATGAAAGGGACCTACCCCTCCCATGAACAAGGACCCAACTGTTTGGTTTGAGGTGGTTCCATCGAAACAGTGCCTTCCTTCGTCGACTTGTTTCCTCGGCTCGGCTGAGACGGGTCTTGTATGTTGGTGCTGGGCGGGTAACCTTGTCGTCCATAGCTCTTCGTGATAGGTGGGCGCAAGATATGCCGTCCAAACGACACGCGCACTTGTGATGATGCGCACATACCAGATGCCTCCATTCAGAACTGCAGCGGGACAACAAGCGCCCGTCTAATTTCAATACGGTTTTCCTTGCGCCTCTATCTCTTCTCTAAATGTCGTGAGAGGGAGGACGAGGAGGAGTCATGAGTTGAGGCTCAGCTTCTGCTTCAGCCTCCTCTGTCCCTCAACCATATCACCCCCTTTTTTTTCCTCTTCTCTCTCCCGTCCTCACCCCGTCAGAGCCATTCATTACCCTCTAATTAGCAAAGCCTCTTCAACTTTTTTTTCATCCCATCTCTCTTCAACTGTCCGTCTGTTTCGCATACAACACCCGGCCCACTCCAACTGCTAACTAACCTTTCGCCGCTTCCTTAGCTTCCGCTGTGCCCCCCAGGGTCAGGGATCCCCCCTTGAAACCCACTAACGCACTGGCGTAATTTCACCTCAGTATCAGGGATCAGTCCAAAAAGACAAGACCGTTTTGCAGGCCGTGGGCCCCCTGTGCTGATTGGGTGGATGCCAACGTCTCTCTTCTAGCCAAAAGTCCAGTCCAGCCAGCCTTGGCTCTGGGGACGTCTTCTCGCCAAACCTTGGGATACGATGTCTTGCTCCATCGTCATGTCCACACTCAGCTTCGACTCGATCCCCTTTGGGGTTGCTGGTCCGCGGCACAGTCAAGGAGAAGTGGAGGATGTGCCGTGCATGGTCAGGGGAACAGCATGTGCTATCGACCATGGAAACATATTCCCCCCAGAGGCGAAAGACGGAGAAACAGGAAACGCTGGCGCCGAAGCGAGACGAGACGCCTTCTGTCCGGCACCTGACGGCTTCTGTTCTTGATTCGATGGCGACGTAATTCGTAAACCCGGGCACTCATCTGTCTATTCTTAGAGCCCCGGTTGGCGAGAAAACACTACGATGGCAAGGGATGAACAGCGACCGTACAGCGGTGAAGGGGACCATGTAACGAGGTGTTGATGTAGCTTGATCTCTCCCCTGGCTAGAGATCTTCGTCTTGCAACCCATGCATATAGCTCCTGTATAAGATGCACTAGCTGCAGCTATTGGTCCTGGGTCGGCCGCTCTCACAGTTTGTTGTGGCGCCAAGCAAACCTCTGAATGCCCTCAAGTTTCTGACACGGAGGTCTTACAAGGCAACGTTGAGGAGAAACACACCGTCGACCTTCGGGTGGCAGGAGATCCGAAACTCGGATGCGGCTTTGCCGAACCTGACAGGAGGCATAGTGAAGCCGGATAGCTATAGTTCCTGTGTGAGGTCTGAAGCAGCGATCAAACGGGCAGAGATCTGAAACTGCCAGATGAGATGCTGAGGCTGGGGAAATGTTTGGAGGCACCACAGTTTCAACGTAGATGTTTCTGTTGCCTCGCTTCGAGGTTCAAGTCGTAATTCATCTGGACTACCTGGAAGGGGAGCTATAAGACGCCATTGTTAGTGTTTGCAAAGTTGGTGATCTACCCCCTCAGGATGAGTCGTGGTGTTTCAGGAGTCTCTTGGTCGCGTCGGCCTGCAGTTGAAACTGACAGCTTCCAAGTTCTAGCTTAGCGAAGGAGTTGTTTGTTGACAGCTGCAGAGTAGTAGCAGTGGCTGGCCAACTGGTAGGTAGCCTCGGACTCGCCGTTGTGTGGTGGTGACTGACATGCCCAGGGCTTGTAACCCTCTATCCATACTGCATGCTCCGGCATCGAGTCTACCCGAGTCTGGTTCGTCAATCTGTGTTTCACTCGCTCGGGAAACCGTAGTCAATAATGCGTAGGGCCAATGTTCCAATGAATCCTTTGCGATAGCCGCTTCCGTGGTGGCATGAAACACCATTGAGTTGTTTGAGATTCTTAAAGCCCAGCCTTAAGTCCCCGTACCCATCGTTATACTACCGGTAGGGTCGCATCGCTTGGCCCTATGGCAGCAAAGAGGTTGTAGTCGTCCCAATTGGCAGCCAGTTCTGCGACCAGGGTGGTTTCATCCCATGGCTCACGGGGTTCGACGAGTTTCGAAACTTGCAGCTTGTTGGAAGTGGCATAAGGGCCGACGTAGAGCGGTCCTGTCTCGTGCGTGGTCTTCGTATCGGGCTTAACAATCTCCTCGTATAGGTGAACCTGATGCTATGGTGCTCGGAATCTATTTCCCCGATATAATTAAGGCATGTGGATTTGTTATGTTTCGATGGAGAGAGTGCCCCGTGCTTCTGCGCATGTTGACGTGGGACATCAGACCATGTGGATAACAAGCGTGTTTCGAAGCGGGGATCGGCACTCCGGCGAGTGAAGGTGGAGGAGACGAGGGAGCTGGATGCCGGATCGTCATAGTAGTCAAAGTTGGCCATGTTGGCCTTGTCCTAGGGCATCTTGTTAGGGTTGACAGCTGCTTTTGCTTTTGAAAGTGATTTCTGACAATGGGCTCTCGGCCTCGGAGGCTGAAGTTACCCTAGACACGTGCTCAACGATGGCAGCCCAACATTTTTACCCAAATTTTACGTCAGGCAACATTGGTTATAGTTTGTGCGGTATAAGGTTGACGGTAGAAAAGCCGAGCTGAAACAACATGTTGCGGATGTTGTCAGTTAGGTTGCGTATTGGCAAGCATAGCAATATTGATCAGAACTGCGTTGAGATGAAAGAAGAAGAAAAGGAGGATTTGGCGTGTGCGGGGAGGGCTGGTCATTTGGGGAAATAAACGACTGAGTAATCGGCCACTTTCAAGAGATTGAGCCGCAAATGCAGGAAAACAAGCTTAGAACTACCAGAATTCAATGCAGAATGCCATCAACGTCGCATGGAGTTGGGAGTGTCGGCCCCAGTCCCGAGGAGGGAGAGACTTGAGAGGTACACGAGTTGAATGTCACGATCTTAGCTCGAGACGCGTCCAGATTGCCGGGTACCCGTTGTACCTCCTCCCTCGCCGACTGGGACGCTGGGTGGAGAATCCGGGCAGATCCATCCTCCTGCGAGATGCGGCTCTGAGCCTGGTCCGTCTCTTGGAGGCACGTACCGGGCATCTACAGGCTAAAAGGGACGACACGACATCTGGATGGTCAAATGTGCCAATTGTACGTGACTGGAAAACCCAGAGAGGTTCATCGAGACCCGAGCGGGGATCATCACCTGCCATTCGTCGACAACCGAATTCGGGTGAGCCACTCGCGATAGGCTATCAGCAAGCTGCTGGAGCAGGTGTGATGCGAGACGATTCACGCCATGGATGACGCGAGAGGTGCCCTCATGAGATAAGAGATAAAACGGCTGAGGAATTTTTATTCAAGTCGAGATTGCAGAGATCTCTTCTTTGAGATGCTGGCCGGCAGTAAGGAACAGACCGAGTAGATCACGGGTCACGAGCTGCCTCAACATGGAATCGTATGAACCCCGGCACGTACCCTAGACACTGGACCCGAGTATCAACTATTCGCTGCTCTCTGACTGGCAAATCTCGCCTGATCGGGCGGCCAATCTGCTGAGAATCATGATGATTTCTGCAGCACTCATCAGCCAGTCAGCGAACGGTGAACCGAGCCTCCCGCTCCGGTGGAAGTGGCGGAGGCCGATGATTCAACAGAACTTCAGGCTCATTAAACCGAGAGGCCTCATATAACTCTCCGGGGAATATTTCCACAACGAAACAAACAAAGTCGAAGCGACTCTGGCCATATTACTACTCGGTTAATCAGTCAAACAAACGCCCTCTCACGAAACAAGCAAGCAAGCAAAACAACCTTTTTTTGAGGCTTGACTTGACCCCATAGTGGCTTGGGAATTTGCAAGGCGGGGGTAGACGCGCGTAAGCCAAACAGAGGTGAGAACGTGACGGGGTACAGCAGGTACGAAGGGCACGTACCTGCCAGTACTTGTTTTCTCTTGGTCCAAGTTGTTTCCCAGGGCGCAGGATTGCATCAAGGCCCGTGCAGGAAGGGGACCCGCTGAGTCATAGACGCACTGTCCCTGACACGCAAAAACTGCCTGAAGACACAGTGTTGATATTTTAAAATACAGTATGCCCCACCGCTTCGATTCACAGTGTCCCCACTTTTCCCAAGGGTCAGTAGCTTTCAGTCGCGCTGTGCCCAAAAATCCATTCCCCCATTTCTCCCCTTTCCACCAAAAAAAAGGGCGAGCCAGTCCAAAACATCGACCACCTTCCCCTCCCCCCCAGGTCCCAGCGACTTCCCAGGTCCTGCCCGAGTTACTTTGCCTCGAGGTACCGTCCATCGTCGCTCTCCCAGGCCTCTTTTTTGCCTGTCCACCTTCATCCTCGATCCTACCGACGGATGCGAGGTATCGATTGTACTTCCCTTTACACGTTGCCCGAAACCTCAAGCTTCATCCTCGCTCGGCGGGATCCACTGCATCTTTGCCCTGCTCGTTGCTGCACCTGTTGCCTCTGCAACCAAAACTCCATCAAGTTCTAGGTCACGACACCTTCTGTCGTCACCATCGCCGCCAGAACAGGCGCGCTTGTCGCATTTCCCTGTGGCCTTGTGTGTCCCAGGTAAGCCTTTTATTTTACATTTGTTTCTGTAATCATTGCCCTTGACTATTACCGCGTTTCAAAACCATGGCCATTCTTATTTGCACACGTTTTTTTTTGCGCGTCATGTCTTCCGTTGATGCCGAGTTGAGCTCCGGAAGTGAGCTTCACCGGGGCTTAGTCTGGTCACCCAACCACATGAATATGCCCTTTACTCTTTTGCCCGCGGCTCTTACTCGCACCCCATCGGCCCTTGATGTACACACAACACCCTCACACACCTGCGCTTCACATTCATAATGTACTTTTGAGCTTCAGCTTCAAATTTCACTTTACCTCAACCCCAGCCCAGACTCATCCCAACCACCAAAAAGAACCGGGGCTTCGGTCTGTTTCCCCATTTCACCTCGGCGCGTGGAGGCAGCACGGCATCTGACCGCGCCCGTTGCAACACGTTCTTTCTTCCCAGCCATGCATTGTACCGAAACCTGTAGAAGGTTCAACTCACCAGTCTTTGACCTGTACTAACCCCAACGAAACAAGCGCAACCTTTCCAAAAGATTAATCACACTTTTTTTTTTTTTTTTTTCAAGAGCTGTCGCGGTAACATCCTGTTGACACTTGCGCGGACACAAAACCCGGGCGGCATTCCACCACACCACGTCCCTCTTACCAACCAGATTTCGACCCTACCCTCGCCCACACATCACTAGTTCCCATCTGGCAGAGAACTTCTCAAACACGCGAACACCCTCTACTCGTGTATCTGTCTTGTCCTAGCAATCCGGTGGTGCGTTACTTGCCCCGGTTGTTGTCAAACAGTTCACGCCTTGGCACCTCTTTTTATTCCCTTGGACCATTTCAAAATTTGCCCGTAAGTTCAGTTTTCCCTTTTCAATGACGCGATATCTGGTTCGTTTCTTGATTGCTTTTCTGCGCGTTTTGACGCGGTCGCGTCATGCGTGAGAAAGAGGCCTGACTCGTCATGATTCCTGACGAGCGCAATGCCTCTCATCTCAGAAGGAACAAGAAACATGTTTCGTGACGACACCTCGCATTGCAAGTGACTTGCGGGCCATGATTGTATCGCGGATTGAGAGCACACCTGAAGCCTCAAGACCCCGGTCGCGTCACCACACAGCTTGCGCGTGTTGCAGACCCACGTCTGCATATGGACTGACCAGTCATTCTGGCTCCTGGTGACCATCATGACTTGACTCCAATAGCTGTACCTGCGGTCGTGTCGGCCTCGTCGCCCGGCTTTGGTTCATCATCTTTCGTCCCCTTTAAACAAACACTTCTGTGGATCTTGATACTGATCTTGTTATCGTGTTTAGAACATGCAGCAGTGGCAGGTTGGCCCTATGCCAGATTATGTCTACTCCAATTCCACCACTCATCAACCCAATGAAATCCAGTGAGTACATCTCTTGATTTTGATACCTCCTGTACATCACCGAGCATGACCTCGGGCATGGCCTCTGCTACACGGCGCAGTCTCGGCTATGCCACGGAGTATTCTCATGTTGGCATCGCACTGGGGGCACGCCTGCAAGATGCGTATCACCGCCTCTTTTCTGGTTTATAGCCCCCGGCTATCTATGTCCTCGCATCGACTGGACTACTTGTCTGGGTTCCTGGAGTGACTCGGGATGATTGTTCCCTTGTTGACCATCGCCATGCCAAATTATTACCACAGAAATGTCCTCTGAGAAGAAACAACACCGCTAACCAGCGTACCGTCATAGTAATCCTCATCCGTCGTACCAGCAGGACATGTCCCGCCGGAACGAGCGCATGGAGTTTTCCTACGGAGCTCCCCAGCCAAACATGGCACCTCCGCCGCAGCATCATCCTGCCCCCGTTCAACCTCCCATGAACGTTCCTCAACAACCACCGCCCAACGGTCCTCCGCCGCCTCAGCAGACTCCCACCCCGACTCCTGCCCAGACTGGTCGGCAGCGAAAGCGACCCGCGCCTACGAGTGCACCACCTCCGGTAACGAATGCGCCTCCCGCGCCCGTCACCCCCTCGCAAGTTCAGCCGCCTGCGCCTGCGCCTCCTGCTCCCCAGGTGGCTCCTCAGGCTCCTCCCCAACCCCAGGCTCCCGTAGACGATGCGAATGCGGCTCCAGTCGTGCCTCCGCCAGCCAAGAAGAGCAGAACCAATACTCC
This sequence comes from Fusarium duplospermum, assembly GCA_003946985.1. Taxonomy (NCBI): domain Eukaryota; kingdom Fungi; phylum Ascomycota; class Sordariomycetes; order Hypocreales; family Nectriaceae; genus Fusarium; species Fusarium duplospermum. The sequence goes on from NKCI01000060.1 coordinate 163,371, forward strand.
TTGGACACCTGGAGAGGAGCTTCGGCTGAAGCAGATGCGAGATGCGGGAAATAGTTGGGCAGAGATTGCAAAGGTAGGTTTCCACTATTCGAATCGAGGGTATGAATTGCAGGCTAAAGTACAATTGGTAGACTTTCCCTACGAGAACAGAAGGTTCCGTTAAGAAGCACTGGTATAAGGTATGTCTCCCGATCTGGACCACACTGTCTGTGTCCAAATATCTAACTGGGTCTAGGACATGCATTATGCCGAGTTTGCTGAGGACGAGGTAACCACAGTTCGCCCTGCACATTGACCAACCAAGCTGACCTCCCCCTCATCAGAGTCAAGCGTTGTTGAACGCCATTAAAGAGTACGAAAATAATAAATGGAAGGTGATTGGTCAGAAGGTCGGCAAACCTGCCAAGGTACGAGCCCCATAACAAGTTACTTTGACAAGGACATGCGCCATGTTAACCATTGACGCAGGCCTGCGAGCAGTACGCCAAAGAGCATTTCCCGGGTATGGTCACGAAGCTCGGCCGCTAAGGGGCGACCATCTGCGCAAGCAAGTCAGACTAACCCCCTGACAGATCTCTTTGCCAATTCAAAGGGGAGATAAGATAAGTCAACCATTGCAAATGGTAGACTGGTCTCCTCACGAAGCGTTCGTACCAACGCGGCCGGGCTGTGATGATCTGTCACAACCCGCCAGGAGATGCCACCAGGCTCGGCTCTCCTGATTCAAGACTCTTGGCAGTAGGGGGAAAGATGAAAAGCACAAAAAATACGGAAAGCTTCAGCGGCGGCGTTCGCTTCGCAGTTTTTACTGAACTTGTTTAATGGTTACTCGTACCCTTTTTTTTTCTTTATTTGTTTAACGACGAGATATGGCGGATTTCAACTGGCCTTGCTACACCCTTTGGGACCGGATACGGAAGGGGAGCAGGATTTGATGGATTTGTTGTACGGCGCGTGAGGGGATGGGAAATGGAACACTCGTTGTAGCAACACTTCGTATCGGCGGCTCTCAATGGCTGCTGGAAACTGGACGGGAAATACGGAGACGGAATGACAAACTTGGGGGAATAAATTGCTGCTGGATCGGGTCGGGACGGTCCTTCTGGTGGCCGTGTGGTTTGACGGATGCTTCTTGGGACCCTCGAGTTGAGGTAATGTCGCAGCAAGACGCGGAGGGATGGATGAACCGTTGCAAGACGGAACCTGGAGCGTTATGATGGCTTTCTCATTTTTCGCTTCTTTCTCCCCTTTCTTCACTCAGGCGGAGGAAGGACGAGATTGCTCGATTTAGGATTGGTTATACTTATACCCCAACGCCTGGAGTTGTTTCCTTGCACCTGAAGTATTTGTAATGGCCTTGGCTGTGACGAGTTTGCGACATTATTGAAGGGTTGCCAACCACTATATGTGTCTCCCTGGGGTAGTGAGGTACTTTGGAGATAAGTCTCGAGTGTCGGACAATGACTTATGATGGGGACGTAGACCAGGGATGACCAGGTACAGACAATGGTACTCGAGCATGGTGTTCCTCATCAGCCACACTCAACCCTGGTTGCATGCGCCGAGCGAGATGTGCATGTAATGAGACACTCAGTCTGGCTTCTGGGGTTACTACGTACTGGAGGTGGGTTACAGGAATGAATGGATCAAATTGGAGATGGCGGTCAAGTTTGGAGCGAAGGAAAGTCGTTGGAACCCTGGGTCAGTCGTTTTCTAATGCGACATGAGGATGTAATTACCCCGGCTGGCTTGAGCGTGACTGAAGCTTGAAGGTGAGCTTCTTGGCCTATTTTGGCATAGGCGACTGCGACTCTGGGCTGGCTTGGTACCTTTGGTGAAGCACCCAGAACGCCTCGACCAGGATGTCTCCCTCAGAGTGGCATTGGGCTGTCGTGTGCCATTGTGGCGTCGAGGCTTGCTTGATGCTTTGTGCGACAAGAGGGATTGACTGCTCTGAGGGGTAGCGGTGACAACGGCGATGCATGATGGCGTCGAAGGCATATGGAAACTTGTCAGACGCCAACGACATGGCATCGTTTGCTACTGGCTGAGTACCTTATGTGCACGCTTATTGGGATGGGATTTGGGTGGTATGATATTGCAGCTTATGGGCAGGGATTGATGAATCTATGGTAGCCTGAAGCTGAGGCAAGGCATTGTGACGAGAGCTGGAACAGAGCTAACCAGGGCAGAGTGGTTGTCATGTCAGGTGACAGACAGGAGAGGAGATGAATGGGTTATCACGAGCAAGTGAATTTGTTCTTTGCATAAAGATAAGGGCCAGCAAACTGTGCAGTGAATTATCTGTGGATATCTTTGCTGGGCCGTACGAGGGCGAATGAGGGGGAAGTAATTCAAGAGGCGGTCATGTGTCTGCTCCGTATCAGTCTCGGCGTTGCATTGGCATTGATTGGCATCGACTCCATCGGAGATCATTCATTGTCGTGTCGCTGAGTCGAGTGTGTGCCTTGGTGCCATGCCATTTCGGCTATGCGCACCAACGCACCATGGCCAAGCTTCCCCTTGCCTGACCTGGTTCCCTTTTCTCCGACATTGTGTGTCAACTCCTGGATCGAGTCATGGTGATGATCTTGTCGAGAGAGAGTCTCTCCCTGGGGTTTGCGATGTTTGACGATCCTCGGACTAAAAAAAGCTGGGCACGAGACGAGACTGGATGTCAAAAGCGAAGGGAGTGCAGCGGACAAGGCAAACAGGTGGGCCGGGCTGGCTCATTATCTCTCGCGCCAGGAGAGTGCCATTGAAGACCTGGCTCCGCCTTAAACGAGGCCGTCGCCCACTCAGGTAGGGTTGTCACCCACCAAATCAGGGGCCAGCCGGGGTACCGAGGCCTGGTGATGATGGGCGAGCTCTTGGAGGGGGAGACTGGATTGGCTGGAGGGGGGGGAAGCTTGGGCTGTGAATCTCGTGTGCGCGTTATTGTCTTGCTTCGTCTGGAGTCGATTGCCCGCGGATCCCCGGCACCAGAGGCCCGCCCTCCGTCCGTGCCATCCAATGTCATGGATGCAAGTTTTGAGGGGCTGCCTTTTTGGGCTGCTTCCATTTCTTGTCTGGAACTAGAGTCGACTCCTTCCCTGCCCTACCTGACTTGGGGGACATGCTCCGTCTTCTTGATTCCTTCATCACCCGACAGTCGTTTCTGGGACCTTGACCAAAACCTTTCACCTTTTTTGGTGTTTCCTTAATCCCTTCGTTTTTTGTGTGTGTCTGTGGTTTTTTGTTGTTATTATTTGCCCTCCTTTATTCTCTATTCCTTTGAAGGAAGGGAGATATCGGCGGCGCTTATCAAACGTCCATTCGCTCACCCCGTCACACAAACCGATCCCGCAAACCAACGCACACCCCCGATCGCCCGATCCGAAGCACAGCAAAGTGCAGCGCAGCAGCACCACGCGACAATCTTGCGACAATCTTCAGCGGCATCCCCTTTTTTTTTTTTTTTTTTTACTCTCGCTAGGAAGAAGAGAAGCCTAGGGAGCGTTGAAAGAAGGGATTCATTCTGGAAAAAGAGAGACGCGCAAACTGTATCGCGGCCCGCATTCCAACGCCTGATTTTCTCTCACCTTTTGCTCGCTTGATATCGGCCAAGCAAAACAGTCAAGCTCTCCCCTAATAACGGTCAACCGCAACTAAATCAACAACAAACCAGAGTCGTTCGTTTTGCTGGGTTGATTTTGATCTGATTGTTAATTTTTGCCTTTCTTGGATATTTCCGCCCTCGTTTTTCACTTTACTTTCGCGGCAGTCGTTACCTCGCATTCGACCTGCCAAATCTCTAATATTTGATTGCGAACCTGACCTCTTGTCGATTGATACAGACTCGAGGTGCTTTTTCGCAACAGCATATTCGGCCACATCGCTACTATTCGTTATACTCGACAATATTCATAATGTTGCCATCTCTTGCTGTGGCTGCCCTCTTGGGCGCCGCTTCGGTCAGCGCTCAAACCATAAAGTGCACCGCCAACAGCAAGTGTCCCAAGGAATCTCCTTGCTGCTCCAGTATGGCTCCTTTCTCTACACTTTAAGCCTTTGCATCTCTGACAATTCTCTAGCCTATGGTGAATGCGGTGTTGGCGCATACTGCCTCGGTGGTTGCGACCCTACCATGTCCTTCTCCCTCGACTCTTGCGTTCCCGCCCCCGTCTGCGAGGACCGCACCATGAAGATGAACTCACTTGACCGCGTCACCGACATTGGCAAGTACCTCGGTGACTCTTCCAAGACCGACTGGGTTGCCCAGGGCGAGCCCGCCATCTTCAAGGACAATGTGCTCCTCACCATGCCCAAGGACAGTGTCGGCACTCTCCTGTCCTCCACCGTCTACATGTGGTACGGCAATGTCAAGGCTCGCTTCAAGACCAGCCGTGGCCGTGGTGTCGTTACTGCCTTTATCCTGTTCTCTGACGTAAAGGATGAGATCGACTACGAATTTGTCGGTGTCGACCTCGAGACTGCCCAGACCAACTATTACTTCCAGGGCATTACCAACTGTAAGTCGTCCACCGTTGCACCGCGTTGCACTCTCACGTCACCCGACATCGGGTGTTCACGTGATACCCCTAACCGCCATACCGGTCAATGCTGACAGCACATGCAATAGACGAGAACTCGGAGAACATCACCCTGTCTGACACCTTTGAGAACTTCCATGAGTACGAGATCCGCTGGACTCCTGAGAAGATTGAGTGGTACATCGATGGCAAGCTCGGCCGCACCAAGGAGAAGAAGGAGACCTGGAACGCGACCTCGCAGAACTTTGAGTTCCCCCAGACCCCCTCCCGTGTGCAGCTCTCCCTCTGGCCTGGCGGCAAGGAGACGAACGCCGAGGGTACGCGGGCCTGGGCTGGTGGTACCATTGACTGGGAGGCTGCCGATATCCAGAACAACGGATACTTCTATGCCACCTTCTCTGATGTCGAGATTGAGTGCTTCAACTCCCCCACCGCTCCCGGCACCAACAAGGGCAAGAGTTACTGGTACAACAATGTTCGCGGCACCAACGACACCATTGTCGATGGCGACAAGGACCACATCATTGCTTCTCTCCAAGCTACCGGTACCGACATGGACAAGGGAAAGAAGAAGGTGACCAAGCCCAAGGAAGAGGACAAGGACAAAGATGAGGATAAGGATAAGGACAAGGATGATGACAAGGATAAGGATAAAGACAAGGACGAGGACGAAGATGACGACGACAACGAGCCTGCCACCATTCCCGGTGGTAGCAGCGGAGCTCCTGCCAACGAGCACAGCGAGGACAAGGACAGCTCCAAGGACTCTGGCTCTAGCTCTGGATCTGGTTCCGGCTCCAGCTCTGGTGGTTCTGGCAGCAGCTCAGGCAGCGACTCGAGCGATGACTCGAGCAGTGATGAGACTGCTGACACCACCAACTGTGATACGAGCAGCTTCAACCAGGAGTGTGGCAGCTCCAGCTCCAGCAAGGAAAGTTCCAGCGCCGACGAGGGCAAGGGCTCCAACGCTGGCTCCAGGAACGGTGCCAGTGCCCTGGCCATCATCATTGCCGGCTGCGCTTTGTACTGGCTATGATTGTGGTCTCGTCTCTTCATGTCCGTCCTGCTCTTGTTCCTCACCGACGGTCCCCCTTTTCTGATTGTAGCATCTCTTTGTGTTTATTTGTTTTTCTGCTCTGATGAAACAATGGCTTTTGCGGACCGGCGCGTCCTGGGGCCTTGTATGTAATGGCTCTTTTCTTCTTGTGATTATATTTTGTTCACGGTGAGAGGGAGGACATCAGTAAAGACCCATGATGGGGCCAGGACGAACACGCGGAGTAGAGAGTGAAAAGAGAGAGATCAAGATAATGTGGAGGTAATGGCTACGGCCGTCCACTCCCTGCACTGAAGTTTTGTCATTTTGCTGTGAAGAAGTGTACTGCAGAAACTTTCTTCTGATGTTTCGTGTTGAGGAGCGTCTGGCCAATGATGAGGCGAGGCATTTCTGTATTTGGCAGTGAGTTGGTGTGCTTAAAATAGGCCACGTGTGTAATGACGGGGATGAGGGTATTCGCAGTTTAATGATAGACGGCAGCCTAATAATAGCAGCACTTCAAGTAGAAGCCTATTAACACAAAGGAGAGTAGAAGATGCAGAGTAAGATGAGAAGCTTACCCAAACTTCTATGACGTCCTATATCATGCACCACACACAACACCAGTGAAACCCTTCCACACGGGGGATTGGCCGGAGAATGCCTTCTATCAAAGGATCCTAGCAAGGAGGCTTCGTATTCGACAGTACGGAGGCAGTCATGATACACTGGGGTTCGCAAGCCGAAGTGCGGTGAGGCCTGTTTGGTGATGGCTGCCTAGAGGGTGTGTCAACGTTCTCACATGAATACGCCTCGTTGGCCTAGACCAGTCTCTCTGCCTTGCCGTTACTCTAGAGTCTGTATTGCATTGGAGTCGGTGTTGAGACTGATGAATGAGTTCCGGTGATGGCTTGATAGAGCGAACAGCGCGTGGGAGGTTCAGGCAACTACTACTACGAGCAAGGGAGAAGAGACACTGCCTACAAAGACTCTTTGGTAATTCCGTTTCAAAAGGTTGCTTATCTCTCCGGATTACCGGAACTGTCTCTTCCAAATTGGATAGATTTGGCTTGGCCGTTACACGAGGCGTGACCCTCAAGCACGAATGCATCATGACTGGTCTCTCAATCTAGGGCCGAAAGGTTAGTTCAGCTCCTGTCAGCGCCGAAGGCAGCCTCTTAAATAACTGTCCAATGTGTCGCAGCAGGAATTGGGGCTATGTGTAGATGGCGTAGGTGTCGGGAGCCGAAATGTGTGGGCAGTGAAAGAGTTCATGGAGTATTAAATAGAAGACATGGCGATGATATCGGTTTTCGTAATGATACTTGGTTATTGACCAATTCTTGCTCTACTTGACAAATAAACGACCAGACAACTTCCGAGTTTCCTTACTATTAGCCCTGAATATTGACATTAGTTGGTGGTCAGGCTGCCATCAACTGCGCCGCCATGACTACATATTACTTCTTGGACAAATTCCCCCGTGTCCACGCGGTGCCTCTTTTTCACTTCAACCCTTTATTTCCACCATTGTTTCTTATTATTTCTCTCGTTCTGGTATCAGTCTTGTTGCTTCAAGCCTACCTGGCAACTCGTCGTCCAAAGGACTTCCCCCCGGGACCACCAACAACACCTTTTCTCGGCAACATCACCGACATACCCCTCTCGAAACCTTGTGTCACCTTTTCCAAGTGGGCACAAGAATATGGCCCAATACTGGGAATCAAAGCTGGTCCTATGAACATAGTGATGCTCCATGACCCGGATGACATACATGAGCTTTATGACCGCAGGGGTAGCACGTATGCTGGCAGACCGTACAACTACATCGCGCTAAACCACGTCTTTGAACCGGACATTGGCCAGATTTACTTGTTCCAGCGCAATGATCGGCTACTAAAGCGATGGAAACGACCTGCGAGGTGGTTCCTGAGTCAACAAGGTATCGAGGGCATCACGCCCATCCTCGACGCCGTGAATGCCCGCTGTCTTAAAGCCCTAGCCGACAGTTCTTCTCGGTTCCTTGAGCATTTGCGTATCTGGTCAATGAGCACGCCGCTCATTTTACTCAGTGGCCAAACACATGTCAACCAAGATCTGCTAAGGACATACTTTTACCGTCAACAACTCCTCACGGGATTACTTGAACCAGGAAAGACGCCGCCTGTGGATTTCGTCCCGCCTTTGCGGTGGTTACCCGCCTTCTTTGCAAAATGGAAACGAGATGCTCGTTTTGTACGGAAGCATCAGGATGCTTTTTATGGGGAGATGATGGGGGAAGCTGTGAGCAACTGGCAGAGACGGAAGGGTGGAGATAAGGACGTTGGGGAGTATGAACCTGTGATGACGAGGCTTCTGGGAGAGGGGATGCCCGAGAGGGAGGTTAAGTGGCTAGGGGGTGGACTGCTTGATGCTGCGTTTGACACGACGAGCGCGGCGATTGTCAATTTTGTCGTGGCTTTGGCAGGACATGCAGATGTTCTGAACAAGGTAAGGGAAGAGGTGGAAGCTGTCTGTGGAGGGAGAATGCCGACGGGTGAGGATGTAGGGAAGATGCCCTACCTAAAAGCTTGCTTGATGGAGGTGAGTGCTTTGACCTTGAAGCTATTCAGACATGTTGATCCTTTGTCAGACATTTCGATGGCGCCCTTCGGCTCCTCTTGGTCTACCACACGTCACAGACTCGGACGACACATACAAAGGCTTTCTAATCCCCCGTGGCACAACCATCATCGTCAACGCCTTTGCCATCCTCCACAACCCAGATGTACATCCCAACCCAACAGTATTTGACCCAACACGCTACCTAGACCCAGCAAAGCAAGTAGATGAACACACCAAGAGCACATGGATATTTGGCGCCGGACGAAGGCGATGCATGGGAGATCAATACACGATACAGGCGCTGATGTCGGTCATGGCCAAGATTGTCTGGGCGCTGGACATGAAAGTTCCTGAAGGGACGGATCTGAGTGTTGAGGGAGGGTTTGATGATGGGTTGATGATGAAACCGAGGGAGAATGTCACGGTGGAGTTTGCGGTTAGGGATGGGAGGAGGGAGAGGATTGAGGAGGAGTGGCAGAAGGGGGAGAGGGAGTTGGAGAGGATGTTGGGGAAGCGTTGATGGATGTAAGGAGAATTATGGCATGGGAAATTGATAAAGTTGTGAGTTGTAATAGCTGTGTTATTGGAAGAGAAAGATGACGTTCTTTGATGTATTTACAAAGGGTCAGTTACGTAGGGCTAGAGTGACGAGCGGGTGAACCATTACACCGGTACAGAATTAAAGGATTTATCGGCTGAACCTAAATGGAGATGATGGATTCAAGGCGCAAAAGACCCTTGTTCGACAGTTGGTCACAGATTTGTTCCTTCGCGCGGCCGGGATACGAAATCCTTCAAGCGAAGGACGAGGACGAGCGCGAAACGCGAGCCATGCAGATCTTGGCGGGGTACATGAACCTTGTTAGTGCTGCTGGAATGAAATGGCGCAATCCCTAGCATTGCTACCGTACCGACCAATGAGGAGCAGCAGCTTCGGGCGAACTCTGGTCGCATTGACGACTTTATAGATGGAAGGATTGAAGGATATGATATATAGAGGAATGAATCCTCATGAGAAAATAGTTCATCATCAGCTTCATCTCGATAACACACTCACACTCCAATCACTCAATCATGTCCAAGACAATCGCCTTCTTCGGTGCCACTGGCGGCTGCGGCCTCTCGGCCCTCAAACTCGCCATAGCAAACAACCACACCTGCATCGCCCTCTGCCGAAACCCAGAAAAGCTCACAACTCTCTTCCCCTCCAAACCGACCAACCTCATCACCATCAAAGGCAACGCCCACGACGCAGAAGCCGTGACATCCAGCCTCATAAACCCAGCCGATCCATCTCGTCTAGTCGACATTGTGTGTTTCACAATCGGTAGTGTATTCAGCTTTGCAAAGCTTACTACCGAGGATCCGAATGTTTGCGAAAAAGCCATGGATGCTCTCTTCAAAGCGCTAGATATACTTCGTCAACAGGGTAAAACCGGCAGACCTCTCCTCGCGGTGATCAGCACGACTGGAATCTCCAAGTTCCAACGTGATGTGCCCATCGCTTTTCTCCCCTTGTACAAGGCGCTTCACGTGCCGCATGAAGATAAGAGGGTTATGGAGGAGAGGTTGCAGGCTGGTTCTGAGCGGTGGATCGCTGTGCGGCCGAGTTTACTTGTTGATGGGGCCGTGCCGGATCGTAAGATTCGTGTGGGTGTTGAGGATCCTGTTAAGGGTGTTGAGGTTAAGGAGTTTGGGTATACTATCTCTAGGGAGGATGTGGGACGGTGGATGTATGAGAATTTGATTGTTGGGGAGACGGAAAGGTACGAGGGCAAGGCGGTTGGAATTACATGGTAGATGAGGAGATATATGGGTGGATGATTATAAATGAGGGACGATAGATTAGGGATTTGTTCTTGGAAAGGGTTATGAACATGGATATTCGAGGGCGTCTTGAGTTATAGGTGTTAATTTAGACGATAGACAATCACTTTTAAGCAATCACTAATTAATTAATCGCATTTATGCTGCATTTTCATCATCGTCATAAGTCGTCTTTACTATTACCTCCACCGGGGTATAACCCTTTTATCATCTCAACTCCACCTCCGACGTTTTCATCCCTTCAATCAGGCTCAGTTCATCTGAAGCCTCGACACTCACAACTCATCCTCACCAACAATCTTGCCAAAGTAGGCAGCAACATCAGCCTGCGAAGGCATAGGAAGTCTACCAGACCAGAGAACATCACCCCTGTTCTGTCCCCAACGACCAATCCCAAGAGCCGTCCCGAGAAAAGCGACAAGATCGTCAACTCCGGCGGGTCTGTTGAACCAGTGTCCGCCACGGAGGTACTCACGCCAGATGGGGTTAGCACCCACAAAGTCCAACCCGTCGTAGGTCTGGCAGCCATGTCGAACGGGAGTAACCTCATCGTCGTGGTTATGCTGCACGAGGATGGGCGTGTGAGAGACGACAGAGTTGTTGGTGGGCTTGTCGGGGAGGTCGAGGATGGATCGGATCTGCTCCAAGTCACGACCTGCAAAAGGCAAACGACCCGCAACGCAAAAGAGACCACCGAGACGAGGGTAAACTTGGAGGTTCTCGGGGAAGTTGAAGGTGAGGAGGGCGAGAACCGCAACGCTCGCACCCTGGCTGAAGCCCGCAATGACAATCCGATGGTATCTACGCCCCAAGGTCACAGCCTCGCTGTGAATAACAGATCGAAGACGCAAGACAGCAACGCCAAGACCTTCAGCCTGAAGATGCTGGTCGACTGTGGGTTCATCTCTATAACGGACGGGAAACCATCCGTTGGCGTTGGGAGCAGTGGGAAAGACCCAGCGAATGGTGGGAAACTCTTGGTTGAGAGTTTGACCGCATGAACTGGTAAGCCTTGAGAAATTCTGGGCGCAGATTCGTGCGGTTTCGTCTTCGCCGTGGAGGAAGATTACTGTGTGGGTGTGCTCGTTGGTGGGGTGGAAGCCGACGGAGGGGATTTGGGTAGCCATGATGTTGGTTGATGTCTGGAGAGGTAGGGATTGGGGTATCTTGAGAGGAATTGAGGGTGTCTTGAGAGGGATTGAGGATTCCGAGATGAAGAATCTACGAGGAATCAAAGTCAAGAGAATCGTATCTCGAGATGATGGAGATGGAGATGGAGATACAATGCACTGGTAAACACAATACAACTTTCATCTATTCATGTTCGTTGGTGAAGGCCATCCAACAATGAGTTTTCAATTGACTACGAGTCTGTATCCGTTTGCAAGGTCCATTAATATCGAGGACAATTGTTCTGAGGGTTGAAGCTATTCTTCAAGTGCGAGCGTTTGCTTCGTCAAACCGAGATATCATCCTGTTGCCTTTTTAGGACATGGCACTTCTAAACGTTTGGCCCTCGAAACTGCATTGAAGAAGGAATGGCAATATGAATTCGGGTTGTATTTCAGTTCTACAAGATCTCTTGTATATGTCCGAGAAGCTTTTGGTGAAAGTGACAGAGGCATGACAGTATCAAAGCTGTGTTATAGTATACTCGAATCACCCGGGAGCATATCATATGCACCTCATCTCAACTGACGCCAATTGAAACAAGGTTTAAACAGACATACAATAGAACAAGACATTCCTCGTAGCTAGACCAAAGTCATTGCTTATCAAGTCTTCGGGGGCGTTGAAGGACGTTGTTCATCCCGCCCTCCAGTTGAGCCCAGTTTCCCAAGCCAACTACCACATACGACCATACCCACTGGAAAACTCGGGATCCCGTCCGCTCTCCCATAGATAAGCCAGTGAGGGGCGGATTAGTAGTTGGGTCGGTGACGACCAGCGAATCCCCGCTGTTGTATGTTTTTTTTGCTGTGTGAAGCTATTCTCTTTTTACCCTGGAGACAGACAGAGGTTGCTTGAACTCTCAGGTGTTTCCAATAGGTAAGACAACCTGAGTCAGGTGACAAGAATTGATGACAGGAGCCAAGACTAGAAAGGGGAACTATATTACCAATGAAAGAGAGGGATGCCAATGGTTCCTTGGTTCGTTTGTAATAAATGAAAAAAAAACAGTTCCTTGCCGTGTTTGAGATGAACACCCTTACAGCAAAAGGATTGGTCATTTCAAGCCTCGAAATTGACAAGGATACTCAGCTATGCCACAAACCGCCAATTCACCCGGTCTAGAACCTTACCGAAAAGCAGGCTCCCAATAATAAAGCCCGTAGAGCCTTACCAAAAAGCAGGCTGCCAAAAATCAAGCTTAAAACAAATAAAAAAGACCTCAACTATCATACCCGCGACACATGAAAAAAAAACCCCCTGCATAGCCGCTGAGGCTTTCGTCGGATGGCTGTTTAGCCGCCCTCCAATTAATCTTGGTGTGAGGCTTCCCCGTGAAACTAAAGCCTACAAGCCCGTTTAAGGCTTGGCGGGGATTGATTGGATTGTGTCTACCCCCGCTTACTCGGTGAGAGGAGAGTTTCGTTTCATCGGGGACCAAAAACTTTGTTTTCCTTTTCATTTCACAATGTGCAGTAACACCAAAATGCACTCATCTCACGGAACATTCTTGGCATTCAGTCACCTGGCCATTTCTCCTCTCACCCGTAAAAGCAGGCTGTAAAAGTGCAAGACATAGCCTGCGACTATTCGCCCAGCCTAGTTACACAGCCCCTGAAAGACACTTCTATTCCTATCCCATCCGTTCCTGTCTGTGCCCACCTAAGCCCAACCACCACCCCCTGCTTGCGCCTCCGCCTCATATGTGAATGTGAACAAGAAAAACATACCCAGTCAATGAGGCTTTGAGCAGCCGCCGCGAAGTGTGTTTCGTATCCAATAATCACTGATTGTTCACCTACCGTGATTCAAAGGGAAAAAGCCCCTGCTGCATGTTTCTTCTTCCCGCGCATGGATCAGGCTCTCTCCCTGAGCTTTGACTGGGCTGACTGAGGCTTATATATTTGCCCACACCCCTCTCTTCCTTGGTTGATCATCACCTTTTTAGCTTTTCTTCCCCTTTCTCATCATCACATCACAGCCCTTCTGACAAAAACAGAAACAAAAGATCTGTCAGCTTTTTTTTTTCGCCCTTTCATTTCCCACTTTTAAAAAATCTCTCGTCAGAATCCTACAAGAACACAAGGACCGGATCCTCTTCTTGTCATTCTGCATTTCTAGCTTTTGATACCCCATTCAGCGATTTCTTTTGCTTTCCAGCTCATCACTCGCAACTGAACCAAAAAAACACCACATACCGATCATCCTTCATCATGAAGTTCTCCATCTTTGGCCTCACGGCCGCTCTCGCCTCTTCCGTCTCGGCCCTCCCCCACACCCCCCGCGGAGCCTACGCTGCCGCCGAGGAGCCCTCGGCGCGTATCCTCCTCGGCAACTCTGGCCACATCTACATTGCCGATTTCTACTCCAACGCCGGCAAGCTCGAGCTCACCCTCGAGCAGGAGATTGAAGGCGGAAACTCTTGGATGGCCTTTTCCTCCCCAAACCTTTTGTACGCTGTCGACGAGAACTCGGCCAACCTCCGCCTCTTTGAGGTCGACCTCAAGGGTAACAAGCTCACCAAGAAGACTGAGGGTGTGGGCAGCACCGGTGTCGTCCACCTCGAGTTCAACAAGGCCAAGACGCGTCTTGTTGGAGCCGCCTACGGCAACGGCACCATTGACGTTTGGAACACGGAAAATGGAGGCCTCAAGTTTGTCAAGACTATCAAGTCTCCTGGAGAGCTCGGCCCCAACACGGAGCGACAGGCTGCTTCTCATCCTCACCAGTCTATCCTGGACCCCTCTGGTCGTTACTTTGCCGTCAACGACCTAGGTACCGACTCTGTTGTCATCATTGACTCCAAGGACGACACCTGGGAGGTCGCTTCCAACAACAAGGTCACTGCTGGCTGTGGTCCCCGCCATGGTGTCTTCTACCCTAGCGGCGCTGAAAAGGCTACTCACTACATCGTTGGCTGTGAGCTGTCCAACACTGCCATCGTCTACAAGGTTACCTACGAGGAGAACACACTCGCCTTCACCGAGTCCCAGACCATCTCCACCTACGGCAAGGATGAGCCTCCCAAGGACCCCAAGAAGGCTGCTGTCGGCGAGGTCATTCTGGCACCTAACAACAAGGACCTCTACATCTCCAACCGCCTCTCGGGCCACGACACCGACTCCATCGCCCACTTCACCATCGCCAAGTGCGGCACCCTCACCTATGCTGACAGCGTCTCCACGGGCGGCCTCCTGCCTCGCATGATTAGCTTCAGTTCCACCGCCCAGCACGTCTTTGCCGGTAACCAGGACGGTCCTTTGGCTCTGGTTGCTCTCAAGCGTGGTAACAACGGCAAGCTTCAGGAGAAGCCTATCGCTTCCCTCCCTGGCTCCAAGTTCGGTGAGGCTGGCTTCGGACCCCAGTACGTCCAGCAGATCATTGTTTGAGCGATAGAATTGTGTGCGGATAGCATTTTCCATGGCGCTCTAGGCGTTAATTAGGCGGATTGGGTGACAATGGATGTCTTGGAGATTCCTCGACTTGGCGAGCACAATGTAGCATTTGGTTAAAAATCTGAAAAGTCTCGTCTATTCTGGTATCAAAAGTCCAATGCCTGTGATATGTGGTTAGCTGTTAAATAACATGTTTACTGATCATGGTTGAGACTTACATGATTCCTCTGCAAGCAGTGAGCCAATCACTCCTTGTCCTCCGACAATGAATGACAGTGTACCCGCTTGGCAACGAATCACTCATTCTTTGTGTGTCCATCATGCTTGATCAAGAGTCAAAGCATGAAGCAAAGGTACGCTCAAGCCGAATTGGCCATGTACCCAAGTACTGTGATCCTCACTCCTCTCAATGCTTCGTTCAGTCTGAACTTGAATCGCTCGCCATACCCGCACCTCCTCGACCTGACGTGTCCGCTAAACTATCTTGCAGATGCTTGTACTCTGCATCTAGTAGCTCCTGGTCCGTACACTTGTGCGCTGTCTCAAAATCGATCAGAACGGCTTCGCCGTCGCCGCCTCGGATCAGGAAGTTGTGCTTGTTGATGTCTCCATGTAGTATACCCAGCTCGTGCAGCTTTTGTAGGCTTCGCTGGCAGGCAGCCAGGTCGTCGGGTTCTGCGGTCCGGGCGTCCGGAACCTCTTCAATCAAAAAGCCGATGACTCGGCCGTTCTCGTGGATGTGTCCGAGAAACGCGGGGCCGATGCCCCGGCCGTGGATCCACTCGTATGAGGTGGTCTCGGCAGCAAAGTAGGGGATCTCCCAGGGGAATTGGGCAAACTTGGCCAACACCGGGCGATCAAAGGATGGGTGGGTGACGCGGTAAAGGGTCTGACGCACGCGGTCGAGCTGGTGGAGCTCCAGATGATCGATCATGGTCTTGTGCCAGACGTCGCCGATGCCAGGGAGGCTGCTCCGCCTCGTCTCACAGAAGCACGGCTCCCCTGTGCGCTCATCCTTTCCTACGCGGCCCTCGTTCCAATCGCCAGGTGGAAAAGGTGGCAGTTGCGAGAGGAGGACGGGGGCATATGTGCGATCCACGCCGGATATGAGACCCCCATCAAGCGTTACATATCGAACGTGGGCGTCGTCGACGAGGAAGCGATACTCGCTCTGCTCGGCATCATCGGGGTCGGCTAGGACGGCCAGCAGCTTGACGTTACTGTTGGTCTTCATTGAATTGGTGAGATTTGCTTAGAAGTGAGCTGCTTGCTGACGAGGAAGTGGGAGCTATAAGAAGACACAGGCTTAGATCTGATGGTTCGAGGCTGGGGGTGACACGTGGGGGTTAATGGTAGCTCATTGCGAGACAAGCACGTGTAGTCGATAGGTCAAAGGGTCTCGGACGGGACGAACAAGGGGAGACTGTGCATCTTTAAGGGCCTCTGAGGGCCATTTAACGAGCTCAGCAAGGGGTCTGTCAATTCTCGGCAATCTAAGTATTTGCGCTTTGACTCGTGGGAGCCCATCATCCGAGACGAGACGCACGTCTGGCGGCCCCCCCCCAATCCGATGCTACCAAGGGACCAGGTGGGGGAATGACTCTTTGGTCTGACGATTCTGAGCAGTCGTGGCCGTGTCAAACTCGTGGTTGCTGGGGTTTTGTTTGCAGACGTTGGCCGGCATGCTGCGAGTTGCATACCACGAACAGGCGGGCATCGCACACAGTGTCTGCCTCATCTCACGGGTCGCTCGGCGCGTGCTAGGAGCGGGTCCGGTTCCGTTCGTTCGTGTCGTGCTGTGCTGATGCCCAGGGTCTTGTTCCTTTAGCTGTCCGGGGCATGACCCGATAGGTGTCCCCGGGCGTTATTGACGGCTAGTCAAGCGCTGAAGATGATCCGGTTCGCCGAGTCATGGTCCTATAAGTGAGGCGGTTCTGATGGTGGAGAGGGCGTCTATTCTGCAGGGGTAGGTAGGTAAGTGAGTGAGTGGCGATGGATGGGAAGGGAAGTTGAAGTTGGGGTTTGGTTGAGCCTCACGGGAAGGGAAGGGAAAAAGCAAGGAAAGATCGAGGTGATGGGAAGGAAGGCGCCAGGACCGTTCCAGGGCTCTTGCCATGCAGGCAAGTTCGAGGCCCGAGACCCGTGACCGTGCTGAAAGGTTTAGTTTATCAATCAGTGTATTTCTATGGATCCATCAGTGGCTGGCCCCCATCATCTCTTGTCTCCAATTACTCCATCGCCCCTTGAGCTGAATATTCATCTGCATCCATCGTGGTGTCGTACGACTGGATCCAACAGTGTCTTGATGGATGCTTCATTTGATGCGTTGTCCAAGCAAGCCACCTGGATGGATGGATGGACAGTTATTTGCCTCCTCCCCCGCAGACAGAACCAACAGCGCATTTAATTGTTTTACTTGGGCCTGAAATGGATCTTTTAATAGCTTGCTTCTGGCTTGCATGTTTTAATGCCCGTTAATACCTGCATAATTAATTGCATCTTCATATATACCCAACTTGAATACATTACCTCTCATGCCTCCCCATCTCATGACATCCCATCGTCTCTTCTCTCATCTCCTCATCCCATCTCTCCCCTCATTCCACGACAGCCAACCAACTTCAACCCCGCAGGTAACCATCACCATTCGCCTCAGTTGGGCTGATTGGAACTAGGCATCTCGTCTTACTGCGTCTGATACGCTCAGCCCGCATGCGATACCACCGGCAAGAGGCGCCCTCTTCTGCAGCGGCATATGCACTCGACTCTTCTCGAGGCACACGTTGAAAACCACGCACGCCATACACATTGTTCTCCCACGTCGCCCGCTTAAATATGCACTCTTGTCCCGGCCTTGCCCAAGTGGACGACCCCGACCACTTCTTCCACCATGTCCCGATCGCGTCTGGGGTCGTCCCACGCCCTCTCCCTCCCCTTCATGTCTTAACTGTTTCTTCCTTCTAATATCATCATCGTGCCACCTTTGGCCTGCGATTGGATGTATATCCGGCGCCATCTGCAAGTCTCTGCGGTGCACCAGCGCCCTGGGACACCCGTTGATGCCCAGAGCCATGGTCTGCTTGACCCGGCTCTGAGGTTATTCCAGAGGGGTTTGCACAGCATTGACCAGTCTCGAGATGTTCTTATCAAGAGGCAGTTCTCTAGCAACCCCTCTCGAAACAACAACATCAAGATTGGCCTCATTGTCGGCTTCGTTCTCGCCGCCTTCCTCGCTGTTGTCATCGTCTTCCTATGGATGTACTGCGGTTCTATCCGCTTCACCTTCAAGAAGAAGAAGCACCGTCATCATCATCATAGGCACAAATCCGTCAGTAGCAGAGGGTCTAGGGGCTCGGATAGAAGCGCACCACCTTCGCCCAAGTCTGCGACCGAAGAGACTCCTCCGGCAGAAGACAAGCCGGCAGATGGATAGGATGATACGATATTGGCAAGTTGTATCCTATAACTAGATGCGACAGTTGACTGACATTATCCTAGACCCTTCACTTCCGTGTATGATTCTTCCACTGTATTTATGATGCATATGGTTCCTTGTCGGTAAACTTGTAAGCTGGCTGCATGTGATACGAGCTTGGTCTTGATTGCGATTTGGTTCATTGGTATTAAGTCTGTTCTTCCTTGATGACTTCTATTTCTCATCGTTTATCATACTCCTTTAATAGTACATTGGTGCGCCTGTTTATTCTCTTCAAAACCTCAACTGCAATCCCTTCTCTTACTTCCTATCATCCCGAACAACACCGTGACGAGGACAGACGATCCCATCCACACCCTTGACACACTGAGGAAAACAATCTCCCACTTGAAAATCCCTCCCGATCTGAGGAGCATCCATCTCATTCATCAGTAGACCATCGTACTTTGGCACAAAGGCAATCGGAGACTGGAGTATAGGCTCAGGTCGTTGAGGAGCCCAATCGTCGATGATGGGACTTAAGGGGTTGTCGTGCTTGTGGCGACAGCGATGCTGCCTCTTCCAAAGCTTGCGTTCGTGACGGTCGTGGGCATGTTTATGACGACAATGTCGGCGTTGATGGGCTTTGCATTTGTGATGGTGTTTCTCGTCATGTTGCTCTGGGATATAAAGGTTGGCGAGATAGTCGTGATGTCCGGCATGGTTATGGACATGATGGTGCTTCTTGCTGTGTCGACGACGTCCTCCGCGAATATGTGTTTCATGTTGATGATGACGATGTTTCCTCTTTTCCTTCTCCTTCATCAATCTTCGCTTCTCTGCCCTGGTATTCTCCCAAGCACAGTAGAATAGACCACCTATGATGATGATGGAGAGTATCGTCAACCCAACTGCTATTCCAATAGTCCCAGAGCTGGCACTTCGACGATGTAGAGCGGACACTGCCCTACAGAAGAGGGGATTTGTCTCGCCAATGGGTTGGATCCTTGATGTCTCGCTCAAGAATGTGGCCGAACCGATGAAGGGATCTTTGACTGGAGCCATGCCGTGATGTTCTCTGACGCCTCTGAGGTGCTGATACTCCTCATCGTTCACTCTGTGGCTCCAGTAAAGACTGATAGGCGCCATCACAAAGTGAGAGTCTCGACATGTCACAGACAAGTGATTAATCACATCACGGAATACATGATTTACTATATATCATCTCTACCCACAAAGACACGGGTTTCGACACCGACGCTACAAAGCCTTGATACTTCTTCGGCTAGCATCCGTCCCGTTGTGCACATAAAGCTTTCAATTCCTTTATTCTGCAACCCACAAACAATAAAAGTTTCTCTTTTACAAAAAAAATACTCAATCAGCTTTTTTTTCGTCTCCTAGATAGTTTGGGTGGTGGCTGTTTGGTCAAACAATTTGCACGACGGTGCTGCCCGATGCAACATGACAAAGAAACTTGCAATTTTATAAAAACATTAAAAGGAGGGAAAACATTCTGGATATCTTGAGTTATGTTGCGTGACGGAAAGAAGAAGAAAAACAAAAAACACACACACCAAACTATGGAAACAGTTCTATCATCCTCCCGTAAAAATCTAGCCTCCTCGCCAAACCAAACCAACCCCCTTTATCGCTACCTCTCCCTGTGTCTCCTCTTCCTATCATCATCACCACCTCCCTCCTCAAGCCCACGGATTTGTCCCAGGGTACTTCCAATGACATCCTGGAGTCTACCACCCTTTCTTACGAATCTATCGTAGAACTCGCAGTCGCGATGTTTAGCACCTCTAGCATTGAGCGAGATGATGGTGCTAGACATGGCCTCGAGCTCCGTCTTGAGCGACTTGAGGTCTAGCTCACGACGGTATCGACGCTGGCGTCTTCGACGTCTGCGTTCCTCGCGTTCCTCTCTCTCGCGAGACTCACGATGGCGGTGCGAGGAGCGACGATGCTCTCGGGGGTCTGGCTCGTATTGGGGTTCGGGTTCGTAGGGAGGTGGGTATGTTTCGCGTTGGAACTCGTAGTAGGGCTCTGCAAAGGTGACTCGATGGCGCTTCTTCTTGCGTCTCTCCTTGTCAGAGGCGTATCTTTCTCCTTCATCCTCGAATCCCCTGCTTCTATGTCCATCCCTATCCCTATCCCTGTCCCTCTTTCTCTTCTTATCCTTCTTCCTCTCCTCACCCTTCCGTCCATCATCATTCCCTCCGTTCAACATCCCAAGCACGAAGCTACCCAGACCACGAAAGTCCTCTAGGTTGATCTCGCCAACACCACCAGCGCCGACACCACCTCGAGTGCGGTCGCGGGCGCGGTTGCCGGAGGACTCTCCCATGGCACGCTTGGCAGCTGACCTGGCGGCCGACTTTGCGAGGTTCTTTGCAAACGTCTCCATGAAGCTTGTATTCTCGGGGGGTCGAGCTCGTGAATTGCCGTCGCGCTCTGGGCGGCCAAAGAGTTGCTCGGCGAAGCGGTCCATGTTGTTTGCCTTGGACGATTCTGTCAGGTGATGAAGAACAGTCTTTGAAATAAAGTAAAGCAACAGAGAGCAAAGATGTCCCTCGTCGTCACTGTCGTACCCGTCGTCTAGATCCTGTTCGTTATCACACTCGTCCCTATCTTCAAAGCCAACCTCTGCTTCGACGTCAGACGCTCTAGTGGTCTGACACTTGATCTCCTTAACCCGAGTCTCTTGTTGTCCGAGGTCGACCTTGTCGTCGTCAACCTCTTTCTTGATCTCTGGATCTTTTTGAGACACCGAGTCGTGAGTAGCAGCAACGTCGTCGTTGTTGCTCCGTCTCTCGACAGTGTCTTCAAACCGAAGAGACTCCAGATCGCAAAGATGACGCAGAGAGACCCCGCAAAAGAAGGTAAAAAGAAGAAGAAATCAAGAAAGGTTGCAGCCTAGAGATAAATCGAAAAGGGTGTGTTGCATATATGCAATGCAGCTCGGCGGCCGGCAGATTGATTGACTGACTGACACCCAACTACAATGAGTGTGTGTGCACTTTGTCCTTGTTACACTCTCCAAAAGGCAAAGCATCACCACGGCTATCGCCAGGCGGCTTCCCGCTCTTTTAAACAACATCGGTATATCGCCCCCAAACAGTGAGTTGAGACCTCCATGTCAGGTGAGACGCGTCAGGTTCGCGATGGGTTGTCCTGAATGATGGAGGCTCGTGGTCACGCGATGTCTTGTCTGAGGCGACTGGACGCGGCAATGCAGGAACATGACCGTGGTGAGACATTGCCATGACCAGAAATATTCACTGAATGATCGCCTCGGTCTCTGAATGACTGAAATGACCAGACGGCCTGATTGAGTTTCGAAATTTTGGGAAATAAATAAAAAGTCGTGACGTTTTCATGTGTGGCTTCGCTGATCAGACGTCGGTAGTTGTCTCACTCAGCACATAACATGGTAGGCAGCAGAAGCAACCTCCTTCACAAGAAAATCCATCATCATTATTCATTTCTGCGCTTGATGATTATCGCAGCGCGCTGTCTATGTTTACTCTATGCCATAGTTGTGTGTCGTATAGTTCACCAACGCCCATAGAATGTGAAGAATACCCGCCTAGCTATTATGCATCGAGTTTAACTCAACAACTCCTTAATGTCCTCAATGCGTTGCAGCTTCTTCTCTTCGTCATTCATCATGCCCAACGAGGTTGCACTGTCACATGTTAGCCTTGATTCGTCACCCTCAACTCGGTCAACTCACATGAACTTCTTCCGCTCTTGAACCTTGAGCATCCGCTCCTCGACACTATTTTCGACCACAAACCTCTTCACTTGTACTTCAGACTCTTGTCCCATTCTGTGCACTCGATCGATGGCTTGGGCCTCAACTGCAAAACTCCACCACGGGTCCATCATGAAGACTCGCCCTGCACTCGTCAAGTTGAGTCCCACACCACCCGCGCGTAAACTGAGTAGTAGAACGGTGAAGCCTTTCTTCTCGGTAAACTCGGCGAGGACTGCTGCTCGAGCTTTCTGGGCCAGCGATCCGTCAAGTCGTAGATACTTGACATTTGCGCGTGTTAGAGCTGGCTCGATGAGGCTGAGAAATGAAGTGAACTGTGAAAACACCACAGATTTCATCTTAGGGTGTTCTCTCCGTAGTGCTCGTAATTCCGAGATGAGCGCCACAACCTTTGCTGACGAATCGTTGACACCCACACGCTGTAGGCTGATCTTGGGTTTCTTCGAGACCTTGTCAGGGTCGTCGTCATGCCGGACAACCTCAAACAGATCTCGCTGGTTAAGGGGCTCCCGGCAGTTGAAACATCGAGGCATCACCGCTCTGTCGGTTTCATGCTTGATGTAGTCTAGCAAACACTTTTTGCAAGCAGAGTGCCAGCATCCAGTGACTGTCTGGTCATTCATCGGCTCTTCAAAGCAGAGCGGACACTCGTTTTCCGCCTCATCGCGAATCTGCTCTAGCGCATGGGCGCCAAAGACCTGGTTGTTATCTTTCGAAGCTTCATCCGTCACCGCTGTGAACGAGGTGATGAGCGACTCGAGATCCATGTCGTCGGCAAGACCAGAGACTGCGTCAGAAGCTGCCAAAGCTTCCACCTCGTCCGCCACGATATCACGGTTACGGACCAGGATAGGATGACAGCAAGACTGGCGAAGACGCAGAATCTGCGCAAAGATGGTGGTGAAGGCCTTCATGACGGTGCCAGCCTCTACGTTCTGCGAGAACGTCCGCTTCGCCTTGTTAAAGATGTAGTCATAGACGCTTCGCTCCGTCTCCGACAGTTCCACGTTGACAATCTCAATCTGCTTGGGTGGTAGAAGCACAAGAGGTTTGCCGTCGGGTGTCTTCATGTCTTTTGTGCGTCGAAGCACAAGAGGCTCCAACACTGTTTGCACCACATCCAGAGCTCGCATGAAGTCACCGGTTTCAAAGGGTACTGTGATGAATGTCCGCCAGAATGAGAAGTTGTTCCAAGGCTCCACGCCTAGGAACCTGACCAAGCTAAACAAGTCTTCCAACTTGTTAACAATGGGTGTTCCAGTCAAGGCCCAGCGGTGGTTAGCCGAGATCTCATAGCAAGCCTTGGCTGTCTTGGATGATCTGTTCTTGATATGATGGGCTTCGTCAAGAATTACTCGGAAAAACTTGAGAGAGAAAAGACCATTGTGGAATGACTTGTCGCCGTTTTTCGCAGCGATGCTGCTGAACTCGGACAACACCACACCGTAACTCGTGATAACTATGTCTGGCGCACTGGCAGCGTTGGATTCACAGCAGAGCGCCTGAAGGTTGTTGCTCTTTTCGTTGCCGTAGTATAGTTCAATCTTCATCGTCCCCTCCTTGGAGGCCTTCTCTGCCTCACTCTGCCACTGCGATAGTAGTGACATGGGTGCAACGACGAGCGTTGTGCAGGGCGCTGGAAGAACAGACTCGGAGTTCATGCCTAGTCTCGTAAGTTGATTCACACTAGAGATGCCACCAGCGGATTGGCGAGCCTGATGGGCAACCTCTGATCGATGCGTATGAACCAAACTCAACATCTGAATCGTCTTTCCGAGTCCCATCTCGTCGGCGAGAATGCCACCAAGACAATGCTGCTCTTGAACAGGAAAGTCGAGTGAGAGGTCACCAGAATATGGATTGATGTAGAAGTTGGGCTGTCCCTCGACTGGCGGTAGGTCCTTGCCGTCAACGTCCTTGAGCGGCCAAGTGTATTCCTCCCAGAGAGGATGCATCGACGGCTCTCTATTGCTCTTTTCATCCTTCTCCTTGGCCATCATCCAGTGTAGCGCTTGCTTCTGGTATGGACGAAGATCCATGGCAAAAGTCTCTGCCGGTTCCGCTTCAGGGGTACTGAAGTCGAAAGATTGCGCCTTCTTGTAGAGCGCATCAAGTTGATCCTGCTCCAACTCCTCTCCTTCCTCCGTGTCGGATGAATTTGATGAGGGAACTTCTTTTCCATTGGTGGTTGTCTTTTTGGGGTCCTTTTGCTTCTCCTCATCTTGCTCAGCAGCCTGAAGGAGCCCCTTACGACTATCCTTCGCAGCAGCATTCGTTACGGTCGGCTGCAAATTGATTTCCTCAAAGAGTTTCACTAGAGCAAATTGCCGTTGCCGAAGATTCTTCTCATCGGTTGTCTCGTTTTGCTCAAAGAAGACGGCCGACCGGTCGTCAGCCAGCTGAAAGGAGCGATCAAAAAAGGCCGAGTTGAGTATGAAGCATCGTAGTTGCAGGAACACAGTGTCGCTGGTTCGAAGTCTCTCAGGGATATAGACGCAGGTTCCCTCAAACTTGCAGATCTTCTGGTCGATCAATGTCGATACCCACTTTGCCGTGTCCTTGGACAGTCGTCCAATTTCTGTCCCGCTCTGGGTCGTGAAGCGCACAACAATATCAACCCGCCTTGAGGTTAAGTTATTGGCTCTTGAGGGTGTGACAGAACCAAATTTCCCCTTGACTTTTGCCGGAGGTGGTGGTAGGGGTCTGTGTCGTTCAATCTTGACAATATCGCCATGCTTCAGAAGGTTGGTTCCGCTTCGAGTGGCCCATCCTTCAGCGCCAAATGCTCCTATATATCGAAAATTCGGCATTCGCTTTTGCGATATCGTAGTTCGTGGGCGTTCTGTGTTGGCGCTTGGGGAGCGGCTCGAGCCGGTAGCGGCAGGCCTCAACGGGGTCGACAATGACGGTTTCTTCATAAACTTCTTGTACGTCCCGTCAAAGTACATGTTGACGGCTCGTTCGAGGTCGTTTCCACAATGGTCTCTTATGGCGGAGAGAACATCAGAGCTGACCTTGTCGCCAACGAAGGCCTCAAAGGTCTCCTGATCGAAGGATACGGAGGACGACTCTTGCTGTACGTCGGATGGAGGTTGAGATTGCTGTGATGTTCCATTTGCGGATCTTTCGACAAGTACGTTCCTATCATCTTGTTCTAGCTTCACATCATCATCTTCGTCCTTGAAAAAGCGTCTTCGTGGCTGTAGCGGGGACGAGTCGAGGTTGCTTGGTAATGCTGGATCAGAAGAGGCCTCTGAAGGGTCGACAAAGAACCTGCGCTTCTTTGCGGGAGGCTCTTGAGAATCGTTGAAGCCCATATTTGCTGAAATGAATCCAAATTGGGTGGATATAGAGATTCCATTCAGAGTTCGGCTGAAATGTCGAACCCAAGCCTCAACCCCAGATGAGCGTCTCGGCGTCGCACAGGGAGACGCGACCAGCTATTGCAAGCGCGCCTTGGTGTCAAGAGATCACATGACTGCGCGATTGCTGAGAGACCACCGTTAATTGATGTGGCTGAGAAGTGTGGCTGGTGGCGGCGACGTCATGAAAAATTTCCCGAGGATTGGAAATCCGACGTTCATGGGTGGCCGTGTCTAAGTCGCAAGACCGTCATGTCCATCATATCACGACCAGCACCGCCGCTTTCGAGGTAAAACTCGCTGTTAGAGATCAATTCGTGCTGCGCAACCTTTGGTTAAGCTAGGCTGCATGTATCGTCCACGGCTTCTGGGCCAGGGCCTCCGAGGCTTCGCCCATGCCCGGACGAGTCGCCGAACCTACATTACCGATGCCGACGTCGAATCCGCAAGACGGTACTGCTATACACAACTACAGTACGCTTAATCCTCTCCCTAATACCAATTGAAGCTAATATCCTCCAGAAATAGCGACTATGACGCCCATCTCATTCGCCGCTTCGTCCCCTCCCCCGTCCAAGACACATACGCCGCCCTCCGAACCCTCAACCTCGAGCTTGTTCGTCTCCCCGAGCTCGTCTCCAACCCCACGATCGGGACCTTGCGCATGAAGTTCTGGCAGGAGTCCATCGACAAGACCTTCGCCGGCCGTCCCCCCCGCGAACCCATCTGCATCCTGCTGCACAAGAGCCTTCAAGACTTGGAGGCACGCGTAGGGACCGCAACCAAAAAGTCCATCAAGTTTTGGGTGTCGCGGCTGGTGAGGACGAGAGAGAAGCACATGTCCAATCGGCCGTTTGGGAGTTTGGCAAGCTTGGAGGAGTACGCTGAGAATACCTACTCGACTCTGATGTATGCAACGTTGGCATCTCTACCATTGCGCTCTATGAATGTCGACCACCTTGCGAGCCATATTGGAAAGGCATGCGGCATCGTGGCCGTCTTGCGCGGAATCCCCGTCTTGGCAGCACCATCTTCACCAGTGAATACACCATCCGGCGAAGCTCCCCCTTCACGAGAACCAGCCCTGCTTCTTCCACTGGATGCAATGGCTGAGGCGGGAGTCAAAGAGGAGGAGGTATTTCGACAAGGTCCTAATGCGCCCGGCTTGCAAGATGCTGTATTCCAGGTCGCCACACGGGCTAACGATCATCTGATCACAGCACGCGAGATGCTCAAGAGGTTAAAGGCTGGCGAGGATCCAGGCCATGAGTTTGAGCACCATGGAGAAGGTGAACACTTTTACGATGGGGAGAGTGACACATTAAAGGAGATACGGCAGGGTTTCGGAGTATTACTGGAGGCTATACCCGCCTCCCAGTACCTGGCGAGACTGGAACAAGCTGATTTTGACCCTTTTGCGGTCAAGACAGCAGGTTGGAAACTGCCCTGGAATATATGGCAGGCCTTGTCCAAGGAGCGGATCTAGGTTCTGAGGAACCGTGTATTTCGAGGATTGCCTCGAGTGTAACCCAAAATATTATTGTACTATAGACATGAAGATGTATCAATATGATCATGAACAAACGTCAATTGAGAAGAATTGAACACATGAGATCTTTTCATCCAATGTCTTCAACCTTGAGCATTAGAGGAGGGGTGTGCCCCACTTGTCATGAAGCTTCACCGAATTCTAACCCACGCTTCACCACGGCTGATCCTCGGCATCAAAATTCGAGACCCAGAAATCATCAAGCTCGGCGATAGTATCACCTCGAATTGCTCTGTGACATTCCCATTCCTCCCGTAGATGTCATCGCCAGGATGCTCTACGAACTCATTGCAATTGTACGTCTCTCATACAATCATTTGCAAACCAAGCAAGCTGACTCTAAATAGGTCCGACCGGGCAACCTCTCCGAGGTGAAAGAGTACGCCTCCACCGAACCCTTCGAACCATCGATCGCCCTCGTC
This sequence comes from Fusarium duplospermum, assembly GCA_003946985.1. Taxonomy (NCBI): domain Eukaryota; kingdom Fungi; phylum Ascomycota; class Sordariomycetes; order Hypocreales; family Nectriaceae; genus Fusarium; species Fusarium duplospermum. The sequence goes on from NKCI01000060.1 coordinate 190,467, forward strand.
CATTGACTAACATTTTCGCCCATAGAATCGCCCAGACTGTCGGCTCCCTCGTCCTCAAGAATGGTGGTGTCGTCCGCGGCCTCGCCAACTGGGGAGTCTTCTCCCTCCCCAAGCCCATCTCGGTGCATCAGATGAAGCACACCCACGGCCACTACTTTGTCATGCGATACGACGCCGCCTCCAAGGTGCACCAGGACGTCCGTAACACACTGCGCCTCGAGCCCCGTATGATCCGTGCCGCTCACGTCAAGCTCGGCGACGGCAAGCTGGATACTCTGGCGAGATTTGGACCGCCCAAGTGGAAGACGACAGGCAGCGAGGCATAGAGTGAGCGGATGGGAATTGAAACGATAATAACCTTACGACAACCCAGTTGCGACTGAAGAACAAGAGGAGGGGGAGGTTATGCTGTAGGATACTCGAGAGCATACGGATCAAGGACTTGGAGATGTCAAGAGTCCAGGCATGAGGATGCCGTGTACATTTAAAACACGCTGCCTCGGGGATGGCAGTCACGGTTGTATGAACTATTATAGAGTCCAGAATCTCTGCATTGCATTTCACTACCGACCCCCTCGAACCTAGCCATGCCGATGCTCCTGAGCCGTCCATGACCTAGCCCAGTCCGTAACTAAGACAACGATAACCTCGATCTGTTTGTGTGTCGCTACCTATCTATCATAAAGTCATCAATTGCAGCCACACCAGTGGCCTGAGTGCCCTTGGCTAACGCCGCCCTATCTAGAAACGCAGCCCGCTGCCCATGCTCCTGGTTGGCCCTTACACGATATGTTGTCTGTGCAAATGCTATGTGGTGAACAGGCCGAGGCCATGTTTCACGTCGTTATGTACTCCAGTCCATTTCGGTGTCGTCGTCGCCACGAGTCCGGCCATCTCTTCAATTGTCGTCAACATCCATGCCGTCGGCCTTACCGATGCCCTTCTCGCGGCACCATTCGACAAAGTCATCAATGACGCTTGGCCATGCACCGTCCTCGTTCCAGAAAGATAGCGTCTCGTCTGACAGAGACTTGACGGCAAACTCGAGCGTCATATTCCACATATCCTTGTTGACGGACCGGGTCCACTTTGCATTGAGGAAGGACTTCCACAGGTCCAGCCAGTCGTGATTCGCAGTCTTCCACTCCATTCCGGGAGAGGCAAACAGGATATCCCAGTAGACGAGGGCGTTCTCCAGGCCGAGGGCCTTCTGGTCGGGTTCTCGTCCTGCAACAAAGGCGTACCGATATACCTTCTTGAACAAGGTGGGGTCGGAGGAGAGGGATGAAATCAGTCTTCGAAGATGGGCAGCATGGTCCTGGTGTGATGCTCCAACTCTGAATAACTAGTCAGTATTGCGCTTCGTCAAGGTATCAAGCCATATGTGTTGGTCAATGAGTTACTAACCCAGAGTTTTTCCATCCATCAACATAACCCCTCCTGGTAATCATTCCCACTGAGGGTGCCTGGAGAAGTTCCAGGACCACAAGCAGTTCTGCGTTCTCGATGTTGATCTTGAGCTTCTCAGTGAGGTAAGACATAGTGGAGTCAAGCTCCAGTTTGTCCTTCTCATCGTTACTGTCTAAACGCGGTCATGAGCCAAAGAGTCATGAGTAAGTGTTTGTACAATACTGACCTTGCAGTTGGTCGAATAAAGATTCCAACTTGGCCTCGACTGGTGATGGTCCCTTGCCATTTCCGTCCGAAGAGAAGTACCTATCCGGTTTGTGTTAGTGACAACAAATACTTTAGCAAATTACTAGAAATCAAGTGTGTGATGTGCTGATAGGATTCGGATGTAGCCGACTTGGCCATGACAAGATTACTGCGCACTCGGTTGAGGTGATGTACCGCGCTTTCGACTTGTTGGACGTCTCTGCGGGTGACCCCTTGTAAGACGCCCCAAGACCAACTTTGCTGGACTTTTTGGATAGGGACAAGGTGGGAATAACGCGGGTTGCGATACGCCTCTTAACACCCTCCCAATTCATATTTGGACTATCCCGGGCTCCCGAGGATGTTGAATGTTTGAGTGACTCTGGTGAGACGTGGTGTAGAGCTAGTTGAGAGCCGTCTCAGAGCCGGGACAGGAGAGTAGTTGTGTCAAATCGAAGTCGAATCCAACAACATCAAGGTGGACAAGATTTCCATGACCCAACCACTGATCATCCGTAAGAGACAATGGCATTCGAAAGGCAAGTCAAAGACCCCAGGACAGAATCGAAGGGTTCAGATTACCCCTTTAGAAGCAAGCAGTGTTTCAGTGCCATCGGCGTCACTGTCGGTCATACTCTGCTGTGCATCCAACAAATGAGCCGAGCAGTAGTGGGCCTAGTCGATATGACGAGGCACAAGGGGCAAACCATACCCGGGGGTTCCAGATGCAATGCATGGCCGGATGAATTGACCACATCAGGCTGGCGCAACAACATCATGACAAGAAACAAAAGGGTGATGTAACGTGAATATTCGAGGTAAAGGTAGCCAGACCAAGAAAATAAAGACTTACGTATCGACGGCTTCGTTCATCTTGAAGCTGGCATTCTTGAGGAACTGTCACAGCCTATGTTAGTTCAACTAATAAGCTTGATCATCGTCCGACTGCCTCCAGCCTAAACGGCGTCACCGCTGCAACCCCCGACTGCTGCGCCGGGACCGATTTAGTCAAATCGCGGAGAGCTTTCGTATCGTGGGGCTGGCTGACGCCAAGACAGGGCCAGGCTGTCCGAGATAGACTGTCCTGTCCTGTCCCAAAGTTGCTAGGAGAGAAACGTACACGAGTAGCCTGACGCTCAGTGGCACCAGTCAAGGATACAAACTGGGCGATGAGCACCTTCTGCTGGGCGGAAGACGGCGGCGGCATCTTGGAGGTATCCGAGTGTGGTTCCGGTTTTGCTTATAGTTGTCTCGTCTATGCGTTGGGTAGATATTGAGGGTAAAGTAACCCGACGTTTGCTAATGCGGGCGGTCGAGATGTTGCACCAAGGGTCGCCCTGGTCCAGAGATAGGTATGTATCGATGCGAGGCGAGGCGGAGGGATGTCGATTGATGCGAGGCCAGGACCGAACGATGGCCAGGACGAGATCGAGGTGCCCAAGGTCGGGTCTGCGAGTGGACCGAACGATAGCGGAAGGTGTCAGGCACGGCGGAGTCTTCCCAAAGATGCGCCGTTGCGCTCGAGTGGCGGTGGAAGAGGGGAATGAGATGCAAGTGGATGGAGGGGTTCTGAGCTTTCGCGACGAGGCTGCGATCTTAGCTGATGGTGGGGTTTCTTTTTAGTGAGCGGGGCTTCAGTGAGTGAGTGCTGCCAGTTTCTGCTGCTGCGTGTAAGGCAGGTGCCTCTAGGCAGACAGACAGGCAGTTTCCAGGACCCTGGAAGCGGCCATGTCGCACGTGCTTCAGTAACTCTACGTTGTTCTACTCTATTTGTCTTCTATTCACGATCAACTTGAGGTTATTATTGTTTAATCATATCTGCCATTAATTATACTCTTTCTCTTTAAATACAGCCTTCATTCAATGAGTGCGGACCGAGAATCCATGATGAATCTGCCAAACTTGAACAAGAAAGGATCTAAATTTAGATCATGAGCACTATTCGCACTGTAAGCTCTCACCATCCTACACGCTAATTTCACCTCTTCAGTGGCAGTTAGTGATACTTCATACAGTGCGAAATGATTCACAGGCCTAAAATCACCTACCCCCGCCCCAGGTCATGACGTCCATCCGGTCACGGCGTAGGCGACCACTTGACGCGGTGCGGTTATCAACGCGTCTGGAAAATATTATCACAACCCTTCAACGCCCAGGTTGCAACACCACAGCAACCGCCCCTGGCAGAGGAATCAACATGGCCTCGTCCAACGCTGTAGACGATGAAGATGTGCAGATCGACCCGGCAGAGCCTCTCAAGGGCATCATCGTCTGCTGTACGAGCATCCCCGCTGAGCATCGTGTTAGTAAACCAAGACTCTTCCTGCTGCATCATGTGCTCGCATTTCCTAACATTCTCTCGGTTCTAGACAACCATCGCTGGCAAGGTCACCGAGCTAGGCGGCGTCCACAAGTACGATCTCACTCCTGATGTTACCCACCTCATTGTCGGCGACTATGACACGCCCAAATATCGGCACGTTGCCCGCGAACGCCCCGACATCAAGGCCATGGATGCTGCTTGGATCGAGGCCCTCAGCGAATTATGGAAGAACGACGATGAAATCGATTACCGAAAACTCGAGTCCGAATATCAGCTGAAGCCATTGGAGAAGCGAGGTGTCGACCCCTCGGTCCAGCCACAAGAAGGAGAAACAGGAAGAGACTCACTAATGATCTGTCTCACGGGCTTTGGCGAGCAACGGGACGAGATTGCACTCAAAATCACCTCGAATGGCGGCAGATATACTGGAGACCTCACAAAAAAGTGCAGCCACCTCATTGTCAACAAACCCGAGGGCAGAAAGTATGAGGCGGCCAGGCAATGGGGCATCCACCCCGTCACCCTCGCCTGGCTAAACCAGTCCATCGCACGGGGCATGATCTTGGAGGAGACCAAATTCGATCCTATACTACCACCCGAGCAGCAGGGAAAAGGGGCCTGGGTCACAAGAGAGCTCAAAAGGACAGCAAGCAAGCGCTCCAGGTCAGCCGTGATCGCCGCCGATGAAGGACCTAGGAAGCTAAGGAAGACGGCCAGCATGAAGCTCAGCTCACAACGTAACAACCTCTGGGGTGATATCCTCGGACGGTCAACCTCGAGAGAGTACTCGTTTGCCCACGAGGATAATCCAGAGGCAAACAAGCCCCAGGATCAACCACAACAACCTCAGCCCGCCGAAGTTCAAACCCTCGCTCCTATCGTCCCAGAGAACCAGGGCATTTTCGCCAACTGCTACTTCTATATTCATGGCTTCACTGAGCAACGGACATCAGTCCTCCAACAGACAATAGTTACGCTGGGAGGCTCTATTTGTGCTTCAGTACAAGACGCTGCCCTTGGCAAAACTCCTCGCCCGCCTCTCGGCCGCTTCTTGATCGTCCCTCAAAACTCTCAACCAGATACCCACCCTCAAGAATCCTACGACGACCTCCATGTTGTGACAGAGTATTACATTGAAAAATGCCTTCATAACAAGCTCTACTTTGATCCAACAGAGCATGTCCTCGGCAGACCCTTTCCTTTCTTTCCCATTCCCGCCTTCAGCAACCTCGTCATATGTAGCGCCGCCTTCACTGGCATTGAACTCAGTCAAGTCGCCCGTGCCGTTGCCCAGCTCGGCGCCAAGTTTGATGGGGACTTTCGCAAGACCACGGATGTCTTGGTATGCAGCTCTCTCGCTGCTATGCGCAAGGAGAAGTTACGTATGGCACTTCGATGGGGTGTCCCCGTGGTTTCGGGCGACTGGCTGTGGGAATGTATATCCACCGGCTTCAAGGTTCCTATTGACGACTTCATCTTCCCCGAGATCAAGAACCGATATGAAGAGACCCTCAAGCCAAAGCCAAAGCCTATTGAGAAGAAAGTCCCCGAGGCACAACCCAGACCACTAGGCAAACCCATACAACGCACTCATTCAGAACCCTTCAACTCTAAGCCCGCAATACCCAAAGCCCCTGCATTCGCAGGAGTAGACACGACAGCCTTTGACCACGATTCCCCTGAGAAGCCGCAGCGCAAGAGCATCACCCACCCACCCCCTGAAGCAGCCTCCACCACCTCGGCCGACTTTGCCACAGCTCGCACTCATCAAGCCGCCCCCACAAGCTTCCCTCAGGAAAATGATTTCGATACCCCTCTCGCTGAAGTCCCCTCAGAACACCTCAACAAGCCCCCAT
>NKCI01000061.1:0-195768 GCA_003946985.1 Fusarium duplospermum
TTCTCGGTGTTAACGAGATGCCATAACCAACTAGACCACGGAACCTCTGCTTGATAGAAATCGAGAAGCACATGCAGAAGATGTGCCAACATGGTGGGAGAGATAGAGAGGAGGGTTGTGGATCGACTAGTTTCGATGCCCCGTTGTGAAGTGGGTCTCACGATAACGGCCTCTTCCCACTCTGGTGAATAGCCTCCAATTCTGACTCGTTTCTTCAACAACGAGACACGGTTCCGTGGTCTAGTTGGTTATGGCATCTCGTTAACACCGAGAAGGTCCCCGGTTCGATCCCGGGCGGAACCACCATTTATTTTTTGCCATCTTAAGCTAATTACTAGAGGTAGTTCCTAACCGGAGGTTATTCTTGATGGTGCTTCTACCAATGAATTCCTTTTTGGTCCGGTGAGGAAACATTAGCATGGCCCATTATTTGGATTCTTGGTTCAATCAACTTTGGGGCACTGGTGTTTGGGTTAAGTTGAGGAAACAAAATATTGCCAACTACTAGAAAACCATACGAACTCATACTTTTAGTTGGTCTCTTCAACTTGCTCCTCTTGGACCGTCTTCTCCTCTTTGTCTTGCCCCCCCCCTTCTTCCTGTAGTTGTGATCCAGATAGTCTCTCAGACCCTTAGAAACCTCCCCTTCCCCACCCATGACGAAAAAGATCAACTCCTCATAATACGTCGTCGCCAGAAACTCCTCAAACCCAAGACTATGCAGGACGAGATCGTTTCCCATCGGATACGTGAGAGGAAACCCCATCTTTTTAGCCCGGTCAATCTCCTCCTGCGTTGCCATCCCCTCCTCTAGGAGCAGATCCTCCGCCTCCTTGGGATCGAGGTTGAGATCATCAGAGCTGCCCAGCACGGCGCTGCCACCGGGGTATATATACAGGTTCCATATCCAGCACCATTGCTGATCGACAAAGAATCGGATGATGTAGCCTCCTAGGCCGTTGTCTATCTTGTCGGGACACTTGCGGAAACCGTCCTCTGCGAGTGTGAAGTATGCGGCCTGCGCAGAGGGGATCCGGTACTGTAGCTCTTCGCTGCGCATAAAGGTGACGAAGCCAGGTGGTAGCTCCAAACCGAGCTTCTTGGCGTCGCGGATGAGCTTGTCGATGAACCTGCCGCTTTTAGCAGCAGGACCCTGGTGATACGCCATCATGGCCTGCTCCGTTTGCGGGGGGAGAGGCACCAGCCACGATAGGCCCCCGTTGAGGTTCAGGTATTCAACGCTGGTAGGCCCTGGGGGGATCGATATCTCGTCGACCCCGTCAAAGCCAAGCTGCTCCGCTACATCCCCGCTGACCTTGTAGAGGTGGCGATGAGTCTCATGGGTGCCGAAGCACTCCTTCATGCGGTTGGAGTGCTTGCGAGCGGCTATGCGCTTGGTTATGAAGGGCATGCATGTGGCGTGGATACGCTTGTTAAAGGTCTGAGCGAGGGTCTCGACGTCTGCGAGATGGAGTTCTTTGACGACTTTGAGCAACAGCTCCTGAGGTAGAGTAAGGAGGACCATATTGTACTTGCTAATTGAAGTTATATGGAGAGAAAGTGAGCAAGTGATCGTCTGCTCTGCAGGGGTGAGGCTGCTGTTATATATGGCATGCAATTACACCGCAAGAATTCACGGTCAGACTTGGCTTGATTAGCGCGGGTGATGCCTGGAGCTGAACGACACATTCTCCATCTGGGTTGTATCAATGGGACTTTGTAACTGTGTGAGACGCCTCTATACCCATGTATACTTGGTTGTAGCCGCGAATCCACGTTGTTCCAAAGTCCGTTTTCACGGATAAAGTTGACAACAAGCATACCCAAGACAACACCACAACCGAGACCAACAAATGCCATCATCTAAGAGCTCGTCTCTATTGCTTGAAACAGCTAATTATATGTGCAGTTCTATAACTGATATATAGTCTAAGTCTTTCTGTCTGTGTACCCTTTTTTTTTTTTTACAACGCCGCCCCTGAAAACTCCACGCTCCGCAGGCCCAGCATCCTCTTGGCAAATAACCACAGCTCAAACGCCTCTAGCTTGACCTCTACACGCATGAAGCCCATCCAGGCGACAAATACCCGTATAGCGTTGAGTGGCCAGAGGAAGGAGCCGTTTCGGTGGATCTCGTCGAGTTGTTCGTGGAAGACGGTGCGGGTGCAGTACCGAGCGAGGATCATGAAGGATCGGATGGGACCCTGTCTAGTCTGGAGGTTCTCGTCCAGACTGCGGGTGAGATCGTTCGTCTTGAGGATCAGGAGGATGATGCGTGGGACGCGACTGAGGAGTTGGACGAGGTCCACGATCAGACCCTCCTGAAGAGCACCGGTCATGGTCTTTTCCTCATCGGGTGTGCGAGTCTGAAGAATTGAACCCGACTTGCTGACGATGCTGTAGTCTCGGCCAGTGATGGCAGATGCAAATAGGGGAAAGTCCTTGTCCTCGATGCCGGCCACCTCGTGAGCGTACTTCTTCATACGGTCCATGTCACCGTCAATGACTGCGAGCCACATCTTGGCATACGACCTCCGCAACGGGAGCTCGATATCACGGTAGAGACCGTGGTCGTACAGGATCACATCAAAGTTGGGACCCCTTCCGAGATACCGACGGGAGGTGTTCTTGCGAATAGCAATGTTGCCGCCGTGAGGATCGCAATGCAGAGGCGCGCCATTACCAAAGATCATCTCGTTGAAGATGCGAGCCAGTGTAGCCGACACCTCATCGCGGTCAATGCCATTGCTGTCGAGAAACTCCAGGTCGTCGAGACGTCGTCCAGATTCACAGGCCATGACCAGGATTCGCTTCTTGGCCCATATCACCTCTGGGATAACCAGCGGCAGATGAGGAATCTTTGCAAAGTGCTCCTTCATCCTTCGGGCGTTTTTGGCCTCCTCTTGAAAGTCCAGCTCCTTGGGAAGAGAAACGTCCATCTCGGAAGACAGCCATTCGAGGTCGTACTCGGGGAAGAATCGTTTCAAGGTCGAAAAGGTGTACCTGGTGAGAGCGAGATCTAGGGGAGCCCATGCCTCAAGTTCCGGATGCTGAACCTTGACGGCCACCTTTCGACCCGAGTCCTTTATCGTTGCGAGATGCACCTGGGCGAGAGAGGCAGCTCCAATGGGTTCAGAAGCGAATTCGGAGAAGTAGTCCCAGAGTTCCTCTCCCGTATCCTTGCGAAACATTTCCTCAACCAGTTCAAACGACGAAACTGGGCATTTATCCTGTAGGGGTATGAATGTGCTGGTCCACTCGGGGGGTAGGAGATAGTTCATGGCGCTCTGTAGTTTTGTGGTGATTAGCGCGGCTTTTTATTGACAATCGTCAAGTCATTCGTACCAAGTGCTGGCCGAGTTTGATAAAGATTCCGCCATTCTTTTCTAATACAACAAGAGTTCGTTCGGCGCATCGTTTATGGCAGGCGTTTAAAAGGTTATCTTGCTCTTGCTCGTCTATAGTCGTCTCTCTAGCATTCAACGTTGTTCGGTAACTGCAAAAAACCCAATTAGCCTCATACACTTTTTGCCGGAGAGTTAGATAATAATTTACTCATTGATACACACGGCGAGCGCAACTGCGACTCTGCCCGTCCTCTCGGCCGCCTCGTAACTGCTCTTGATCTCGTCGGCAAAGGCGAGGGTGCTCGCGCCCACAGTCGCAGCGCCAGCCGAGGCATACAGAACAGCGCGGTTGGGGCCCGTTCTCCGGCCATTGGCACCTCGCGAGGACCTCCCCGAGGCGAAGCCCTTTGCTCTGACGTCCTGGAAGGCCTTACTGCGGACCAATTGGCTCCGGCAGGTCGAGCAGGTCCATGGTCGAGCGGCGACCCGAGTCGCAAGGGTCGAGATGGAAAAGGCCTTCATGGGAGCACTGGCACTGGACAAGATAGCGGCAGGGCGAGGGTCCTCATTCTAAGTCAACAGCCAACATGAAATTGCCAGCCAGAAGAAAACAGTAGAATAAAAAAAAAATAGGACGTTATCGTTATAATTTGCCTCAGGTCATGTCGTCGAGGTCACCACACCCCAAAGCCAAGTTTTTTGCTTCGGTGTGCCGATTCACCGATGAACCTCCGTCTGCCCAGGCCCAGTCAGTCGAGGGGCGGCGGCCAATTCGGCTGGGGCCGGGTGCGACTCGGGTGGGTACATTCATTACTCCGTACTCCGTAGGTACCCTGCGATGGTCGGAGGGGGAAAGCCCACTTTCAATCAACACGTCTCCAGGGTTCGCGCTCCGTCACGTGATGGCGCGAATCGCGTCGACCGCGTTGAGTACTTCACTTCAGGAGCTGGACGCCCTCTTTACACGAGCCATCCCACTCTCCATCAACCATCCACTTCTCCCTTCACTCAACACATCGGATTTCTGAATTCTATGCAACGGAGAAACAAGAACCAAACAGCCGACAACATGCTGTCTTTCGCACCTACTCCCATCTTCTCCGGCTCCTGGGACCATCGCCCCAGCGTTCCCTCGCCTCTGTCTTCCTCCCCCATTCGCGCGTCATCGCCACTATCGCCCATTGACAGAAACTCGCACCCCCAGCGACAAATCCAGTCATCACCCATTCAGCCAATCAAGTTCAAGTATGCATCACGTCCCACGCGACCGAACCCCGTTGTGCGAAAGCGGGAGGATGTGCAAGAGGGTAGGCGACGCTTATTTCTGAACAATGTGCGTCAGAAGAGCGAGGACAAGGCCTGGCAGAGAAGAGACATTGAGGGACAGGTATGCTTCTCCTTTTGACGTGATACACGCGACACTTGCTAACATGTCACAGTTCCTCAAGACAAACTACCTCGAAGACCGGGGACAACTCGCCCGTGACGCTCCCGAGTTTACCGACGCGGATATCGAAGACGCCATGGCGTTTCAGCAAGAACAATCACAAAGCCCAGAGGATGATGACACGATGATGGACGAGGACGACCAGCTCGAGGCCATGCTTGCATCCTACCAAGATCAGACATCAACATCGTCGCAACGGCCACCTTCACCAGTACTCTCCGACGAGGACTATGACGACATCTTTGCTGAGCTCATTGCTCAAGAACAGTCACAACAGAGCGCCAACTCTAGGTCACTATACCGGATAGACGAATCTGGGGATACTGAGATGCAGTGAACGAGAATCTTGGTCTGTTTTATGAGGGTTGAAGTTGCTTTTCATTTTGGAGTTGGGGCTATACGGACTACCTTGGCAAGGCGTTTGGGCGATACCAGAGACATAGCATTGTGCGTGTACAGCTACTGTTCGGGAAAGGGTATATAGATGACTTGGAGGGAATGTCCAGGTTCGGTATCTACTGAGGATTACATGCTTCATCCGAGGGGTTGAGAGCTTCCTGCGCGGATGCCATGTCTCCAACCAGGTCAGAGGGAGGCGATCCCGCTGCTTGCATCTGAGCAGGCAGTCAGTGACCAGAGTCACAAAGAGACAAGAGAATACACATACCTTTTGCATCCTGTCCACGATAAACTCGCGATCTGCCGCGTTCGAGTCCGAGTACGTCTTCTCCTCAAACTTGGCCACAATCTCGCGCACGACGGACTGTTGCTCCTCATAACGCTTCAGGTCCTCCTTTGGTGTCGAGTTGCGGTTCTTGGCGAGCCACTCGGGGAACTTGTCGTCCAGCTCCTTCATGGGCTCGTAAAGAATCTCCTTGTTGGTGAGCTGCTCCATCATGCCCATGAGCATCTTGGAGAACTCCTCCTCACTGCCCTCACCGCCGAGGGCACCGAGGTCGCCAGATGACAGCTGCTTCAGCATCTCCGACATGAAGTCGTCCGCAGGACCCTCGGCGCCGCGGCCGTGGCCTGGTCACCTGATGCCTGCATACGCTCCATGGTCCGTCGGATTGTCTCCTGGAAGGAAGCATCCTCTGCCGGTGCACTAGGCGCGGGTCCAGCCGAGGCTGCCGCAGGGGGAGGAGGAGGAGGGGCGTCACCAGCTCCCTCTGCGGCGGCGATATGCTTGAAGATGTCTTCAAACTGTGCCTGCATGTCGGGCTGGTTATGGTCAGCACCTGCCCACAAGATTTGTAGTATAAGAGCATCTTACAGATTTTTCGAGCTCGCCCAGCAAGTCTGCCATTCCAGCCTGAAGCTGCTTGGCAAACTCTTCTTCTGAGAAGGCATCATCGGCTTCTGGCTGCTTGCTTGAAGAAGCGGGCTCCTTGGCAGCTTGGGTTGAATTGGGACCAGCAGGCGCGGCTGGCTTTGTTGGCTCTATCTTGACAGCAGAGAAATCATCCAGCATATCTAGTGGGGGAGTCAGTAAGAAACTACAGTGGTTCTGAATGTCTTCAAGATATACGCACCGTCAAGGTCATCCAGATCATCTTCGTCAGGGTCCGGGACATCTTCATACTCCTCGGCAGCCGGTGCAGGAGGGGCAGCGAGCTTCTCGGCAGGTGTCTCGATAGGTTTCTCTACGGGCTGCTCGACAACCTTCTCAGCAGGCTTCTCAGCGGTCTGCTCGATAGGTTTATCGGCAGCCTGTTCAACAGGCTTATCGGTAGACTGCTCAGGAACCTTCTCAGTGGGCTTCTCCGCGGGTTTCTCGATAGGTTGCTTGGTAGGCTTCACGGCAGACTCCTCAGCAGGCTTCTCAGTAGACACCTTGGTAGCCTTCTCGATGGGCTTTTCGGTAGGCTGCTCAGCGACTTTCTCCGTCTCAACTGGCAGTTCAGGAGGAGCGGTAGTGTTTTCAGTCGTGGCCTTTTCAGTGGCAGTCTTCTCTACTACAGCCTCTGTCGCAACTGCAGCCGTCACCGCCGCGACAGCAGTGACAGCTACGGCAGCCTCCGAGGGCTTAGTCTCTGGAGGAGGAGCTGTGTATGACTCTGCCACCGGTGCAGGAGTAATACTCGAGGGAGTAGGGACTGGAGGATCGGCAACCGGAGCGTCGGGCACTGGAGTATCAGATGAAGAGGCAGCGGTTGCGGGAGCGACAGTCTCGGCTTTGATATCGGCCTTCTCCTCCTCTTTCACCTCATCCCTTACTTCCTCCTTGACAGCCTCCTTGAGCTCTTGCTTGACCTCCTCCTGCTTGGCTGTTTCTGTGTCCTTGGTTGCGTCCATGATGTTCACCGGCTCCTCTTTCTCTGAGACAACTCTTCTTCACAAGCTCACAAACCCCACATGCGACAGGCCGTACCAGCAGATATGAGATCGAAGATGACGCAAGTCTTGATGTCGTTAAATGAGATGAAATAGATGAGATGCGAAAGTCGCAATAGATGTCGGGGATAGATGAGGCTCGTCGTTGCGAGAGTTAGGTAGTAATCTCATCCACACCAAGGCAGGTACGGTCTTGATGGAATCTCATGGACTCCAACCAAGTGACCTGAGCCGAGGTGACGATGGGCGCGCTACCGTGCCTACCTAGGTAGGTAGCGGTCCATACCTCCAAGCTAGGTGAGCCCCTCACTGATGGGCTGGCGGTCACCCCGCCAAAGAACAGCGCTGTCTCTTCACTAGAAATGGCGGGTAGCCCCTACGAACAGCGGGGTTTCTCGGATCCGTGGGGACGTGCTCTCTGCGCTGGCGCCACATTTTGACCAACCCGATCCATTTGATGGCTGCGACTTTCGGGCGGTGCATCCATTCATCGAATCATCCACCGACGTCCATCGCTTGCTTCGTGAATTGCATTGGATGCGCAAACACCGTCAGGCTCCAGCCTCGATCTGATCCGTTCATCTCGTTCCGTCACCTCTTTTTCTGGTGCAACAACTTTAGTTCTCGCAACAGCTACTTTCAGAGGCTGAGCCATCTCCACAACTCTCCGATCTTTTTTCCATCGTCGTTAACGACCTTGACGCATCAGCAAAGCCTCGTGCAAGCTGTCGCCGCAACTCTTAAGCCCGCCTTTCTTTCACCCGCAGTCACCACCCCTCCTTCATTCGCGCACCGACCGACATCGAGAACGAAACCATGGCTCTGTGTCAGAACCGATTACAAGAAGAGAGGTGAGGCTCTACATGATATTCGCGAGTCGAAGGACGATACTGAGACTTGGATAGAAAGCAGTGGCGGCGAGACCATCCCTTCGGATTCTATGCCAAGCCCCAACGTACCAAGGAGGGTATCCTCGATGTCAAGAACTGGGAGTGCGGCATTCCCGGAAAGGACAACACCATCTGGGCTGGCGGACTCTTTAAGCTGACCATCGCTTTCCCTGACGGTGAGTGCAAATATGTTCCTGGACCAGAGACTTGCTCTCGTGACCCGTGCTAACTCGACTTTGTGCGACAGAGTATCCCACAAAGCCTCCTAAGTGTAAGTAACAAGCGATCAACACGCAGCTTAGGCCTTGACTAATCGTTCGCAGGCAAATTCGTCCCTCCGCTGTTCCACCCCAACGTCTACCCCTCAGGCACCGTTTGCCTGTCCATTCTCAACGAAGAAGAGGCATGGAAGCCCGCGATCACCGTCAAGCAGATTCTGCTGGGCATTCAGGATCTCCTCAACGACCCGAACCCCGAGTCTCCTGCCCAGGCAGAGGCATACAACCTGTTTAAGAAGGATCGCGCCGAGTACGAGAAGCGGGTTCGCCGTCTGGTCCGCGACAACCCCACTCCCTGATGAACGACCGAGAGGCGCTGGTTGAAGAGGCGTTTTAGACACTTTTTATTTGTAAGGGATCTCAGGCTACGGCGTTTGGGGAAATACCAAGACGGATATTCACTTGGGAGCCCGTGGTTGAAGACCATGGCACGATATGGCTCGCGTTGGCAATGAGCAGTGGGCTATATAGGTTCGGACCTCGCAGCCCATGAGAAGGGGAGTGTTTGGTCAAGTCACGAAGAGAGCGTTTTCCTTGGAATCTTACGCAAGTGTTTTATTCTTCTTCTGATGAGTTGTCGTTGTCTGTCAAGAGCCGTTGTCGGTTGAAGTGATCGAGATCCACGCCGGCGTGAATCATTGCGGCTGCGTCTTCGGACCAAGCCCGTCCAACAATGGATGTCTAGGATCTGCCCCACCATTTTTTATCATGGTGGATGTCCCCCATGGCGATACAACCGAAGGTGGCGTCCAACAGCCGAATGAGCCACGGGCTGATGGGTGTTATCTGGCTGCTGTATTTAGTCAAGGAAATGCAGATGAGAAATATTGTGTGCAACGAGAATTTGAGTTGTCGACCGCAACGTGGTGTGAGCACCTCGCCATTGGCTCTTGGTATTGCCCCTCCATGAGCGCCTTGTTCCTACATGTACATAGGTAGGCTTGACCCCCATCCATGGCTGGTCACGTTGTGACGCAAAGGAACCAGGCCAGGCACATGGCCGTCTCATTTCCTTATCGAACAATCAAGGGGTTCTCGTTCGTTAGATAATTCGGCCGCCAATGAAGATGGCCGAATTACCATCCGAAGTCGGCCATCCAACTCTCTCCGACCTTTGATAGAGACCCTCGCCGGCAATGAGAATCCATCCAGATCCTAGCGGCCTTTTTGTCCCGTCTCGTCTGCAGGTGACGGACAGACATTAGACAGACCAGACATACATACAGGTTGACAGAAAACAAGACAAAGCAGCCAAGGGTGATGTGACCTGCCGGCTAATCATGCTCCTATCAACAGTGGAGAGGCCAGAGAGAAGCTCGTCCAAGCAGCTCGCCGCTCGCGGGCGAGACCCATTGAGGCGGCGGAGTAGATGTATCGCGTGTGGATAACCTTTTGACGTTGGATTCGACCATTACCGTCGGTAGCCTTGCGCTTGTTTTTTTTTCCCTCTGGCCTGTACCGGCGGAAGGAGGGTGGAGTTTTTGCTATGACTCCTCCTTCCCTGCGCCCTCTCGGACTTGGGTTGGCGAGGAAGGTACTAAATATTAATCTTTCCATCCCATCCCCTTCCTCGCTCCCCTTCCCTCCTCTGTATCTCCGTCACACCTCCTCTCCAACCGTTCACACTCGTCGTGCGCAACCGCAATCATGTGTGGCATCTTCGCCTGTCATCGGTACGCTCTCAAGCCTCCCCCCTGCGCCTCTTTTTGCTGCGAACATGGATCTTCTGCGCGTGGGCGCGCTGTGCCTGGATGATGAGTTTTTGGAGGGGCACACGAGGCACAGGCATTGGGAGGAACCCCGCCATCAATTGATGCCATGACCCCGCGGAGGGAGGGAAAAAATAAAAAATGATCATGGCGCGACTGACACAGCGCCTGTTCACAGTCACCCCGACGTCCAAAAGTTCAAGCCTACTGCGCTTAAACTTGCCAAGCAGTATGTGTCCTCTCACCGAGTCAATTGAAAGAGATTTTCGAAACTGACCTTCTTGGTGCAGGATCCGACACCGTGGTCCCGATTGGAGTAAGTGAATTGACTGTCCGGATCGTCGCCCGAGCGCAAATACTAAGTCGCATGCCCAGGTGGCAGCGTTATTTCCAACAACACCAGTAAGTCAATTGGCCCCTAGATTACGGATTCGTATAATTCTAACCCTCATATCCAGTCCTCTGCCATGAGCGTCTCAGCATTGTCGGTGTTGGTGAGTGGAACCATCCTGCGATCTCGGAATATCCTCCCGGTTAACCGCCTTGTACAGAGTCTGGTGCTCAGCCCCTGACCAACGCCGACGATACCATCATCCTCGCCGTCAACGGTGAGATCTACAACCACCGTCTGATCCGAAGACATCTCAAGGAGCAGTACCACTTCAAGACCACTTCGGACTGCGAGGTCATCATCCCCTTGGTAAGAAACTTGGACTCATGACAAGCCAGGAGGAACGACAGACTCACAGCGCTTCAACTAGTACACCGAGTACGACACCGATGCTCCCAACCACCTCGATGGCATGTTCTCTTTCGTGCTCTACGACAAGAAGCAAGATCGCACCATTGCCGCCCGCGACCCCATCGGTATCACCACCTTCTACCAGGGTTGGTCCTCCAAGGAGCCCGGCGCCGTCTACTTCGCCTCCGAGCTCAAGTGCCTCCACACCGTCTGCGACAAGATTGTCGCCTTCCCTCCCGGCCACGTCTATGACTCCAAGACCGGCGAGACTACTCGCTACTTCAACCCCTCGTGGTGGAACCCCGCCAAGGTGCCCGATACCCCCGTGGACTACAAGGTCCTCCGACAAGCGCTCGAGAAGGCTGTCCGAAAGCGCCTCATGGCTGAGGTTCCCTTCGGTGTTCTTCTGTCGGGTGGTCTCGACTCCAGTTTGACTGCTGCCATTGCCCAGCGTGAGGTGACCAGACTGCGAAAACAGGCTCTCGAGGCCAACGGCAACGTTTTCCCTACCGAGAACGCCGACACTGGCGAGGGTCTCGTTGGTATCGACGATGATGACCACATCGACACCCTCACCTACCTTCCCCAGCTCAACTCCTTCTCCATCGGTCTGCCCGGTTCTCCCGACAACAAGGCCGCCCTCGAGGTCGCCAAGTTCCTCGGAACCAAGCACCACGTCATGACCTTCACCATTGAGGATGGTCTCAACGCCCTCTCGGACGTCATCTACCACCTCGAGACCTACGATGTCACCACCATCCGAGCCTCTACCCCCATGTACCTGCTTTCGCGCAAGATCAAGGCCATGGGTATTAAGATGGTTCTGAGCGGTGAGGGTAGCGACGAGATCTTTGGAGGTTACCTTTACTTCCACGCTGCCCCCAACCGGGAGGCCTTCCACGAGGAGACCGTCCGCCGGGTCAAGAACCTGCATCTGGCTGACTGCCTGCGAGCCAACAAGTCGACTTCCGCCTGGGGTCTTGAGGCTCGTGTGCCTTTCCTCGACAAGGAGGTGAGTGGATGACAAGGCAATGGGACTGTGAAAATATGCTGACAGAATAACCAGTTCCTCGAGACTTCGATGAACATCGACCCCAAGGAAAAGATGATCACCAAGGACAGACTCGAGAAGTACATCATCCGAAAGGCCTTTGACACCAGTGATGAGCCCGGCGCCGAGCCTTATCTGCCCGATAAGATCCTGTGGCGACAGAAGGAGCAGTTCTCTGATGGTGTCGGATACGGCTGGATCGATGCGCTCAAGGACAACGCCGAGGCCAACGTGACGGACGAGATGATGAAGAACCCCAAGCCTGAATGGGGTAACGATATTCCCGACACCAAGGAGGCGTATGTTTTGCCCTTCTAGATGATGAGATGGATGTGACTGACAGTTGATGCATAGTTACTGGTACCGATGCATGTTCGACGAGCACTTCCCTCCCCACTGCGCATCGACAGTTATGCGCTGGACACCCACTTGGTCCAAGCAGACGGACCCCAGTGGCCGGTAAGTGATATCCCTGTTGTCTAGGTGCCAGGGAATGAAAGTTGATGCTGACGACCGAGTTTAGAGCCATCTCCATCCACAACGCGAAGTACGACAACGCGGCTTAATGACATAGCAAATCGAACACGCAAGCAAACTTGCATACCGATTCATTGTATCTTACATTTTATCAGGTACCTGTCATGGACCTGAGCTAAAAGCATCTCTGGTTGCCATTTTCCTGGACCAAGAAAGGGCGTCTTGGGTTATTGCTTAGCATGATGAATATTGGAAAAGGGACGGATGAGGAGCATGAGAATGGAAAATTAAACAAAAATGAATATGAAAAGATTCAACGGTGATTCTTATTATGTGAAAGGGTATGGATGGCGGTGAATGTAATGCATTGATATGATTTGATGCCATCAAGCAGTGAAAAGTCTTGTTCCCGAGGTCATGACCGGTTCCTTGATGCAGGAAGGGTCGTAGGCTACGTCGTAGGGCAATGATTGGCACCAACTGGCCAATAGGCTGGCCATGTCACTCGACGTGGTCGCGTTGATGCAGTTCGTGGGTGCGCGAGAAGCGACGAGAAGGTGTCAATGTTTAAGAATCACCCGGGCAAGCGCGAAATATGGATTGCATCAATGGCATGACGGATGATGGCTTCTTGACGCGGGCGAGAGGGAGGGACTTTGCTGCTAGTCATTCTCTTGAGTCGGGCTGGACTGGGTGTGTCACGAGGACGAGAGAGGTGTTAGTCTCATTTTGAGAGTTTATGCGGTACGAAACCAAACGAAACGCCGGCTACTGGAGATGAGTGAGAGTGAAAGAGTCACAGTTCTGATGCAAGTTGAATTGGCTGGGCTGGATTGATCTGGCGGTTGGGAACTGGTTGGTCGTCTCCTGCTTGGCTGGGCATTTTTGCATGATCAAACTAACTGTACTGTACAGTAGCCGGCCGAACGCTTCATGCACCCATCAACCCATAGAGGTTGGGATTTTCGAGACCTAAGACGGTGGAGGATGATGCTACGTTGGGTGTTGCGACCTGCGTGCTTTTTTCTTCTTCTTCTTCGAGATGATCAGTCGTGATGGGAGACGAAAGTCCATGGCAGCATGACCCGATTCGGCAATCGCATCGGTAGCACAGCCGAACAAGAACGAGACAGAGACTGCAGATTTGTGATTGAAATTCTAGGCTCATCTGCTGGTCCAAGTCCAACTTTGCTTCTCCACGTGGGCCAGGCCCCCCTGCTTCTGGCTGCTTCTGGGGTTCGTTCGTTCGTTCCCGTCGTCACCTGGTGACGAGAGACAAACTGACACTGGACAACACCCGGTGCCCAGGTCCCCAGACGCCGTTTAGCGGTTGCCCGACATCAGCCGATCCATGGACCTCTTGAAGTTTCCAGGGCTTGGGTGGGTGCCAATCCCGCCGCACAGGGCTGGCCACGGCACCCAGCTTCAGGGCCCCTCCTCCCCTGGGGCCGCTCAGCTTCACAGTGGAGCCCTCTGCTGGCCTTGCTGGCCCTATGCCGTGGCCCCCCAACGAAAAGCCCGGTGCGCATGTAGACCCCTGTGTCAATTGGGTTTCCCCCCCTCCTCTTCCCCCCCCAAACATTTTCCTTCCCGGCTCCTCTCATCATCTCCCGTGAGGCCCCATCCACTTGCTCATTCTCCTCCTCCTCCATCTCCCATCTTCATCTTCATCCTCTCTCGAACATAATCTCATCCTTGCTCTTCTCTACCCGTTGAAAAAAAAAAAAGACAAACCACCGCAATCATGTCTGTCCCCGCCTTCTCCGACATTGCCAAGCCGGCCAACGATGTATGATTGCTGTCTCCCCCTCCCCTCCCCTCGGTGTTGTTGCTATTTGCTCTGTTTTGGTTTTTGAGTGTGGCTCTGAGCTTGTTCCAGCTCGTCCATTCTTGACTCTCCGGCAATGCGCCGAACCGGAGCGAGATTGGTAGAGAAGGATAAAGCTCTGATCGTCAATTGCTCCAAAGCTTGTTTTTTTTTTTTTTTTTACCCCTCGAGAAGCTCTGCTAACCGTTGCGCCTCTTTTTTTTGCGCCGTTTTGTAGCTCCTCAACAAGGACTTCTACCACCTCTCGGCCACCACCTTCGAGTTCAAGGATACCGCCCCCAACGGCGTTGCCTTCAAGGTTACTGGCAAGTCCAGCCACGAGAAGGCCACCTCTGCTGCTGTTAGTATTCATTCAACCTTTGCGATTCGACCTCAATGGCATCTCCCTCGGGGGTTCGGAGGCTGGTGCTCGGGCAACCGCGGCTCTCTCAGCCGTCTACGCCTCGCGTCTTTCGAGCTGCCCCGCGAGATCAACCAGCCTCGGCAACATCCAATGCCGCGTTCTTTGGATATAGATACAGATGACTGACCTGGCCCATTGAGCGACTATAGATTGAGGGAAAATACACCGACAAGCCTACCGGTACGACACCATCATCTTCTTCATCGTCGTCTTCTTTGTCACCATCTTCGTCTCCGTCTCCGTCACCACCGTCCACATTCAAGCGCAAGCCCCCGCGCAGAAAAACAAATCTTCCCACCCTCAGCCTCTCGCGAATCCTTGGGCCCGCAACAGGCTGGCCGATGGGATTCTCGACGCTGCTCCAACCCGGCTATGCTCAGCTGCTAATGTTCTACTCGCACGCAGGCCTGACCCTCACCCAGACCTGGAACACTGCCAACGCCCTCGACACCAAGATCGAGGTCTCCGACTCCCTCGCCAAGGGCCTCAAGCTCGAGGGTCTCTTCAACTTCCTCCCTGCTACTGCTGCCAAGGGTGCTAAGTTCAACCTTCACTTCAAGCAGCCCGGCTTCCACGGCCGTGCCTTCTTCGACCTCCTCAAGGGCCCCGTTGCTAACGTCGATGCCGTTGTCGGCCACGAGGGCTTCCTCGCCGGTGCCAGCGCTGGCTACGACGCCAACAAGGCTGCCCTGACTGCCTACAGCGCCGCCGTCGGCTACGCTGCTCCCCAGTACAGCGCTGCCATCACTGCCTCTGACAACCTCAGCGTCTTCGCTGCCTCTTACTACCACAAGGTCAACTCCCAGGTCGAGGCCGGTGCTAAGGCTACCTGGAACTCCAAGACCGGCAACACTGTCGGCCTCGAGGTTGCCAGCAAGTACCGCATCGACCCCGTCTCCTTCGCCAAGGTCAAGATCAACGACCGGGGTATTGCTGCCCTTGCCTACAACGTCCTCCTCCGCGAGGGTGTTACCCTGGGTCTCGGTGGCTCCTTCGACACCCAGAAGCTCGACCAGGCTACCCACAAGGTGAGATTTACATGGATATTACAAGATATGGGTGACAGAAGACTGACCAATTCTGCAGCTCGGTGCCAGCTTCACCTTCGAGGGTTAAAATACTCCCCCTGCTCGTTAAACTCTACTAGCACCGCCCACTCGCTAGATCCATCCTCTCGAGAGTTGTCCCACTCTCCACAGCTATTGTATCTTACAGGCTTGCATTGCGGTGGTCTCATGGATGTAGATTATCTCTCAAAATAAAAAAACATGAAGAATAATGTCTTTTTTTTCAATTCAATTGCGGCATACGCCTGGAATCATTGCCTGCTGTGCTCCCTCTAATACCTTCCACTGCCGTTAAACTCCATGACTTGCCTCATGACTGTTCTATGTACCATGCCGTTCCCCATGACACAAATATCCCACCTCTTTGGGCTGTTAATTTAGTATTCCCCATTCTTTTTCCGCCGCCCAAGTCTCATTATCTGCATGTAGACAAGCGGTGCCAGTAGAGTAGCGGCCAGGATACCAGAAATTATGAAGAAGTGCCCCATGATGCTCGTCTGTGGCTCAAACTCAATGTCATCATCGCCCACGGCACGTCTCTGCCTCTCCCTACGACGCTGATCCTCCCGTCGATGCGTCCGCGTGTGACCCGCCTTGTCAAAGTGCGGCACCTCCTCCTGGTGTCCGAAAGGATCATCACCAGGACCCATGCCACCGTGAGAGGATCGGTGATGACCAAAGGGGTTTCCCCATGGACCTTGCTGGTGCTGCGTCGATGATGATGCGCCGTTGTGCTCGTGAGGCGCACCACCACCTCTGAAACCAGTCGACTCCTCATGCGCCTTGCGCCGTTTCTCTTCCTGATTCCCCCACCCTCCGTTACGGTAGAAACTAGGCGGAGGACCACGGAATGTTCCCCTCCTACGGCTCAGACCTGAAGGTGAGCGGCCGCCAGCCGGGTTAGTGGAGTGGTACGAGGCGCGCGGGTTATGATGCCCGTGGACATGATGGTGGCCGTGGTGCACGCGGAGGACGTCGCGGTCGTAGGCGGCGCGGCGGGCCGTGTCGGAGAGGATGGTGTAGGACTCGGAGAGAAGAGAGAAGGTGTGCGAAGCGTTTGGGTCGGTAGGATTGGCGTCCGGATGGTGAGTTTTTGAGAGTGAGTAGAAGGACCTGTTATCTGTCAGAACATGTAAACTTCTTGCTTGTACTTTGATAAGAAACAAAAACATTACTTTTTAATCTCGGCAGGCGTCGCGTCATGCCGCACGTTCAACCGCTCATAATGATTCTTTCGCGAAACCTCATCATGACGACCTCTTCGCTGTTGTTGTTGTTGCAGCTCAAGTCCGGCCCGACACCGGAGGAAGGTCCACCGGGACGCGGCCGCGAAGCAGTGCGGCGACGGGCGTAGCCTATGGAGGGAGGTTGGACGCAGCGGCATGCCTCATCACGACGGGGGGGAGAGAAAAAAAAAGGAAGAAGGTGAGAAAAATGTTCGGGTGGAAGCGGAAAATGTTTATGTGGTGGTGGGAGGGAGCATCTTTTTTTGGTGGTGATGTAATCTAAGGCGAGATGGTTGTATGCGTCCGGCGGGGTCATGCTTGTAGCGGGATGCTTGGTGAGCCATTGGGAGTCACGACGGGGATGGTAGGAGTCAATGACATCAAGTCTCATATGGGATTGTATTATAGATTTCTCTCGAGATGAATTGGACTTATCAAGCACGTTGAGGAATGTCTTGACCAAAGTTCATATCTTGTCTTGAATTTCGGCTTGGTCCCTTAACGCGGGGGATCTCACTTATCGTACGACATCATCATGGGTAGGTAGTCTCATCGCCCAAGAATAGCGAGTCTTGTGCATTAAACATGTACTCAAAATCATTATTTTTACCCCTTCATTTATCCCTGGAAGATGCCTCTTCTTGCCGTACACACGTTAGTTACCCGTCATTATCCCAAAATCTCAACCAGGAACCCTAAAAAAAATCATCAGAACCAGAAACCCCACCCCTTACCCTTCTTGGTCTCGACCTCATACGGGTCCTGACCCTTGGGGCGCTTGAAGGGGTGCGCCTCAGTGTTGAAGACCCATTCGTCTAAGCTCAGGACCTCGGAGTCCTCAAAGATGAGGTAGAAATATTTGATTGTCTCGGACAACCAGAATGTCTGTCATGAGTTAGCTTCATTCTCCTTGTCAATGTAAGTCATGACCAAAACTCACCTCCATAGAGTCCTGCTTTTCCGACTTTCTGTCGTTAACATCGCTTATCACAGCGAAAGCGTCTGGCGTCTCCGTGACATCGGTAATCGCCTGCCACATCCGCCATGCAGCCTCCCGCCAGATATTATCACCAGTGATACGCCACATGTAAAAGACACTCTCGATAGCTTCAGGTCGGAGCCTATACTGCGCGTCTCGCACCCGGACAAAGCCCTCGGGGAGCTTATCCTTCTTCTGAACAGGCTTGTCCGCCCATCGACACTTGCCATCAATGGTCTCACAGGCCTCGAGCTGAGCAATCTCGGGCATGATGCCAGTAGCGAAGGCTTGATACGCCCAGATACAGCCATTTGTCAGGCGCCCACCGAGCTCCACAAAGTCGGTGCGAGACAGCAGCTTGCCAGCAAGGGCGTAAGTACCACCGACAAAGCATGTCAGGTGCTGCATCTCAGCGGTGAGCTCGGATTCACCCCCCTTGCCCGCCACAGCATTACCCGCCAGCAGAATGTTCAGGTCCTTGGGGTTTCGTGGCTTGTAGAGCAGATGCTTGGTCGCAGTGTCGAGAGCATACGTCGTCATCTGAACGTATTCTGGGTCCAGACCGCCTAGAAGAGCGTGCATCTTGGGCAAGTACTCGTAGAGAGAATCCGCGCCAGCTCCCAGAGTGAAGCGGGACTCGTCAACCTTCTCATCCCGGTAGTTCATGACATGTGGCCACAAGCCGGGGATCTTGGTGTTCCTCTGGTTCCGGTAAAAGAACTGCTTAATACGCTCGGTGGCATCATAGTACTTGGGGTTACCAGTGATCTGCGTCAAACGAGTAAACTCGAGGCTCATGGAACCACCTGCAGCACCCGACATGCTCTCGTCGGCCTTTTGGGTGCCCTTCTTGGCATCCTTAAAGTAGAGCCAGTGGGAGGGCAGTCGGTTAGGCGTGTCGAAGGTGGCGTACAGCATTTCGCCCAGCTCAATGGCCTTTCCAAGCAGGACGGCCTCGTCGGAAAGCTCATACGCAGAGATGAGGCCACCGAGGTGACGGATGGCAACCTCGAAAAGGTTGATGTATTCATCACGGGTGTGAGCCCAGTCGATCATGGCGACAACCTGGACAGCCTCGTGGAATTCCTCCTTCATGTCGAGAAGCCAGAGGGTGTCGAGGGCATCAATGATCTGGGCAGCCCAGCCAGAAAAGGTGGTCTTTCCCTGGAGGGAGAGAGGCGCGAGCTCATCCCACCCCCAAGCATGCTTCTTGTACGCGTCCCAACTCTTGACAAAGGCCTTCCTGATGGCCACCTTCTTGGAGAGGGTCTCGTGGTCATCGGCGGCCTGGGAGCGGTCGAACTGAACCCGGGGCAGGATCTTGGCAGTAGCATTGGGAGGCGCCGTTATATTCCCCGGGGAGTGGAAGACCTGGGTCTTGCTCCAGTCATAGCTGCTAGGGAGGTAGTTGTAGGTTCCGATCCTGACGGTGCGGTAGCGCTCGATAGGGCGGAAGTTGTGGACGAGGAACCATGTGACGGTGATGAAAACGAAGAGGATAAAGTAGCGACGGCTCAGACCCTTGACTTGACCGAACATGATGGGCGCATTACAGGTTGGACCGTCTCAAACTGCCTGCTCAGGTGGAAGAAGACAGACGTTGTTGTACTGATTGCACGTGACGAAATATTCGCTGTGTCTCAACACTCAAGAGACGCAAGGAGCGAGGGATGCACTGGGAGTTCGAGGCACACAAAGAATCACGCGCACCCAAAAGTGAAAAATGGTAGCGAGCGAAGAAAAAGAAGAAGAAGAGAAAAGGACGAGATCCTCCCAAGATCGCGGGTTGTGGAGGGAGCGAGAAGGAGAGACACGCAACAAGCCACGAAAGAGGAAGTGAGATGAGGGAGAGAATGGGAGAGGGATGTGGGTTAGGATGGAACGAACAAGCCAAGGGAAAAAGCCAAGGGATGACGGATAAGAATGGAAAATGTCCCCAAGTATTGTATTACATATGCAGCCTCAGGGGGGGTGGGTGAGAATGGAAGAGACAGTGTGTGTGTGCTGGGAACCGCACAGGACTTGTTCTTCTTATCAACCTTGCAAGCTGGATACTCTCATATGACCAAAGACAAGGAACCTGCTATCTTGTTCCATGTCCTGGATCCAATGTGATGGATGAATGGATGGATATGGATGGATGGCCCACGAAGTTTCAAAAGAAAAGTGACGTAGAAATTAGTAGATCACGTCCAAGCTTCATCCAAGACAAGACGCGCAACTTTACCTGATCCATTTAAACCGCGTTATCCCCCAGAAAAAAATCGTCCCTGACCTGGTCCGTTCCCCCCTGGACCCCTGCCTACTGTGCATCATAAGCACTATGTGGGAATTCCCTAGTGTTGTAACCCCCCTGGCACGCAGCAAGTTAAAAAAACCCCTCTTGGACGCCCGGGCTGCGTTGTTTCCAGTCTCAGCCCAGTTTGGCTGCTCTTTGCCCTGGGGATGCCTGGCTTTCTCATTGGAGGTTCATCCTGGCTTATCACCTTTGGAACATGTTCCCCCTGAAATGATCGGGACGTGGGGGCTGCTTGTGGCTTGCCCTGGCGTGCTCTGGCCATTTGTTCTCATCCTGACTTTGAGCGTATGAACCAACATGGATGAGATGAGCCTAGACTCGGCTCAAGGGCAGCTTATTTTTTGTGTGATGACAGCTTAATTAGATGTGAGGCATTATAAGTTTAACCTCCTTATTCTTGCACCAATAAGTTCACCAGAGAGCAACTGCTATGGATAAAGGAATGACTCAAGTTAATTGTCTATCTATCTTGAAAACGGGTGACTGCGGTCAGTTGAAAATTCAACTTGGTACTAATAGCACCGCATAACTCGACTACTAGGTGGTTAGGAAGTCTTCAGATGTGGATTTCGCCATCATATTATACTTATGAGGCGTCTCCTCCATCATCACAATCGACGGCCGTTTGGGAACCGTCCTCTTCGACCATCCTTGCAATTCCTCTCCTGTCCTCTGCTCTTCTCTTCTCTCCTTACTCCTCCTGCACACTCCTCTCATCCTCGCTCCAGCTCCTCCGCTATCGCTATTCGTTAAAGATCAAGACAATCTGCACCTGCCGGGCCTGCTCCGACTCCATCATGGTCGTCGTAGGTCGAGCCGCTGGCAACGCGATTTCCATGTCTCTGTCCTGTCCTGGCCTGTCGAGCCGGCCGGCGTCCAAAAGTCGGACACGACACGGTCTCTGCCGTTTACGTCGGCCTGACCGTGTTGAGTCTCTGACTGGCGGGAGCCCCCTGACGGAAAAGGCTTCTTTCTGAAGAACCACAACGATTTGCCGACCGCTCTTGGTGATCCGGCGGTGGCAGGTCGTGCACCAGAGCCCGTGAGATGCAAAATTGGTGTCATCATCTGTTCGTAGCCCTCACGTCCTTCTTCAGTCGTAGCCACCGCCAATCTGGCTGTGGAATGCAGTGCTGATGCTCTTCTCGTCGTCGTCGAAGCGTCGTCCATAACCGTTACCTGGAACCATACGTCCACTGCTCTCGACGTACTGCTTCAGTCGATCGCTCTGGCTGTATGAAACAGGTCGCATTCCCGTAACGACATCGTGGAGCCCTGCTCCGAGACTAACACCGCCTTGTCCGACACCCTTGCCGCCGATCACGCTCGAGGTTGCATCCGTGAATTCCGAGTTGGCCACGCTTTCGCCTGCAATGCTTTCCGTAGCACGGCTGCGGGCCTTTCCACCACGGCCAGGGGCAGCAACACCGGGCAGGCCGGGCCATTGATCGGGGGTAAAGCTCGAGAACATGGGGGGGGAACGCGCTGTTGAGTGAAGCGCCGCCAAACGCAGAACCATGAACAGACGAGACATCGTCGGGGATGTACGACACCATGGAGCCCAGGTCGAAATCTCGGCCCGCGGCCGGTGGGTTGAACCGTCCGCCGTTAGGGTAGCTGCCAGCTCCAAACTGCGGCTGCTGGTTCTTCTGGCGGTAGCTCACCTTGGGGCGGCTGAACTGCAGCAAGCAGGCCTGGAGGTTGGTCAGGGGGCCTTCAACGAAGCACTTGCGGTCCTTGAAGTGGACCAGGAGGTTGTGCCACAGCTCGTGCTTGGACAGGACCTTGGGGTTTCCGAGGATGACGAGGCCATACTTGGCTCTGGTCAACGCCACGTTCAGACGACGAGGGTCAGACAAGAAACCAATGCCCTGGTTGTCGTTGGATCGAACGCAAGATAGAACGATAAAGTCCTTCTCACGGCCCTGGAAAGCATCGACTGAAGCGACCTCGACTTCCTTGTAGTATTCCTTCTTGTAAGTACCCGAGTTCTGCATGGTAGTCACAATGTAGCTTCGCTGGCCCTCATACGGAGTAATAACACCGATATCAGCGGGCTTTACGCCGGCCTTGAAGAATCTGGTGACTGCCTTCTCAACATTGGATGCTTCCGTGCGGTTGAGGTACGATGTTCCAGATGCCGAGATTTCCTCGTGGCCAAGGTTGGACCAGAACATCATGGGCATTTCCGCAACGGGCCAAGGGAAGTCGACATCCTTTCGCAGCCGGTTCTCGTGGGTAACACCGTTTTGCAGAGTACCCTCGTAGAACATGTTGGAGGGGAACTCGGACAGGCAAGGGTGCATTCGGTACTGAATGTTGAGCCGGATGGGCGATAGCTTCAGATTAACCAGTCGCTCAAAGAGAGACTGGTTAAGTCCAGCCTTGGCCGCCTTCTTGTTCATGATGACTGGGCCAAGTTGCTTGTGATCACCGACAAGCACAACTTGCTTGCATCCGAGAACAAGGGGAATCATGCATTCAGGCTCCGCCGACTGTGTTGACTCGTCGATCAGGACGTTGCGGAACTTCATCTTGGAAAGGCGAGGGTCACCGGCACCCACACAGGTGCAGCAGACAACATCAGCGTTGTTGAGGATGTCACGCTCTGCGACCTTGGTGAGCTGCTTGTACTTCTTCTCATCCTGGCTCGACAGTTCGCCCAACTCGTTCTTGAGCTGTGAGAGCTTGACGAGCTCGCTGTTGTGCTCCGACATGCGCACTTGCTCATGGAGAGCGAGGAAGCTGACAGACGATTCGACATCCTCGCGGGACTTGGCAGTAAGACGGACAACCTTGAGTCCAGTACGGTGGACTCGCTCACACAGCTGGTCAACAGCAACGTTGGATGGCGCGCAAACCAGAACCTGGTTGCCGCTCATCTTGGCGAGGTGGTAGATGATGGTGGCAGAAGTGACCGTCTTGCCAGTTCCTGGGGGACCCTGGATAAGACTCAGTGGCTTCTGGAGGACAGTCTTGATGGCATTGACCTGGCTAGGGTTGAGATCAGGGAGGCCAGGGGCAGACCACTTCTTAGGCAGGCTTGTTTTGAGAGGCTGCAACTGAACTTCGTGACCCAGCAAGGTGTGGAAGATGTAGCCAGAAACGCTCATGTCATCGACAGCGAATGTCTTCATGGCCAGCTGCATACGGTCATAGGAAGTGGCCTTCCAGACATAGTCGGCCGAGAAGTTGTGAGATAGATCGGTAGGGACCGACTTCTCGTTGCCGGTCTTGCGCAACTCGAGCGTCACCTCATCCGACTGGTTGTTGGGGATCTTAATCACGTAGCCAACACCTTCCCAGGGGGATCGGAGCTCGCCCTTGTAGCGAAGTCGCATCTCATCACCGACGGCAAGCTTGACATCGCCAGACTCAATCTTGTGCAGGTTAAAGCTGACAAGATGCTTGTTGTTTAGACCATAATCCCAGCGGACAATGAGGCCGTCCTCGGACTGCGCCTCCTTGAGTTTCTTGTCGTAGTCGGACTCCATCTTGACCAGGGGGCCGAAAATGTTCTGGTAGTGATAAGGATCGTCGTATTGCAGCAAGACGGGGTTGGGATCGTCATCGATGCTGGATGCTTTTTCAAGGTCAACCACGGTCGCCTTGGGTTCGATCTTCCACATCTCCTCCAGCTTGGCAATCATATTCGGCGTCAAATGGCGAGCTCGGAGCTGCTCGGAATCAGAAGGGGTCGCCACCAGCCAAGGCAGGAAAGCACGCTCTTCGATGAGGGGTTGCCATCGCGAGGTATCCCAGTTCATGTCCTTGTTCGACGTGTTGGCAGCACATGGCTGTCGGCAGAGCAAAACGACGACGGTATCAGACTTGGCCGGAATGAAACCCAAGAGGAACGCGTTCTTTGTCCCGCAGTTGTAACACTCCAGCACCGTATCGCCCAATGTCGACTCGGGGTGTAACTGAACCTCCTTGTGGCGAGCTCGAACAAGATGGTTCACAATATGGGTAGAAGTACCATTGCCTCTCGCGCTGCAAAACCACTTATTGCAGGTGAGGCACTTGACGACGCATCCTGGGGAATGGATTCCGCAGTATCTAAGCCCATGTCAGCCTGGCCCAGGGATAAATCCAGATGGGAAGAAAACCTACGCGCAGGCATGGGCCGGAAGCTCCTTCTCCTCCTCGGGGCCCTTGAGCTTGAGTCCAGTCAAGCCATCGATCGGGACACTGTTCAGACTATCGTTGTCGTCTTCTTCGAAAGCCTCGGTTTGGTTGTCGTCATCATCGGCTCGGCGACGGCCACTTCGATCTCCATATTTGCCATAGAGCAAGCTCTCGTCGGGGTCGATCGCGGACAGGTCGTCGGCTCCAGCCTTGATGGCGGCAGCGGAATCGGATATCAAATGATTCCCAACATGGGTAAACGCGCCCTCCATGTTGGTGTTGTAGTAAAGTTGTTGGCGGCTCGTAGGGTTTTCCTTGGCCAGAGAATCAACACCAGTGCCCCGCGCAATGGTGGCGGTGACGCAGTGAACGAGGGCAGGGTCAAAACGCCTCAAAATCACCCCAAAGAGAGCGCGACTCACCTACAGCTTCTATTCTTTCGGTACGGGACCCGTATGGAGGCCCAGGGGCGACTCGGGTCGGAATGGGAAAGTGATTGGGAGTTGCAGATCGCTGGTAAGGCTCACATCATCGCGAGGAAGAATGCGCCGGAACGAGAGCGTGGCAGGGTGCGGGAGGAAGGCTTTAAAGCAAGCGAGACGGTCGGGGTAGCACAAAACCTTGTCAAGCGCGCTTCTCAAGGTTTCGGCAACAAATTTGTTCTCTTGTGAACCAGAATTATATCGATGGGTGAACAGTTGGATCCTCTTTGCCGGCGGAGAGTTTGGTGGGACATTTTGCGCCCACGTGATAGGGCGCTTTTGTTATCGAGTAGCGGCGGCAGGCCGAAAGGCTGATAAGGAACTTTTTCGCGGCGGCGCTCGGGAAATTTTATATCAACCGCCAACTTTGAAGAAAGCTTCCTCACAGCAAGCATTTGTTATTTCTTCACCATGATTGTAAGTAATTGAAGCCTTGCTTATTGAGCCATCATTAGCTAACACTTGGGCTTCAAGCGCAAGCAAGCGCGCCAACGGCGCGACTACCTCTACAGACGAGCTCTCCTCCTTCGAGACGCCGAGATCAGCGAAAAGCGAGCCAAGTTAAGGTCTTCGTTGGCATCGGGAAAGCCATTGGACCCTACCATTGCAAACGACAAGTCTCTGCGCAAAGACTACCAGTACGATGAGTCGCGGCCCGATCTCACCACGAACGAGCAGCTTGACCTCGACGATGAGTATGCCCAGCTTTCAGGCATTGTCGACCCCCGTGTGCTTGTGACGACTTCCCGCGACCCTTCTGCGAGGCTGGCAGCTTTTGCGAAAGAGATCCGACTTCTCCTCCCCACGGCCGTCCGTCTCAACCGTGGTAACCTCATCTTGCCCGACCTCGTGCGATCCGCCCAAGCTGCAGGCCTCTCCGATGTTGTTCTTCTCCACGAGCATCGCGGTACTCCAACTGCGATGACCTTGTCGCATTTCCCTCACGGTCCGACCATCTCGTTTTCTTTACACAACGTGGTTTTGCGACACGATATTCCAGGCAGTGTGCGAGGAACTGTCAGCGAGTCGTATCCCCATCTCATCTTTGATGGCTTCACGACCCGCCTAGGAGAGCGGGTTGTCAAGATCCTTAAGCATATTTTCCCTCCAAGGGAAGCTATCACGGCAAAAAACAAGGTCGGCAACCGAGTTGTGACATTCAAGAACATCGAGGACAGCATTGAAGTTCGACACCACGTTTTTGTGAGAACGGGCTACGACAGCGTCGAGTTGGCCGAGGTTGGACCACGGATGACTATGAGAGTGTTTGAAATTCGAGGCGGTACTCTGGAAAACAAGGACGGCGATGTTGAATGGCATCTCACACAATATACAAGAACGGCCAAGAAGAAGAATTATCTCTAAGCTGGTCGGGTCACACCAACGATGCTTGCAGATCTGCTGCTACATTGCAGCAAGCTAGGTCAACCATCCTCATCTTGGATCAGGCCACAGGCAGGCTGCAAGGTTATTCTGGGCCCAGCCAGCATCGTATACGACAAGTTATCCGAGACACTCGGTTCCACGTGGGATATCCGAACTGTGTGCTCAATTCAAGTCGAAAACGAGATGGTGGAGTGTCAACCAGCAGCGGTGACGTGGCGGGGGAGGCCTAGGACGGGAAAATCGGGAGTTTGGAGTTCTTGGTTGCAGAATGCTAGAAATTAAGGCGATGATTTTGAGCAGACGGTCAACATTTTATGGCGAAATGGCTGTTTTGGTTCACAAGAGGGGAGAGTGGCTATTGGTTGATGACGACCAACATCAGCACTTGAATGTGTGTGTATGACGGTGACTATAACAGAGATCATAAGGAATATACTCCAGGTTGTCTATCCACCCGCATAGGTACCTAGGGATCCAGTCATTGACCGCAGCCTGATGTGAAAGAAACAGACTAGTTAGACGATTCACCGTCTATGGAATCTGTGGCTGGACTACGTGACTACGCCATGGATGAATTGAGTGCATGTGGAATCGACATCTCGGTCTTGGCAACTGCCAATCGGTCTCGTCAACGGCCAAGCCACACCCATATTCTGGGCTGGACTTGGCTGTATGTCCGACGGACACAGGTCCGGCTGGCTAGCTAGCTGCAACTCTGACAGGTCGGACCGGCCTCAAGCTGGGGAAGAAAGCAGAGCAGTTCGCATTTCGCAGGCCGAAAAAAGCGGTCACAGCCTCAATGGCTGACGACTAGAATGGAATGGCGAAGACGAGCGGGCTGAGCAAAAGATGGGACCCTTGGTTCGTCCAGTTTTCCGGGCATCCATCCATGCCGTGCAGTGGACTTTCATCGCCATAGACCTGCCCAGGTAGGTAGGCAAATCGGCAGGCAGTGCTTATTTTTGGAGACCGGACGAAGGACCGCCGTTGTCCTGTCCAGTCCTGCTTGTCCCCCGCCACTTGCGTACGCAGCCTTCGTCGAGTCCATCTTTTTCTCTTCGTCTGAGCTGCGGACGACCTGCTAACGATTCTTGGAGTGGACCCGAGGCTGCCGAAAGAGAAGGGAAGCATCGTAAGCCTCCATCTCATGGCTGGGTCATAAGCAGCACAAGTTCCGAGCATCATTATTTCCATTTCTCGTTTGTCTGCAACATTCTTGCTTAAACAAATCAATCTCCCCTGTCCAATCTCACGCGATCGTCTTTCGTGTTTCTTGGACCGAGCTCTCCTCCCCTCAACTTAATTACTTTTACGGGTCTTGTTTCTCCTCTTTCATCTCCAAAACCTGGGTCGTGGGCCCCTACGTCACGTTTCAGCGCATCCATCCATTCATTCCATCCAGCAGCGCTACCCGTCCACTGAACGGCCCCCGTCGTCCGACCCTGCGCTGCGGCGTCCGCCAACCTAACCGCTGCAAAGAGAGAAAAAAAAGGGCCGCGCCACTAAAGTGACCATTGGCGTTCGGCTTGGGTGTCATAAGCACTTCCTCCCTCGCCCAGCAACAAGCCCCCCCGGCCGCTATTCCCTTCCTCCCATCCACAGTCCGAGCCAAGGCAACGCCCCCAGAAAAGAAGCTCGGTAGCCTCATCTCGTTGCTCTCACCACCAACGGCCCGCCCTCCCCCAGCCTTTTTAGCCTCCTCCTCCTCCTCCCATCATCATCCATCCCTCCCCGCCATTGCTACTTCCGTTCAGCATCGCCGCTCACCATGTCTTACGGCCAGTACAACCAGAATCCCTATCAGCAGGGCCCGGCCGAGGAGTCTGGCTATGGTCAGGTAAGCAAGCCAAGCGAGCGCAGCTTCATTTCCCGCCGACAACCGACAGACCACAATTTGCTGACCCGGATCCCGCGATGCTTCAGGCCAATCCCTATGCGCAGAACGCGCCTGTCCAGGGAGATAATCAGTATGAGATGCAGGACTACAACCAGCAGCCTCCCGCCTCGTCAAGCCTCTCACAACAGGAGTTCCTCAACCGCGTCCAGAACCTCCGCAACGAGATCAAGGCCCTGACCAACGACGTCGACTACATCGGCCAGCTCCACCAGCGCACCCTCAGCAGCACCGACGGCACCGCCAACCAGCAGCTTGAGCAGTATGTCTCTCAGACCCAAATTCGCAACACCGCCATCAAGGACGGCATCAAGGGCCTCGAGCGCGACCTAGCAAAGACTACCGACAGCTCCCGCACCACAAAGAACACCCAGTTACAGTCACTCAAGACTTTTTTCAAGTCAGAGCTCGACAAGTATCAGAGCATCGAGCGCGACTATCAGCAGCGCTACCGCGACCAGATTGCCCGTCAGTACCGTATCGTAAACCCCGATGCTTCCGAGGATGAGGTTCGTCAGGCCGCCGAGGCCGATTGGGGCAATGAGGGTGTTTTCCAAACTGCTGTTAGTAATCTCCGCGCCGACAATCACACCCTGCCGTGATCCCCGAGCTAACATGTAACCTCACAGCTGCGGACGAACCGCACCGGGCATGCCAGCTCCGTGCTTGGCAACGTCCGCGCCCGTCACAGTGAGCTCCAGCGCATTGAGCAGACTCTCTCTGAGCTTGCCATCTTGTACCAGGAGCTCGCCACGCTCGTTGAGCAGCAGGAGCCAGTCATCCAAGCTGCCGAGACCAACGCGATCAACACGGTGGAGAACATCGAAAAGGGTAACGAGCAGGTCAAGGTCGCCAACGAGCACGCCCGCCGCCGCCGCAAGCTCAAGTGGTGGTGCGCCCTCGTCGTCCTTCTCATCATCATCGCCATCGCCGTCGGTGTTGGTGTCGGTGTCAGCGTGGCCAAGAACAGCACCTCATAGAGGAAGCGGGCATCGTCTTCGACCTCGACAGCGACGCCTCTGCCGCTACCACCATGATGATATGCTGTTATCTTGTTACGCCGTTTTTCTTCCTTCATAGATATCTCCATGACCGTTGTTTCGTCTTGTCGTTTTTTTTTTGACCCGCAAGACCAGAGTATACGACATATTCATCCGTATACCGCACACACACCCCCGATACTTACTTAATTTTTACTCTCCCCGAAGCGCCTGAGCGCTAGGGACCTTTTTTTGTTTGAAGGCGCGGAAGGCTTGACGGAGGATTGGCCAAGAAAGAGTTCTTTTGATGAAAAGGGGGTTCACGAAATGCTTCTCGCTGGGAGGGTTTATCTTGGTTGTTTTACTGGATCGGTGGTTGTTTTTTCACACCCTTTCGCTTCTCCTGTAGGAATACCTTTTATTCTGCTCGCATGATGGAGGACAGAGTGGGATGGATGGGAGAGGCAATGGGGTTGCTGTATGTATCTATTCATCTGACTGAGGGAGGTGATCCAGAAAAGTCTTGGATGCATCATGAGATCCATGGTTTGGAAGAGCTCCCACACAGGTATAATAATGTCCAAGCCTTTGTCGGCCGCCACTTTACTGTATGATTGTGATGACCTCACAAGCTCAATTGGCATAGCAGACATAACGAAACGACTGTATTTTTTTTTAAACTCTCCGTTCACCAAACAATGCCCAAATGTTCCCGAGTACCTGTTGCGCTTCCATCCGTCCGTCCTCACAATTCCGTTATGCTGAAACAAGACATGAGAGAAGTGCTTATTATATACAGTACAATAGGGTTCGATTGTGCGCATTACAGTCCCAACTCCAGAGCATTGGGCCTCACTTCCCTGTGAGACGACGAGGTAGCGCACCCAGCCGGACGAGCTCCCTCGGAAGACAGAACCGCGGGCATGTCTTGCACGATCCCGCATTCCGTCTGGTTTCGACATCTTTCCGTTCCCTCCCTTCCTCTTGGTCACGTTCGTTGCTCCCAAATTTCGTACACGTACACGCCGTTCCGGCCATCTTTTGTCATTTATATCACGTTCAGATTTATTGGGGACCCATTCGGAGTCCACCGGGACCACCACCCGCCAGCTTGGCTGCCAGCTTGGGGTACTTCTCGGTGACTTGGACTTGTGTTCGGGTCGCCTCGGCATATGACAAGGCGTTGACGATCTCGCCCTCGGTTCGGGCGAGCTCTGCGGCGCGTTCAAAGTACTTGAGGGCAGCGGGCACGTTGTTCTGCTGGAGGAGGAGCTGAGCCATGGTGGCGACGGCAATATCACACTCAGGGTCGACTGGATGACAGTTAGATTACACTCAAACCAACAATATCACTCAGGGAACTTACTGATAAGGGCCTTCTGGCAGAGAGCCTCAGCCTCCTTAAAGTCTTGCTTCCATTGGAATAGGGCCAGGGCCTTGTTGATGAGGGGCAGCACGTTCATCGACATGGGCTTGGTCTGCTTCTCCATCTCCATGGCAGTGTCGAACTTCTCGACGGCTTCCGAGAAGTTGCCCTGGTCGAGAAGAAGCTCACCGTAGTAGTTGTAGACATCGGGCACCTTGGGGAAGTTCTTAATGCATCGTCGGAAAGTAGCCATGGAGGATGCGATTGAGCCCATCTTGTACTGGGTGACACCGAGCTGGATGTGAGAGAAGATGAAATCCTTGTCAAGATCAATCGACTTCTGGTAGTCCTTCTGGGCATCGGCGAGGTCGCCCTTGATGAAGTGAGCTTGAGCACGGTGGTAGTAGACGTCGGGGTCGTTGTTGTCCTGCTCCAGGGCCTTGGCGAACTCGGCCTCGGCCTTATCGGGCTCGCCAAGCTCCAGGCTGATGCTCGCCCGCTTGATATAGCTCTGGGTCATGGAGGGGTCAAGCTCGATGCTCTTGTCGAAGTCGTTGGTGGCATCGGCATGGTTGCCGAGAAGAGTGCGGAAAGTACCCCTCATGTTGTAAGCCAGAGCCTCATACTCGCCGAGATCGCCAAGCTCCAGGGCCTTTTCGAACGCCTGTCGCGCCTCCTCGTAGCCATCGCCAGTCTTCTTCTCCAGGGCCTCGAGTCCGATCTGCATCTGTCCCTTGCCAGTTTCGGGGTCCAGCTCCTCCGACTCCTCGAGGCCGGCAGGTCGGGGCTTGGGGCGGAAGCTCTGAAGGTAGTTACCGACAAAAATGGGGCTGGGCAGCTTGGGTGGTCGGGAGGCCATCATCTCCTTGGCCTTTTGCTCGGCAAAGGTCTTGAGAAGTCTCTCGACAGCCTGTGCGGTGGACTCGCTCTTGAAGTTGTCGATGATGCATGACGCAGTAAAGTCGAGCAGGGCCTCGGAGTACTTCTTCTGGTGCTCGTAGGCGGTAGCGCGGCGGTTGATGGCCTTGACGTACTCGGGGTCCATGCTGATGGCGGCGGTAG
The DNA here is from genome assembly GCA_003946985.1 of Fusarium duplospermum. Taxonomy (NCBI): domain Eukaryota; kingdom Fungi; phylum Ascomycota; class Sordariomycetes; order Hypocreales; family Nectriaceae; genus Fusarium; species Fusarium duplospermum. The sequence continues at coordinate 31,376 of NKCI01000061.1, forward strand.
TATCCTCGATGACCTGGTCCCATTCGCTCATGGCGCTATGGCAGGCGGCTCGGTTGGAGTAGAAGACGGGATCGGCCTTGCAGAGAATGGCCTTGGAGTAGAGGTCAATGGCCTTGTTATAGGCCTTGTCGCCGTAGGCCTTGTTACCGGCCTGCTTCAGCTTTGCGGCATACTCATCACGCTGCTGCTGGGTGAGAGTAGCGACTGTCTCCTCATCGATCTCGGGCAGCTCCGGCTCGCTCTCGGCAGTCACGGGCTTGGGTTGAGATGGACCAGTGGAGGGGGTCTCTTTGGTCTCAGCGGCCTTGCGCTCAGCCTCCTTGCGCTTTCTCCTCTCCTTCTTGCTAAGCTTGGGGGATGTGTCTTTGGAGGACTAAAGATTGAGACGGGACGTCAGTTTGAGATCGATCATGACGAGGAAATGGTTCGATGCAACAACCAGCCTGCCCGCACCAACTTGTAGGCAGGAGCAGAAGCAGCAATGTTGAAGCGGGGTGGACAAGACATACATCAGAGAGGTAGTAGACGATACCGGCGCCCGTAACAACGACGGAGACACCGGCAATGGTGTAGGCAACGGCCTTGTTCTCTGAGACCCAGTTCGTTATCCGGTCCCAGACTCCAGAAGAAGGGTCGACAGGGATAGCCGTGGGGTTGCCCGGAGGCATTGACGGAGTCGGAGCCGACATGACGAGGCCTATGGACGATTAAGGGGACCGGCGGGAGGTGAGGATGGAATCGAGGCCGTCGATGCGGTAGAAGCAGTCGGGAAGCCGATGATGTATGGGCGCGGTAATACAGGCAATGGAGTGGTAGCTACGGCGAGCTGAGCACGCGCAAAAAAAGCTGACGGCCGTCTTTGAAATTTGGCGCTCGCTCCAACAAGACTGCGGGCCGGGGGCCCACTGAAAGTTTTTCCGGTTAGTTCCAGCACCTGCCTTGCTGAAAGATGGGTGGATGGATGGATTGACTGACGTATGCCTGAGGCACTCGGATGACGCCGGCTTTAAGAACCAGAACCACCATGAACATCCCACCAAGTCAAAACACAAACACCATACGTCTTATACACACGGACCTTGGTCCTTCTCGGCTCAGCAGACATGGGTTCTTGACACGGCCAAGAGATTTCATCGTCTGTTTGCGGCCCCTACCGCCGGCTTCTAGCGGTCTGGCGATTTATGTCAAGAATGAGGTGACTTGTTGCGGGGGGTTTTGACACGATAAGATACATGATGTTGCCGCACGCACTGGTCTAGAGCCGATCCGAGCAATTGCGATCCAATCAGCTAGTTGTGTAAGTAGCGACTGATCTAGTCCATCTAGGGATGTGACTTGGCCAATGCCAATTCGATACAGCTGTCAGAACTTCAATAGCGTCATCGTCATTGAGAGGGTAGGAGGGGTGCGCCGTAGAGACATTCAATTGATGCCTAGGGCACAGAACCCTCAGACTTCAGTAACTTGCAAGATGTATTATCCGTACATAGGTATAAGTACATGTATGTTTCAGTTAGATGGCCAATCTTGCTGCGCTCCGCCTGGCTTAGCAAGTTACGAGTTTCTAGAGCGCTTATACATGCCCACCCACCTCCTGCTAAGCCGGAGGTTGAGTCCCGTCGCTGAACTTCCGAGTATCTGACTAATGTTAACTGAACCGCATCAACCCCACCTCAATTGACAACCAGCAATCATCCAACTTTGAAACAACTTGTCAAACAGCTCATTAACAAAATGAGTGAAGAATTTTCTCTATTCACCTCAATGAGGTACGATCCAAAACTTGAAAAACTTCAACAACAACAACAACAACAAGGGCTCAATGGCGAAGGCTGGAACTTTGACAATGAGTCGCCGCTCTACATGCTCGACTTCCATCGTGATCGTCTGCTCCGGGCAGCGACACATTGGAACTGGCAGCCGGCAATTGATCGATTGTCAGGTGTTAATGGACTTCAATATCTTTCTCGGCTGATAGGTGAGGCCGTTGGGTCACCTCCAGGGACACCTTTGCGACTAAGAATTGTGGTGTCTCGTGAAGGGGACATCAAGGTCGAGAAGTTCAACGTTCCCGAGGCACCCTTGGAGAACTTGTTGCCACGCCGACTTCCCATCCCATCATCAGGCTCGTCATCAGATGAGCCGAAAAAATCTCCCAATTATACTCTCCTCGTAGATCAGGCCTCAACATCGAGGTCCGAGTATACCCATTTCAAGACCACGAAAAGGGCTATGTACGACGCTGCTAGCCAAAGAGCTGGCATTTCTCCAATAGATCTCGCAGAGGTACTCATCATTAATCAAGATGACGGGTCTGTGATGGAGGGGACTAGGACTACTCCTTACTTTTGGAGGGATGGTCGCTGGGTTACACCTCCTATCTCGTCCAAGTTTAGCCGGGATGAAGGCAGCGGTGGTCAAGATGGAACCTCAAGACGTTGGGCATTAGAGAGGTGAGTTTTGTCCAGTGAGTTGAAGACTTGGCACTGACATGGAAATAGAGGATTGGCGGTTGAGCAGGCTGTGAATGTCAAGTCCCTTGTCGACGGTGAAGAATGCTGGCTCAGCAACGGCGTCAGAGGCTTCATGTTTGCAACAATCAGCCTACGAGGAAGAGAATAGGGTCGAGCAACATGAGAGCGATGGCAGCCCCTCCCGCCTTGGCTACGATCTCCATCCGGACAAGCTGGTGGCGTGTTGGGCATAAATCTAAACCGGCCGTATCACCATTTGTGCATTAGGACATTGGCAATCGTCCTTGTCCGGCTTGTGTTACATGGCTGCCTCTCTCCCCGCAACTTTTCAATTTTCTCCAGGTTTCTTTGGTGATTTTCAGGACAACATCTCTCAGCCACAGAACATGGACGACACCTCTAGCTGCTGGCTACTCGACATGGGATCGACACACTCTATCCGTACCTACACGTCAGATGCCATAGTTGAGAATCTACCACCAGAGGTACGGCATGAGCTCCTCACCACGCTCGACCTCTCCTCTCTGCGCAACATGGTCCACGCCTCTCCGGTCTATTACCGCCAATATGTCCTAGAGCGTCGCTCTATCCTTTCCCTGTGCCTAGAAAGGACTCTTGGGAGAACTGTCCTGGATGCGTATTGGGTCTACCAAACCGCCAGCTCATCCAAGTTCCCCAGCATTACGAACGACGAAACTATCTCCAACTTTCGTCAGGCCTACATGCGTCAACGGGCGTCCGGTTCCTACTCGATCCTCAGGAAGAGTATCACTGAGAACCTTGCTGTCGGAATCGCCGCATTCCACCATTCTACTGTCGACCCCATTTTGCAGCTCTACATTCCACGTGCCCTAGAGGCCCTAGCTGAGGAGACAGGCGGGATAGTCGATCAAGAACCACTGAGCCAGGTCGAACAGGCTCGATTGATCAGAGGACTTTACCGATTTCAACTGTGTTGTAATTTGTTCACCATGGCAAACTTTCCAGAATCGTCTGCTTTGAACAGGAACGGTCAAAAGATGCGTATCTTGACCGACTACATCAGTCTGCTTGAACCATGGGAGATTGAAGAGATGGGATGCATTTACTCGTTTGCCAACGAACGGTTTGAGTGTGTATTTGAGGCTGTTTGGCAGGGCACCACTAGAGATGGTACAGGGATAAGGCCACGAAGGGTACCCGACCCAGGAGAGGGTTATGATCTCGGCGATACCGGTATGTTGGTACCATTTTCTATCTCTGAGAAAACATGCTACTAATATCTTACTGTGTCATAGCACTTAGGAATACCCTCTTGAAGAGCACCATTTCACAAGGTCTTCCCATCCTTCACACTATCTTGACCAGGGATGATGAGTATCTTACGGTCCTTATTGGGAGCTCTGTTGTTTGGTTTGGGGGGTCATTCCTTGAAGACGCAATCCTGAGCAAGGCTGCTCAGAAAAGGCGTCATAGAGACGATGCTGCATCGCGCGACGATAACCAAAAGGGACGGGATCATATGCCTTTCCTGGGGGACAACGAGTCATGTCCTCCATTGGCATGGACGATGCTATGGAACGATTCTTACAGCAAGTTGTATGGAGACTATATACCAGATGAGATCCGACGTTGGGGATATGTGTTATGGGATGCAGCACGGTTAGAGAGAGTGGGGGCTGCACGTCTTCTCAAGAGGCAGTGGAAAGAAACGTGGGCAGACCACGATCCTAGGGATGATATGCTAGATTAAGTCAGTGGCTTGAATCTATTGAAGCTCCGAATACGAGGGCGCGGGATGAGGCTTTGAGAGTTGTGAAGAGTGTGATGGTATTATTAAGGGTGGAGTTGAGGCTTGCTGATCATGCCTGGCATTGTCTTAGTGAATGATTATCAGCTCTTTCAATGTTACCTTGGGCACCAATATCGGGATGACCAGTTTGAAAGCATCAAAAGCAAATACACAAGAAAGCCCGAAAAACGTAGTGGCACTGCGGGATGGCATTCGGAGGTAGAACTGGACTTCATGGCCGTTGGTGTAGGGTAAGCAAATGAGAAAGAAAAGTGGGACCACTTGATAGGGACGGACGTCGCAGCGCGCGCTAGAGCTACCTTCACTCTATCGATTTACACACGCGAAGGAGAATGCTCAACAACAAGATCAACTCTTCTATTATCGTCACCCCCATGTAAAGAGCCGGCGCCATCATCCAAGAGAGGAAACCGAAAAAGGGACGGCCACGCGCGACGTGGGTCATTTTAGCGCTTCCTCCCTCGTGGCACGTACGCCGATCGCGCCGTACCAAGTCAAGCTCCCCCAGGCCCATCACCAGGTGAGACAACCCTAGAGCTTCTAACGGCAACGACCTCGCTCTTTGTCTTGGAAATCTCGTTGCTCGGACATTTCATGGCCCAACCTCGCCACTTGGGCAGCTTGAGATATACAGTATTTATGGAGGGTTTGGAGACTTGAGTTGACAGATAAAGCAGACCTGGTCCTTGGATCCATCCGGCTACTTCGCCAAGAGCTGCAACGGCATATCTGGTTACTCCTTCAATGACACCTTGAAACCTCTACAACTCAGCTGGCAACCTCCATTGGCTTGTTGTGACTTCCGGCCCCGGACTACGTTGCGGACCATGGCCTCCCAAAGCCCAAAAACACCAGAAGATGCTATTGCTGAAGGCCGCCGGCACTATGGAGCCAAGCGCTTCAAGCCCGCTCTCGAGCAGTTTACGAGAGTGAGAATGCCGACTACATGCAGTCCGAAGTAGCTGTTGACCATCCCACAGGCCATGAAGCTGTGCCCCTGCACCCGTCAGACAAGGCGCGAACGCTGCAGCTGCAAGGACTACGAAAAGGTGGCCCAGGAGGGCGGCTCCATTTTCAACGAGGCCATGTACACATGCAAGTGCCCCGTAGGCAAGATGTTCAACAAATGCGACAACAAACACCACATTCAGGCGCTCGACTACCGTGCAGCCACCTGGGAGGCCCTCCAGGAGCTTGACCGAGCGCGGAGAGATGCTGAGTGGATTCTCGAGCTGGCACCTCGTCTTCCGGATGTAAGAAGCTCATGATCTTGATCTTGCTGGTTGTTGACATGGGTAGGGATATCTGCGACTAGGTAAGATCGCGCGCCTCCAGAAGAAACACGAATTTGCATGGCACGTCTACACTGCCGGCATTGAGGTTGGAAACAAACATCAACTCGCAGAATCGCCAAAGTTTCAGGTGGGATTCCCTTGCAAGGATATCGTTGTTGCAAAGTCGACTGATAGCCCGAATACAGAAACTCTATTCCGCAAGACAACCACTACATGTTCGGTATTATCGCCGGGATCCCCTAAGGAACCCTAGGGAGATTGTGCAGCGCATCTTTCAGTACCTTGACTTCGCTACCATAGTTCGATGCCTCCATGTCTCAAAGGACTGGCGTCAATACCTCACAAGCCGGGGCAACGAGCGGTTCTGGCGGGCTTTGCTGTTCACAAAACAGTTTCCCCACCGATATGCTCCCAGTACCGCCTCTCTCAAGAAACTCATCTCCTACTCAGGGAATGATGTCCGGCAAATCGTCATTGATAGCGTGTTGCGCTTCCGTCTCACACAACAAAAGCTTAACGCTCTCATACAAGGGTCAAAGAACCTCGAGTCCCTTGTTCTGCGAGGCAACATTGAAGAGGACCTGGCGACTCCGATGGCGAATGGGTTCTTCAAGAAGCTCAACCATGTCTTCCTTGACGAAATACTCGTGGGGAAACCTCACATCCTGGAGCCCCTGTTGACACAGGCTTCTGAGAGCATACGTAACCTTCACATTCGAGGCCTGCCGCAAGTTGGAACGACCACATCATTTGGTATTCCAAGCCTACCCAATCTGCAATATCTGCGATTCGAAGAACAAAGCAGGCCTAACCCCGTTCGAATGGCAATTGTAAGCTCCTTTATCACCGCGATGATGCTCTGGCTAACAACACACAGTGGACTATTGCAATTGCGGCACCGCGTATTCGGCAACTCTGGCTCAGCGACGTGCAACTGTCAGGACGCCAGCCCGAAAACACTGAGCTGGACAAATACTGGCCCAATCTCAACGCGGTCATCGTGAATGGCTCGACGGATTCTGACCCAGAGACGTCAGAAACCATCCAGAAGCTAACGTCGATACGTCGGGGAGACACATTGCAGTATATCGACTTTGACTTCCGCTGGAAGTACGATGAGCAGGGGCCGCTTGGTCTGAGGATGCTGTCAAACATGCTGAACCAGGAGCCCGCGACCATGGATACTGATGAGTTTAACCGAGATAACCAGTATAAGAACCTGCATTCGTTGCGACTCACCCGAGCGCTAATCCCGCCCTCGAAACTTCAAGAGGTTCTCAGCGATGCTATCGCAGCCCGCAAGCTTCACACACTCGACTTGGTCTTCCCACTCGAGACCTTTGGCACTCCTCAAGGATCTACGAGTGTCGAGCACCTCCGTGAGCATGCGTGGCTGCGAAGCGCCGAGTCTATCAGGTGCCTGGGCATATTCGAGTTCAGATTCCGTTCGTACCCAAAGAACGATGACGACCTGCCTCTTCCAAGCTTCCTGGCCACGTTCCCCAACCTCGAGGTTATCGAGATCAACTCTGGCCATTACGAAGGACCCGAATTCTGCACCGTGATTGAGGCCATCTTGAAAGTCACGCACCTGCGGAAGATTTACCAGACTACGGTGCAAGGTGTCGCACTGGACCAGCTCCGTCGCCTTGCTGCCGGATACAACGTGGAGCTTGTTTGGGGAGAGAGACCTCGGCAGTGGCCTTTACCAATCGAGGAGTGAGCTTGAATGATTCGATTTTGTATAAGCCAAGTACGGCGTGTTTGAAGATACCCCTATGAAGGGCTGTATGAGGCAATGGATGGATTATGAGAGGATTGGGGTGAGAAGAGCCCCTGACAGCACAGTTCCTGGCCCAAGTTCGCGAGAAACTGATATACATGCGTTGCGTGGTAGCCACGCTTCAATTGGGTGTTGGTTTTGTTAGTTTGTATTGTAGAAAGAGCCCTGTCTATTATAACACTACCCACGAGTCTGCCCTGAGCAGCTGGTTTGTTTGAATGCTTTTCTAGGCCGAGCCCCCAAATTTCTATACCAGACTTTTTTTCTCGTGTCCGAGTCTAATAATAACCACCCCAACGCCTCCCCGTATATCTACACCCTCGAACGGACATGTATCATTATAACTCGGATCTTATGATAGATGGTTGGCTTAGTGGCGCCGAAGCGGGACGCTCACGCCCTACCAACCTTGAATGACAGAATCTACGAATAGTCAGCACAAGCTCAGCAAGGTCAGGAGTGGGATAGACCTACGTCGTTCTTCCCCACAGCAACAACATCGTCTTCAGATACTCGGATGTTCCCAGCACCTTCGACAAACGCAATGGGCGCATCACCCATGATCTTGCGCGCCACGTCGCCGACAGTGCTGCCCTTCTTGACAAGAACACAGTCTCGGAAGACGAACTTGGACTCGGAGGCGCCAGACGTGAAAGTGGTGGTGTTCCGGACAGGAAAGACGGGCACTAGACCAAGCAGCTCGGCAGCCTTTGACAGAACCTGGACAACACCCGTAGATCCGAATCGGTAGAGGACCATGTCCTTGAGGTTTTCGATGCGATTGCGGTTCTTCTCGTCCAGGTCCTTGAGGCCACCGCCAGTGGGGTCACCCTGTTCAATCAAGTCTTCCTTGGTATCGATGAACTCGCTGCCCTCCACATACTTGATATAGCCCTGCTTGGCCATCTTTCGCAGGAAGATCTCTGAGATTGCCGAACATAGCACGATAGTGTTTGGATCCTGCTGCTTGGCGATCTTGGCAATGTTCTTGTCGGCATCTGGATGGTCAATCTTGTTGAGTGCAATGACTGTCGGGAACTTCTCGTCGATAAAGGCGTTGACCACACGCTCGACCGTCTCATCGCTCCAGTCTTCCAGAGGTTCCTTGATGCCACAACGATCCAATGCCCTGTTCACGATAGTTGACGTCGCACCGTATCCGGAGAACTGGGCCTGTAGCGTCTCTGTCGCCGTTGCCTTGATAGCCTGATGCCTTCGTCGGATCGATCCCCATCGCTGCATGAGGTTGCCGAGAACCCACGCCACAATCTCGCTTCGTAGCCATGCAATATCCACCGAGGGATCGTAGCCTCTTGTCTCCTTGCCCTCAGCATCAACTGTACCGGAGGCGTCGACGACGTGGATCAGCGCGTCGGCATGGCGCAGGTCGTCGAGGAACTTGTTGCCCAGGCCACGACCTTCATGGGCACCGGGGACGAGACCGGCAACATCGAGAAGCTCGATAGGCACAGAGCGTCGGCCATCAACGCATGCGCCGTAGTTGGGTTTGCACCTATCTGATACATGGTGCCTTGCGCAGGCGCATTCGATCTGGAGGTAGCCAATCGCTCGCTGAGGGTCAATAGTAGTGAATCTGAAGACCAAGGTCAGCTTCCAGAGAGGAAACAGCTTACACAGAAGGCGGGCGCTTCATGAAGGAGACATACGGGAAGTTGCCTATGTAAAAGTTGCGATCAGCGCCGAGCTGCGGCAGCTTTGGCTAGGGTCTTTGTACCAACCAACTTTAGAAGAGGCGTCGGTCAAGCTGTTGAGCGTCGAGCTCTTTCCAGCCGAGGGCTTTCCCACGAGGCCGATAAGCGGATCGCGAGGCATGACGGAAGAGGAGAGAGGGAGGATCGGGAACCAGGTGTCCGAGTCGAGCGAGGCTCAAGTGAGCAAGCAGGGGACGTAAGACCGAGTCTCCGAGATGCAAGACACGGCAGCCGGCGGCGAACGGGCTTGGTCCGGCGCGCGCTTGAGGGATCAAGAGCCGAGGACAAATGCTAGAAGAGGGCCAAGACCTATGCCCAGACAGCGCGAGTTTTCTGCTTCTGCTTCTGCCGCTGCGCAAGTGCTTCCAGTGCGTTCTCGCCCTTGTCTTGCCCGAGGTTATAGGCTTGTGCGGGGATTGTTTGTATGTAATAGGCAACGCAGCAGGGCCATGAGGCGGCGATGCCATCGAATGGAAGGCCTCTTTGACGCAAATTTGGTGCTCGGCCCAAGGAGGCTGAAGTGGGTCGGAATATCGTGCCCGGCGGCCGTAAGCGGGACATAACCGCCGGACATCAATCTCCTCTACGTACCTGCCTGCCCGCCGTCCGGCCATAGGTTCAACCAAGGTGCAAGGAAGGAGCCACGATAAGCTGCGCTTGTTTTATTAAGAGGTTTTTCCCGCCTTGATTCTACTTGAGCCTCTTTTTTTCCCCGCTCTGCTTCTGGCCATGGCATCGAGCCAGCCACTATCAATTGCGTCTTTTCCCGCCTGGGCGCGACTTAACGATGTGGACTTCACCAATGCCGAGCTGAGGGAGACGGATGAGAAGGGAATTGGCTTGGTGGCTGCGAGGGACTTGAAGACGACAACTACAGCACAGCCAACCAAGGAAACGACATCAGACATTGATGGGAAAGGGGACGGTGTATCAACTGGAGATGGAAAAGATGGCGAAAGAGCTGGGAGTGAAACCGCAATTGGAGGGCAACATGAGGGCAAAGACACCGATCACGACCCAGTACAGCTGCTTCGCATCCCCCACGACTTGGTCTTATCAGCAGGTGCCATTGAGGAGTACACCAAGGTCGACCAGAACTTCCGTCAACTTCTCGAGGCTGCAGGACATCAGGTAACACCTTCAGCACTTCTAAAGCCTTTCCCCGGGATGGACAAGAGAGGTATGGCTGGTGTAGGCAACTGCTGACACTGCCAAGTCTACGAGGAAGGACATCTTATTGTATCTCCTGACACACCTCATTCTCTCCGCCAAAGGTCCCTCCGGCTCTCGGGGACCTGCTTCAACGCCGTGGACCGAGTACTTGAAGTTTCTGCCTCGCCATGTCCCCGTACCAACAATGTGGTCGGAAGTTGAGCGAGCCCTCCTGCAGGGCACATCGCTAGAGGTGAGTGTTTCCCCAGACTTGCGTTGACGCCTAGCCCCTTTGATTGCGGAACCGCAATCATTTCATGGCGGATATGAAGATTGTCGGAGAATTTCCCCATGGTTGGACAAAAGGACCCTAACGAGTTGCTCCAGGCTGCGCTCGAGGCTAAGCTTGCGGCACTTAACAACGAGTTTGATGAACTCCGCGAAAAGTCCTCGGGGCTGGCTTTTTGGAACTCGCTCTTTTGGGAGAAGGAGACAGCCACTATCCAAGATTGGATCTTGATCGATGCACTGTATCGTTCCCGTTGCCTGGAACTTCCCCGAGCTGGGGACGCCATGGTCCCTGGTCTCGACATGGCCAACCACTCACATGCCCCGACTGCGTACTATGAGGAGGACGACAAGGATGATATCGTGCTACTGCTGCGGCCGGGCGTGGAGGTGACAGGCGGGGAAGAGGTGTCCATCTCGTACGGAGAAAAGTCCCCTGCGGAGATGCTCTTTAGCTACGGGTTCATTGACCGAGACTCGGCCGCTCACGAGTTGACCCTGCCTCTGGAGGCTCTCCCCGACGATCCGCTGGGAAAGGCCAAGCTCCACATCTTCAAGGCACCGCCTACGCTGAAGCTGTCTCGGTCAGACGGGGGACTAAGCTGGCGCAGCCCGTTTGCTTACCTCATGTGTCTGAATGAGGAAGATGGTCTCCAGTTCAGGGTGCTGCAGGGGAAGGATGGAGAGCGGGAGCTAAAACTGTTCTGGCAAGACCAGGACGTGACGGCACAAGCGGACGAATTTGAAGTCCTCATCGAGCAACACCCCCTCTGCCAGGTGTTTAGGCTTCGAGTGGTGACGGTCCTGCACGAGGTGGTGTCTACCCAGCTGACGCACCTCCCCTCCGAGATTTCCCATGATCAACTGGACCCGTTGCGCCGGGCCGGACTTGTGAGAGAGGAGTGTATCCGAGCAGCGGAAACACTCTGGGAGGTTGAGGCTAGTGTGCTTGAGAGTGCAGCCGAGGCATTGGAGCAACAGGTATGTGTTAGAGAGTCTGTTTCATTCAGCCCTACTGGAGTTTCGACGTTGAAGCAACAACGGGTGGCGAAATTGCCGGATCGAGTGATGATGGCAATACCAGGAAATGGCATTCTGGGACTTCAACTGACGCATGCCAATTCTCATTCCCCATGGCTATGACCATGACCATGGTTCATGAACAAGGTCAAAGTTGGCCCCTCGGCAGTTCAGCGAGATCTTGGCAGCCTTCCCCAGATTTCTTCCCTTCACCCCCAGACGTTCCCCTCAAAAGCCTAAGGAACTCCTCCGCATTTTGGCTGGCGAGTCCACCCATCCCGAGGCCCAAGAATTGGGAGCTCGGTCACACACCGAGCTCCCTCCACACATCTCAACGCTTTTTGGTTGCCATGAACCACAAACAGAAGACACAACTAACAAGTGCGTCATTGGATGTTACAGAGGGCCCACCTTTTTGCGGACGACCACGTGGTGGCATATCTCGGATCGATGGAAGTTTCCGAAAGAGGACAAGCGCATGGAGCTCCAGCCAATGAGGAGGACGATTTTAGCTGACCGAAGCACACCTTGGCCTCCGCCATTCGGCTATGGTTGAGCATTGCCATGTTGGGTCGGCTCTGGTAGTTGTGGGGCTCCGCATTTGCCTTGGCCACCTTCTACGGGTTGCCGAATTCTTGACATTTGGTTCTTTGATATAGCATTATGACGATGCCATCGCGGCCTCTTGCTTCTATTCGCAGTCCATCTGTGATCGGCTCGCAACTAGTTGCCCTCCTGACGGTTCCTTCGACGTTGACCGCCCACCACGATGGAGAGACTGCATGTACCAACCGACTGACAACACCGTCTCGCAAAAGCAACAGGGGACTCCCACATTCGGACGCTACTTCTGCACTCAGATTCCGGTGCATTCTCGTTCCGTAAAGTGAGGTGTGATTTGGTTTGGCAAGCTTCTCCAACTCTCCAACAAGCCAACCAAGAACCCCAACAACGGACTTGACGAATATTTGGCTGGAACGGCTACGGCACCTATTGTTTCGGCCAGTTTCCGTTGTGCCTGCAAAGGTCTTGGGCTGCGTCAATTGAATAGGCGCGATATGCACAACGGCCTATTTTTCAGTTTCTCAACTTCCGTTTTTCGGAGATGCCAAAACCGTACCAAGATTCGGATCCGGAGGGCGGACCGCACAAGTGTGCGTGCTGCCAGGCAACATCAGCAGCAGTTGAGCAGTAACATCCGGGACAAATCACCAACGGAGTTGTGCCATGTCATCTGCCGCAGTCACCTTGATCAAATCCCATCCGAGTGGATGAGAATGCACGTCAAGGATCAACCACCTTTTTTTCTTTTGCAACGAGATGGCGGCAGCGGCACGAGAGCGATCCGATTGATTAAGTGTCAACCACTGAATCTGCTCCAGAGCCGGGGCACCAGCGTCAGCAACTGCTGCATTGACAAGAGCATGGATCAGGGTTGATTATGCCGGAAGAGAAACCGGGCAGTACTGTACTGTACGGGACAACGATACAGCACCCTTTTGGACCTGTGCGGAGGATTTTACTGTTGTTTCGTTGGCCGCGTCGTCCTTTTTCCCCGGGTGGTTCTCGTGAGGAGAAAGGATGAGATGCAGACGCTAGGTTCACACCCTTAGCGCTAGGCGCACATCTTAGTTCTCCGCCAGTAGCTGTGAGACCTAAACACGATCTCTGCGACGGGATTTCCTTCACTAATTCATTCACTCAATCGCTTGCCTTGCACATTAGGATCGCTGCGCTGCGCTGCGAGGGCGCGGAAGCGGTGGGCGCCTAGGCGCTAATCCCCACTACCGACCAGGTGATGCCAGCATTCTCCTTTCGCGGATCGCTTGGGAAAAGCGAATTGCGTCAGGACGGAGCCGTCTTTGACTATGGGATGGGACGAGCAGGAGGGCGCGCTACTGCGTAAAGGGGATGCCTTGCTGTTCTGTGCAGGTCAACGGAAGTCGGGGATCCGTCTACTGGCGCCGCCCTCGCAGGGTTTCATGTCGATGAGGATCGAAGGCGCAGACAGGGAGTCAAGACTTGGAGCGGACTACTGTACAGTTTGCACTTGATCAAGGCCAGTGGAGATGATGACGGCCAGCTCAAGCTTCTAGTCTGCGCCTCCTGATGCACCAGAGCCATGTTCCAGGTTGTGGGGACATAATTACGTGAAGTTACTGTAGGTACGGTATAGTGCATGGCAGGGCACGGCAGGACAGGAGAGTTTAGATGGGTGCGATGCGAGTCGTGAAGGGTTGCGATATGATGGGGCACGCAGGACTCGAGACCTGAGACTCGGGACTTGGGGCTGGATGGTTTGAACCCCTGGAACGCACAAACCCCCCTTTGATGAGAGAGGGAGGGTCATGAGAAGTGAGAAGTGAACAGCTAGCAAGAAAAAGTAAGCGGTGTTACCTACAGGACAGCAACTAACACGCAGGTCGAAATGAGAAACGAGGCTCGAGACTCGAGACGGCGAGTTGTCAATTCCAGGGCCCAGACAGTCTCGGACTAGCTGCGGATCAGTGATCTGCGTCCGCAACGATTGCGGCTCCGAAGTGGGGCCATTGCGGCTCCCCCAGGATGAGAGGCTTGGGGGGCGCTCGAGGGCTTGAGGGAGGCGGCGAAGCTAGCAGCGTTTGACAAGTTGAGATGGGGTGGATGGGGTTGAGCCTAGCATGGCACGGACGGTGAGAGTACGGGATAGCTGGATGGATATGCATCCATGAATCTCATGGAGATTTGCCAGTTTGCCTGCCTGCTCGCGTGAGCGAATCCGAGAATCCGTGAATGAAATTTGCTACGACTCTATCGTTGCATCTTGGGATCTGCGCCCTGAAGGATACGAACGAGGAACGATAACGATGTGCCCGGGCCTCTCGGCCAAGAACGATGCCTCTGGAACGTCGTGTCCCACCGCGGTGAGCGTGCCGTGTTCCTTGGTGCTAATCCGCGCCAGCCCTGTGGATTTCATGCACTAGCTACGGTGTAGCTTAGCTCTTGTGCTTGCTGACCTTGATTCACCTCAGGCAGGGCTGGCTGGCTGGCTGGCTGGTATACACTGTTCCAGACTGTACGGGTCAAGGTAGCGGGATCCGTGCGGACGGGATTAGGAGCAGAGTTAGTTCTGGTTGAGTCAGGACTTTGAGACACACAAGAGGCGAGCGAGGGAGGACGGCATGATGCTAAAGCATGATGCTAGATCTAGGTTGCGGGGAGGGCATGGTCACGGGATGGCGGCCGTTTAGAACCCCAGATGAAATATTTCTGGGGGACTCGAAATGAGATGCTGTGACGCACGACTAATGGCCAGCTCAGACAACATGGGCAGTTCGCTTGACGATAAGCTGGGGGAATCTCAAGATCTCGGATGTTTTGTGCTTCTGGGTTCTGGGGTAAATCTGCCATGACGGGTTCAGAGCATGGACAACATCTGTCCCCGCGAGTGGCATCACATCACCCCGCGTACTGTTCTCTCCAGTGAAGGCATATGCAGGTCAGGACAGGGTGCGTATGGCGGCTGGCTTGAAATATCGTTGATCGCACAACGGATCTCGACGCCCAGACGGGGAGCGGACGAGGAGAAGGGGGGCCGCAGAGCGGCTCCGGGGTATCTGGGGCCCCAAGGTCTGAGGTGCAGACGGTGATTGGCAAGTTGGGTCGACGGTTGTTGGTCTAAGCAGCGGCTGCAGCATCATGATTGTCGACGAAGCTGACACTAACAGTCGAGAATGGATAGGGCGGCATGGCAAAGGAGGAGCCTTGGACCTGGTCAGCCATGTGCTTGATGGCTTCAGGACGGGCCCGGAATAGATCGAAAAAAAAAACAAGCTCTTCCTGGGGTGGGTGAGCAGCATGGGGTGGGGTGACTACGGACTGCGGTGCAACGAGGTGGAGCGACGAGGTGAAGGTGAGGGCCGCAGGGCAGAGATTGGACCCGATGCGTAGGTTAAGCAGTGGATTAAGACGTATTGCATGTACGCAGAGCGAGCACACGACCTTGGCTCGTGGCATCCATAGGCACAGCCCTGGCTAATATCATGTCTTGGCTGGCTGGCAACGATGCGACTTAATACGTCGGTGGAACGAAGGCCAAGAGAAGAAGCAAGAGAGGGGGTCAAAACGATGATGCGGCCGCGCGACAACTCTCCCCGCACACACACAGAGAGAAAAAGGTTCTTCGAGAAGGAATCCGGGGTAAAAAGAAGAAGGGGGAGGGAGGGGCCCGAGGTGAGACGAGAAGAGTTGCTTCTACTCTGGGCTTCCCAGCGAGCGGCCAAGGCCGTGAGGTGTGTGGCATGGTGGGCTGTTATTCATGTCCTGGGGCGTTCTAGAGTTGCGAGGGTGGTGTCATTTCGCACGATCAAGGCAAGGCGGCTTGTCGATGGCCACGAGCTGAGAATAACCCCAAAATGAATTTGGGAATGTATCTGCGCGTACTGTGTGTTTCGTTACGTCTAGGTTTCATTTTGTCATGGGTTGGCTGTTTGGTTTTGGAAAGGATATCCCAATGCTAGGCTACGTTGGTTGAACTGTTCCATCATTTGCCGACGGCCGTTTTTTTTTGCCAACAAGCTAGCTTGAAAGGTGAACATTGGAACTCTGACAAGGGAAAAACAAAGAGGGAAATGGAAAGGATTGGGGGACTAGAGATGAGGAGCTAGGAGGAGAGGAATAAGACGAAGCAATAATGTGCCGGCCGCAATTCGCAGTCCGCTGACTGGACTCTCTCTTTGGATAGGGAGGGAGCTTACCTTGGCTACCTTGGCTATTCCCAAGAGTCGAAACCTCTATGCTAATCCATGGGTTGCATGGCAGTCAGGAGGGAGTGGATTATCCAATGGATGGATTGGATGCAGACTACACTGCCTTAGAGTGACTACGCCTCTTGACCTTTGTCCAGACCGCCATGGTTTGCTTCATTTTTGACTTATACCAACCTCGTGAGTGTTAGTGAACATCTCTGCTTTTTTGTTCATGTTTCTTCTGCTCTGAGAGAACTGCGCTGCCGCGAATTGAAACTATCCATATTTCTCCGTGTACTCCGAATACTCCGTACTCCGTTCAAAACAACACAAGAAAAAAACCAAACTCCCCACAGCTGAAAAGACCGGAATCTCTTTCTCTTCTTTCCACGGGATGGATCTGAGTCTTCTTTTCAATCCCCACACACCTGCACTAAAACAGAATGGAACCGTCCCGTCGCACGCCCCTAAACGCTGCTGCGGACGTGGCCAGGGCATGGCATGCCACCACACACTCGACCACCTGCTGCGGCTGTACGTACCTGAGGTACCTACCGACGGACTCAATCGACGGGCTGGACTCGACTCAGAGAACAGTCGCTCCAGCTGGAGGGGTCCCCCACTACCCCAAAGGGAGTTTAGTGGCTCTTGCAAGGAAGTGTGCTTTTGCTTGCGTGCAGCAGTAGCTTTTTTTTTTTTCTTTCTCCATCTCTCTCTGTTCGGGTTTCGGGGGGTGAGCCAGCGAGGGATGAAAACCAGTCCGCCAACGGGCGAGTCGGTTTAACCAGTGGGAGCCGCTGCTAGATCCGCACTGTACACTTGGTACTTCGTTCTGGACCTTTGACGTGCAGTGCGCACACCTTCTACTGCTGTTCTTCTCTCACCAAGGTCATCTTGCCATGCTGAGAGATGACCGGTCCCTTGATCGTCGAGCGGTGACTCCCGGTCCCTGACTGGCGACTCTCTGTCAGTGCCATGTGCACCAGCTCTCTTTCTCTCTCTTTCCGGCACTGTACCGTACCGTGCCGGACCGTGAGCGCATCCCGTCGCCGTCATGACACACTCCCTTTGAATCTCACACCCTCACACTCACCCTCGCCCCCCCTCTCGTCCACGCCCTCAGATGGGCGTCCCCAGATTTCGTGCACTAAGACCGGTAGCCCAGGGTACGGATACCTCGAGCCAACCTTGCTCTTCCGCCGTAATCCAAGGTACCCTCTTCCTCAGTGGCTCTCTGTAGCTGGCGGTTGGGCCAGCAGAGCTTGCACACACGGGCTTGTCCCCGGGCTCCCCCAGGATTTCCCACTTCTTCTCCACAATCGCGTCCTAGGCCTTGACCCCCGATTCCTCATTTCTACTAAATCTTCCTCTTTCCCACCCCAAGAATTCTAAAATCTGCCCTGTTTTCACTGATCTTTCCCACCTTATTTTTTCTGCCCCTCTACTTCTTTATATTGTCTCGTGCCCTTATACCTATATCTGTCCTACCTTCCCCTTGGCTGTCATCACACACTTTTACAGCCTTTCCAAACTTTTCATCTTTCAAAGATACCCAGACTTTGCTTAATACCGCGCGCCTTTGGCTACCCCCACCATCCACCACCATACCTTATATACCCGGCCCTGGCGCTGCTGATATCACACCCGAACAAGACCTCGGTCAACACAACGAAATCGACTCACTCTGTGTGACCTCTTACTCTTCAACTGGACGATTTAGCTGGTGACAGCACGGACGACACAATATCCCAAGGAGCATCGCTGGACATAAAAACAACCGCTTCTGGCGACGACACTTCGGCAACCTCTTTTTTCCCTCGGCAATTTAGCCGCCCACACATATAACCGCACATACACACACATACACATACATACACAACCACCAAAATGCCCGGAATTCTTCCCATGAAGGTCATCAAGGTGGGCACCAGCTCTCAGAGCCGGATTGCCCAGGCTTGTGACCGCTGCCGGAGTAAAAAGATCCGTTGCGACGGAATCCGCCCTACCTGTTCCCAGTGCGCCAACGTCGGCTTTGAGTGCCGGACAAGCGACAAGCTCAGCCGCCGCGCCTTTCCCCGTGGCTACACCGAGTCCCTGGAGGAGCGAGTACGACAACTAGAGGCTGAAGTGAGAGAGCTCAAGGACCTGCTGGACGAGAAGGATGAGAAGATCGACATGCTTTCCAAGATTCACGGCAACCGAAGAAGTCCTTCAATGCCCGTCAGCAGCCCGGCCGCTATGGACACTCGGAGTGATGCCCAGCCCACAAAGGAGGATACATTCAGAGTTCAGGCCGCGCCGTTGTTGCTCGGCGTTGAGAACTCTGATTCTTACTTTATGGGTGCTTCTAGTGGCCGCACATTTATTGGTAATTCTCACTGCAGACGTTTTCACAAGAACATGTACTGACAATTCTTACAGAACAATTTAAGCGCAAGATCCAGGAGGCTGGCAAGCCCAGCACCGACTTCAACCCAGAGGCTTTCCTGCACATCCAGGGCTGCAAGTCCCTCGGCCCCAAGACTCCTGAGCAGTCGCTCAAGGTTCCTCCTCGTCTATTCTCTGACCGCTGCGTCAACGTCTACTTCCAAGAATGGGCTCCCCTCTTCCCTGTCCTTCACAAGCCCACTTTCCTGCACGTCTATGAGGAGTTTGTTGCCGATCCCGAGAAGGTCAAGAGCAATCACAAGCTCGCCCAGCTCTACCTCGTCTTCAACATTGCCGGTCTGTCATCAGATGCCCCTGATCTCCCTCAGCTGGCTGCCTGCGAGCAGCAATGGCGAAAGGCCCTCGACGCCGTCCTCATGGAGAATACCATGAACACTCTGCAGTGCCTCACTCTTGCTCTCCTCTACTGCACCATGCGCGCCGACTACAAGCGTCTCCAGCACTACAAGGGTATTGCCATTGGCCTGTCGCACCGCCTCGGCCTGCACCAGAGCCAGAAGCGATTCTCCTTTGGTGCCCTGACCATTGAGACCCGCAAGAAGGTCTTCTGGACTCTCTACACCCTTGACTGCTTCTCGGCTGCCATCCTCGGTCTTCCCAAGCTCCTCAAGGAGGAGGATGTCCAGGCCGAGTACCCCTGTGACACTGACGATGAGTACGTCACCGAGAAGGGTTTCCAGCCCACTCTCCCTGGCGAGTACACTCGGCTGTCGAGTGCTCTGGCCCTGTTCCGCGCTACCCGCATCCTCGCCAAGGTTCTTGAGAAGAACTACCCTGCTGCCACCTCTTACGAGATGTCGCTGCAGCAGATGGCAGCTCTTGAGAGCGAGCTTGATGCCTGGTACGACCAGCTGCCTGCTCATCTGAGACTCAACTTTGTCCAAGACAAGCCGTCTACAGATGTGACTGGCAGCCGCTCGCCTCTCCTGGTATGTCACTAAAGAAATCCTTGAGGTATTTTTGTGGACTTTTCCCGCTAACGAACCACAGGCCCTGGCTTACTACTACATCCGCACACTCATCTACCGCCCCGCTGTCGGCTCCAGCCTGGGACCCAAGGCGGCCTCGGCACTCATCTCGATTGGCACCTCGAGCAAGCACATTATTCAGATTATTCAGCTGCTCGAGGAGCGCAGCATGACTTTCTCGTTCTGCCTGAACCGGTCTGATCTTCTGGTTGTGTGCGGCATGACACTGCTGTACCACTCAATGGACCTCAAGCACGACAGCAAGCTGATGCGCGACAATGAGCGACTGGTGAACTCTGTGGTCAAGATCCTGGACAAGACCAAGGCCACCGGCTCGGTCGACTTCAAGCGTGTGGCTAGCATGCTTGTCACTGTGGACGAGACTGTCGGTTCACCCATGCACACTTCACGTGAGGCGTCGATGCCTGCCGCCCCCGCCTCCAACCGAGGGTCATCGCCTGCGGGTGTGGCCCCCAAGAAGAAGGGTGCCAACGCCAACGCCAGCGCCACCGCCTACCCCCTCGGCCAGCTCCCGGGGGCCGCGGCTAGCGACAGCAACTTGATGGACCAGCAGGAGAAATTGAGGCGCATGACGATGCCCACCGGTGCCGGCCAGCGACCAGACTTTTACCGTGCCCGATCTCGCCAGTCTTTTGACAACCTGCAGACCGAGGTTCCCATGAACCACCGAGACCACCGCATGTCCCTGTCGCAGATCTCGCCGAACCCCGGCCACAAGGCTTCACCTCTGTCCCGACCCAACCTGGACTTTATGCCCTTCGGCCACCCCTCGCAGTCGCCCCAGCCCGCATCGCCCCAGCAGAACCGCGCCCACTCCCACTCTGGGCAGACACCCCAGGCCAACCCCATGATGGCGCACTCCCCTGTGGCTTCGGCAAAGATGCACGGAGTTTCAACCACTGAGTGGGAGACGCTCCTGGGCTCGTTGGATGGTGGCATGAACAATGTCTATGATGCTATCTATGGTGGACAGGGACTGGTGAATGAGGCTTCGATCGCCGTCAGCAACTGCGGTGACTGGCCCCCAGACAACTGGGACCTCAGCGGCTTCAGCATCGGCGACTTTGGCAACAATCCCCAGCCCCCGCAGAGCGTCCTCAGCATGAGCGATGAGAGCCTCAGCTCAGGTGAGGAGGTTGGCCCCTCTGAGCTCGGCCTCAGCGTGGAGAATGTCGACTACCGCAACCAGATGATGGCACAGCAGCAGCAACAACACAACCATGAAGGATACATGCTTGATAACCGGATGGAGGCGTTTCCCATGTAAGGATGGATGGAACCAAAAGGAAACAAAAAAATGATACCTCGGGCGGATTGGCATGACTATGACTTTTACGGAGTTGTTCGACAGGGAGTTTCACGGGAGTCTTTGGAATGATTTGATGATTTGGTTGGAAAGACCGACAGTTCGGAGATCTACCGAAGGGGAGGGAGGCAACTGTCGCTACTTTTTTGGCGGACCTGAGCGATTGATTTGTTTTTTTTTTATTACTCTTATTATTTACCCCTATGTAATCTGGGACCGGCAAGGGCAGACGGGACACCAGCAGTTTATTGTTTGATTTTTTTGAAGGAGTTGATCGAAGGGTTGGATATCCTCATGGAGGAACATGAACAACAGAAGAGAATGACGAATGATGGCCACAGTCCAAGGACGGGCCTCGCAAGGCGACGAGAGATTAGAAAGTCTGCTTGCTACTTCGTACATAGTTGAAAGAAAGAAATTCAAACAAAGACACTTGAAGTAACATTTCGGTGATGAAGCCTCGGCTGAAGAAGAGATATCCCCCTATCCAGATTGTCTGTCTCCTACGTCTTGAAGAGTGAGACAGGCAGAAGCAGGTCAACCGGCCCTAGTCTCGAGAACCGGCAGGCGGATGGGGATGTGTCTCTGGAAGGGATGGGGATTGCGTCCATGCAGTGCATGGTGTACGCCAAGTCGCCAAGGATGCCAGGGCGCGTTCAAGAATTTTGCAACCGGGCTAAGAAGGCCAAGATATCTCACCAAATTAAAAATTACACCAGGCAGGCAGCCAACAAATGTCAATTCCATCAAAGTGTTCTCGGCACCGTCCGATGAGTTTCCCCCCATGGCATGCAGATAATCTCTAGACGTTGGCTTAACTAGTTTCTTACACAAGATGCACACCCCCTCGCCTACCCCGGGTTTGAAGAATAAAAACTCCAATAAACAAGAAAAAAGAAAAGAAAAGAGAAGTAGCACAGGCTTGACCGGGCCTGGCCCAAGTCCAAAACCCGGGACTGGACCGCGCCGTCTATAGCAAGGACAGGGGGGGAGGAATAAAATGTTTGGAGAAAAGGGCGGGGGAGTGCGATAGAAGAAAAAGAAAGGAAAAGCGAGAGGCGGTCCGGATAAGCACGAGATTGGACGCCGTGGTCATGTTGTGCATGCAGGCTCTGTGTCGCGTGAGCTGGCGTTGTCTTCAGCTCAAGGAACAGGCGGTACGATAAGATGCATCAGGGGGGGGGGGGGGGGGGTAATGCAGGGCCAATCCATTGCTTAGTGTGCCCCGGAATGAGAAGCCGGGTCTGCCATTCATCATGATGTGTTGCTGTTGTTTGTTATAAGTGTGGTGTTTTGGGTTCGAGACCGTCGATCAGGAGCTAGAGGGAGGAGTCGAGAAGAGTCTATCGCTTAGCGATATAGTACGGAACAAAGAAACAGGTTTAAGCATTGAATGGTCCCGTGATTGAGAAAAGAGTGACTGGATTTTTATTGTGTCATGCTGGGTTGAAATGTATTAGTTGTCTGTTTTTCCCATCATTTAACTCTTAATAGCCGAGGTTCAACTCTGACTGGCTGCAGCTAGAGGAAACCGACTGCTCGGAGTCTCACCGATGCAGAAGCAGTGCGTAATGTACTGTACTGATGAATTTGACACGCGCTTATTGCGTTTCCCCTTCTTTTTAGTCTGTTTTATGTAACTCCCACGCTGCAAGAATCCCACGTTGTTTCCGAAAGTTGAGCTTCTACAGAGGGGTTAATTCAGAGCGATGCCGGATGTGGCTGAAACGGACGTGTGGCTTGAACCTTTAACTATGGCTGTGCAAAACGGATCTTCTCCCTTTTGTCTGGGGTTAACGACGTAAACTCCGTCATCAGGACCAGGGTCAACTTCAAGGTGGATCGGATCATGGAGCCACTGTCGGAAGCCTTGGGATGAAGACGAGGTTTCTTTCAACGATTACGAATACCTTTTCATTTTCTGCTTCTTCTTCGTCATTCTTCTGCAGAGTATACGTTCATGAGCGAGCATCGTCTTTCCTCCTGTCCCGTGCTTGTTGTCCTGACCGCCAGTTCCTCCGAGCCCGATATATCCGAACGACGCATGAAGCTGCAGGCCCTTGTTTCTTCTTCAGACGATCTTCTTTTGCAGTTGCAACACCAACAGGAGTAGCAGTAACAACCATGTCACACGAGAGACGGTCCCTGATTGATAAGGATGTCCACAACGAGGCTATTCCACGGGGTGAGTATTTTGCTTTGTGCTATCTACCACAAACACAATAGCACTTACACAGCATGAAAAGCACCCTGGGCAGCTGCTCGGCCGTCCCTCCGGGATCCATCCCGTCGTCTCCCGCAGGCAATCGCTCACCGCGGTGCCAAGGCCTACTTTCCGGAAAACACCATGGCCGCCTTCCGGGGTGCAGTCGGAGCCGGATCCCATGCCATCGAGACCGACGTTCATCTCTCGGCCGATGGTGTAGCCGTGCTATCACATGTAATCAACCATTTCACTTCTCAACTCAAAACTAATCTTATCTATCTCTCTCTCTCTCTCTCTCACACACACACACAAACGGCTGACATGTGCACGCATGTGAATTTCGCAGGATCCAACCTTGAAGCGATGCTTCGGCGTCGACGCTCGCATCGCTGATTGCTCGTGGGAGTACCTCAGCACCATGCGCACACTCGCCGAGCCTCACGAGGCCATGCCGCGGCTTCAGGACTTTCTCTCGTGGTTGGCACAGCTGCGCTTTGACAAGATTTGGGTTGTCCTCGACATCAAGGTGATGAAACTTGACATGTGTAAGACCAGGGGGCTGATGCTGTGACACTAGCTTGATGATGACCCTAACGATCTGATGCTTGCCATCTCAAAGGCTCTTGATAGTGTGCAGGGGTCGGTGCCATGGGACCAACGTATTGTGTTGGGATGCTGGAACGTGAGTTGTGTTTGACTTGTACCACCCTCCGTCGATCACCATTTGTTCTCTATACGATACCCTTCTCTCTACTTACACCCCTCATACTCACGATACTTTCACTCCATCCTCAAAGAAACTTAATTAACCCTAGCAACACAGGCATCCTTCCTCCAGGCCGCCCGCCGACACCTCCCGACCTTCCCCCTCGCCCACATCAGCGCCTCCCTGCTCTACTCGCACCATTTCCTCCGTGTTCCCAACCTCGGCTTCAACCTCAACCAAAAGAGCCTCGTGGGACCACCTGGCCGCATGTTCCTCCGCGAGCTCCAGCGCACCGACAAGCTCCTCCTGACATGGACCGTCAATGAGCCGCGCTGGATGGAATGGTGTATCCGGCAGAACCTAGGCCGTGGGAGGAGTACCCCAGGTGCTGGTCCTGCTCTCATCGACGGGGTCATCACCGATGACCCACGGTTGTACCTCGACGTGTGTGAGCGTTTCGAGGATGAGATGGACGGAAAGGTCATCAGACCCAAGATGGGACTGGCCCAGAAAGCGAGGGAGGAGGTGAGGGCAGTTTGCTCGGTGCTGTTCTTCCAAGTCCTGGTCATGGCCTATCACATTGTTAGGAGGGTTCAGGGGAAGTTTGACTACCTTGAGGATCGCAAGAGTTTGGATAGACGGTAGGGAGGGTTTGATGAGCGAGATGCTACTAATGGGATATAGATCATAAGTTAGGATACACGAGAGAAAGTAAGAAGAGATGTTTGTAGATGGTTGCATTTAATACTTGTGGTAGTTTAATTGAAATACACCCCTTTCACCTATAAACATGAGCTGGTAACAAAATGCAGTACTTTGACGTCAATACCCGGGTTGCCATGACAGGATTGTACTTGTCATTTGTTTGTGCTGAGGGTTCACTTGATCTACTTGATAACTTACAAGTCATGATGTGGTGGTACTGGTGTGTCCACCAAGAACCCCAGGGGCCACACAACATGATGAACAGTGAGTGACATGACAACTCATGGAGACAACCTTAAGCTTATTTGTAATTTTATTTTTTGCTCAAGCCTGATCTAATGCACATAGCAACCAGCCCTGGTTCCTCGCCTGTAGCCTCCCGTACTTGTCAGTGAGAACCTGGAACCCTTCATGAAATGCAACCCACGCCCTGCCCTTGATTCTAATCCGTAAAGCAATGATCCATTCTAAAGCAATTAATTAACCGCGCTTTTTTGGTAACAACGCTGCCTCCTCAAATCTCGACGTCAATGTCCAGGTCAAGCGACCCGATCACATCGTCGTCCATCAAGGGCTTGTGAATCGTGGGAATGCCCTTCTTCTCCTGATACTTCTCCTCCTTCAACTTGGCCAAGTGCGATGATAGTTGAGACTGGGCTGCCGGCTTGGGTGTGCTGGTTCCTGGTGTGCTGGTGCCGCTTCCGTTGGCCGCAGGCTTCTTGTCCACCGACTCGTTGACATCATAGACGAACTTGGCCTTTGTTCTCAGTCGTCGTGACATGTCGCCTTGATACGCCTCGCCACGCTTAATGGCCATCTCGATCTCGCGCGACTTGGCCTTTTCCTTCAGCTGAGCCTTTCGTACTGCCTCGGCGTTGAGACGTCGGTTCTCTCGGTTACGCTCAGCCAACCGGTCTTGTTCGGACTGTCCCTTGGGGACTTCGGAGAGCTTGGACGGCCCCAGGCTTGTTCTAAACGCAAGGCGCTGCGTACCAAGCTTGTCGAGTTCCTCTTGTAGTTCCTCAACCTTTGCGTCGTCACCGCGCTCTCTCGCCTCCTCAAGGATTCGGGCCACACGTTCCCGCTCTGCTGGGTCAAATCGTCGCTTCAAGTCCTTGATACGCTTCAACCGCCCCTTGATCTCTTCACTGGTCCATGAGTGGTTGATCACCTTGTTGATCTCGTCGATCTTATCGAGGAGATAGGCTTTTGTGGGCAGCGTCACACCCTCGTTGTGACAGGTAACTTTGTATCGGTTGAGCTCGGCCTATCATCCATCTGGTTAGTGACTGCGTTGAGTAACTGGAAAGTGTTACACGTACATCTGTGAACTTTCCACTCGAGGCAGCAATGAAGGGGAACTCCTTGATCGCCTTTCCATGGGCTGCCTTTACGTATTGATCCGTCACAAAGGTACCGTTGGGTCCGTTGAGAGCGTATGGCCGAGCAGTGGTAAAACCTGCACTCTTGTCAGCGTTGCCTAGTATACCCTTTCATCAATACGCACCCTTGATCAAGGCCATGCGGTACTGTTCAATGCCGGTTTCAGGGTGTGGTCCAAGAGCGATGCGGATATAGCATCCCGTGATGGCATGTTCGAAACCGGGTGTGAAGCAGACCTGGGCGAACTCGTTTCGTCCCAATCGGACTCGGTCGTAGTCTCGAAGTTCAGCGGGCGGCTGGTCACGAGGCTCGTCGGCTTCGGGTGTTGGTGAGCGTCGGTGGCCAAAGTCATCATCGCTGTCCTCGCGCCCAGAGTCGCGATCGCGGGGAGAGTAGGCATCCTTGCGTCTCTCATGATCCTCTCGTCGACGTGCCTTTTCCGCTCTCGCTCGGCGCAGAGAGTCCATTGCTGATTCGCGATGGGAGTCGCCGTGAGACTCTCCCTTGTCGCCTGTGCGTTGTCGGGATGCCTTTCCCTCACCACCCTCCAGCTCGGCCGTGTCGGCGTTGCGCTTCTTCTTACCCTGTGTGCGCTCCTCATTCTCGACGCTGCTGATCATCTGACGAAGTAGGCGGTTCTGGCGCTGACGCTCAATCTCCATCATGCGCTCGGCGATAATCTGCTCTCGTTCGACTTCCCGCATGGCCATGATTTCGGCCTTCTCGGCCTGGCTCACGTACATGCCCTCAACCGGGTACTTGTCGTCATCGTCATCGTCTGCAGCAGCAGCTCGGTTTCGCGACGGCTCGGCATCAGAGTCGGATTCGTCCATGGGTGCGGATTCGAGAGAGTTCGGGGTGCCGGGTCCAGAGTATCTGTGTCGTGCGTTAGCATTTGGCGAATTGATGGTGGCGATTTTGAGGAGAATGTGATCCAGTCGTTCACATCGCGCGCGAGACGGAAACGGCTGCCTGTAGTGCAGGAGAGCTCTTCTCTGCGAAAAATGTCACTTACGCTTCGCCTTCCTCTTCAGAATCGTCGCCCCCTCGCCCCGACTTCTTTCCCGATCCCTTCTTGGAGCCACCTCTCTTTGCCGGCGGCGGCGACACCGAAATGTCCCTGCTCTCGTTGCCGGAGCCCTCATCATCAGAATCTCCACCCGCGAGGGCGAGAAGCTCGTCGTCGATATCGGCCATAGCGATTGCTCTCGGGGATTGGCGATGGCCTCAAGTACTGTGTTATCAGGGGGAGGCGCAAGCTCGTACAGCTATGGCAGCCGCAGCAGTCGCGTCGCTCGCGTCTCGAGATGAAAATTTGGGACCGTGTCGGGATGAAGGGGAGCCCAGGAGGATGGCAGGGCAGGCGCGAAAGGTTTACGGGGATGAACGAGGCGTTTGTTGATGAAGAAATTGCGTTTGTGCAAGAAATTGAAGGAGCAGAGTTGCTCTCTTCCACAACCTGTTCTGAACTCGTCGTTTGCCGGCTTGCGCTTGATT
This sequence comes from Fusarium duplospermum, assembly GCA_003946985.1. Classification (NCBI taxonomy): domain Eukaryota; kingdom Fungi; phylum Ascomycota; class Sordariomycetes; order Hypocreales; family Nectriaceae; genus Fusarium; species Fusarium duplospermum. The sequence goes on from NKCI01000061.1 coordinate 58,859, forward strand.
GGCCAAGGCTATGTCATTTACTGCACGTGTATGGCTGGCCCGTGCTCACGGCGAAGCTTTAGTCCGCTCTCGGTGAGCTGTAGCCAATCGGTGAACTCACCGAGAGGACCCGGAGCTCAATCGGCGCCGTCATAGGAAGTTTATCGTTCGATAACTTCGATTTCGGGACTCCGTAAACCCTCGAGCCACTGACCCCTCAATTGACGGCCCAAAAGGGATAATTTTCACGCCCAAGGCTCTGCAGTGACCATGGCTTCGACTCGAGCTCTAGTGCGGCCTCTATGCACCCTGGGGGCTCGACCAGTCGCCTCTTTCTACAGACCATGCGTCCGTTCTATTGCGACAACCTCCAACGCCCAGGCCTCAGTGGCCGCCGGATCCGCTGAAGCTCCCAAGAAGCGCAAGCCACTTACCAAGGAGCAGAGTGACTTTCTAGACTCGGCTGTAAGCACAAGTGACTCAATTGAACTCGGTGAACTGCTAACAGGCCCACAGCTTCGCGTCAACCAAGCTGGCGAGCTTGCTGCCGTCCTTATCTACGCCGCCCAGTCCCCCGTCATCCTCCGATCAAAGCCACACCTCCGCAAGCTGATGGCGCACATGTACGACCAGGAAGAAGGCCACTTTAATACCTTCAACAGCCTCATCCACAAGCACCGCATCCGACCGACCGCTCTCTACCCCCTGTGGTCCGTCATGGCCACAGGTTTGGGCTGGTCAACCGCCATGATGGGTTACGAAGCTGCCATGGCCTGCACCGAAGCTGTTGAGACTGAGATTGGGGGCCACTACAATGAGCAGATCCGCACGCTGTTGGAGATGATCACCCAGTGGGAAGCTGAGGGTTATGAGGTTGGCGAGGAGCTATCAGAGCTCGTCAAGACCCTCCGAAGGATCCGTGACGAGGAACTGGAGCATCTAGATCATGCCGTCGAGCATGATGCAAGAAAAGCAGAGCCTCATTGGCTACTCACCGGTGTCATCCGAGCAGGCTGTCGGGGTGCCATCTGGGTGAGCGAGAGGGTGTGAAGCATCAATTTAGTTGTATTATACATGTAATATAGAAATACTTGCGTCTGCTGGAGTCAAAAAGATGTATACATGAGACTCAATGCACAAAAGAAACTTTCTGTGTGTGCTATAACCAGCGCGCCCAATGAATGCTCCCTTATCCCTGGAAACCAAAACGCCTTGCCATGCTTTTGTGCAAATTCATGTTCAAACACGACTTGAAACAACTTATGATTAATTGCTGTGATCTGTTAGCACTGTCATCACCCATGTAGACCAAGTTACTCACTAAATAGCCAAGGGGGCAACGCCATCCACTTGGTAGCCCCAGTTTCCATTCTGCTCCTCGGTAAGAAGCCAGTCGTAAGGGAACTGCACAATGTTCCCCTGTACCATATTCAAAAGTTCCTCGGCCTCAGTGCGCGACGGCATATCGTCAACGGTGAACACGCCACGCCGGCTGTTCTTAGTGGTTGCGCGGCGCCTACGCTTCACCGAACCAAACTGACCAGGCGGGGGAGCGTTAGTCTCTCGCGAGGACGGTTTCTCCAGTGTTGAAAAGGTCGTTCGACGCTCTCTGTTCTTGGTGCTTGTCTGCGGCTGCAAGAACCCTCCATTGTTGTTCTCAAAAGCAGGGAATGGCACATCTCCCGCCGAGTAGACGGGAGAAGGCGCCTCTATCGGTCTTTGAGTGTCAACGGCACTCTCGCTGTCCAGACCTGTGTTTGGTCGAGACGGGCCTCCCTCAGCATCATGCAATGCGTGCTTCTCATCCATAGTCCGCTGTCCCTCATCAGGAATAACGATCTTGATTCTATCATCATCGTGATGTCCAGAAAAGGGCAGCTTCTCTGTCAACTTGCTAGCTGCCTTCTCAGCCTCCGTCTGGGCAGCCTTGGCCAACACCTCGGGTCCTGGCGCGCCCACGCCGGCACCGGCAGAGGTAGAACCACGGTGTCGTGAAGAAGGGGGAAATTCGGAATCTTCGCCCCTTGACCGGCTTCGTCCCTCCATGCTTGCGCGGAACCTCTCGCTATAGGACATATATTCGCGATACTCGGCCCAAGTGCTCACCTCAGAGTCTGGCATGCAGCGGAAGACGCGGCGGTAGAGCTTGGTGTTGTTCTGAGCCGCGCGGTTCCAAATCTCGTCAAAGAAGTTGGGGTTGACCGGGTCTTTCATACAGTCCTTGTCGATGTGGGCAGGGTGAATATCTGCAGCCATCGGGTGGAACGCGCCATTACTCAATTTTCCAGACTCAGGGTCAATATGTAGTGGAGGTCCTCCAATGTCAGTGTCATCGCTGATTGGCAACGAGGGCAGCTGTGCTGGTCGAGGGAGTCCTAGTTGGTCAGTGGTCCGTCGGTTCAAAGCGGGCACAGGAGGCAGTCCATCATTGTTAGGATGGCCAGGCTCGAGATACCTGTTGTCTGCTAGTGGAGGATGCTGGTGTGCTTCTCTGGGAGACGCCAGCGTGCCCTTGCCCTCATTGCTAATGTTATTGACGAGGACTTCCCGGCCATTGACAATGACAGAGTCACGACCTGCGTCTAGACCAGTCTTCTCGGCACTCTTCCATCGGTCAGGACCGTACCCAGTCACATCCAGCTCATGCTTTCTCTTGCCTTCGGCCTGGGCAATATCTGGCGTGGCCTCTTGGTTGTCACTGGTGCTGGAGGTGTCCATCTCACGGGCAGTGTTAACATCGAGGTCATGGTTGAAGCTGGGGATTTGCAGAGGCTCTGGGCGCTTGGAGTTGGAGTTGGAGGATTCGGGCGAGGCAACGTCCTCCTGGTAGATTTCTTCCATCTCTTTCTCAAAGTCCTGGCGATCGAGTTCCTCGCGGCGCTCCTCCTCCAAGATCTCGTCAACATCCAAGCCGAGATGTTCTCGCATAAGACGCAGACGGAGCGTATGGGCAAAGCGGCCGACCTGATACGGCTTTCCTGCCATTGTCGACATGATCATGTCCGTGTCGCGAACAATAGCAGCACACTCGGAATCACGACTGCCAAGCATGGATCGTTCGTTGATGTTGGCAGAGCCGATGAGGGCCACACGATCATCGACAATGATGGTCTTGGCGTGGATGTAGAGCTGCTCAGTGACGAGCACATCGTTGCTCATGATGCCCCATTGTCGAAGAGAGTAGAAGCCAATGTAGTCCTCTGGGTCGATGTCGGCGGCTCGGAGTCTGCCAAAGATGGATTGCTCTCCTCTGCAGATACTCGCGAACTGGCACATGAGAATGAGACGAACACTTGTGCCCTCCTGCTCGTCCACAGTGTTCTGGAAACCGGGCATCAAGGGAATGACGATGGCACATCGCCAGTCCTCGTCGTTTTGGTGAGCCCGGATGATGCGCTCAACCAAGGCATCTCCAATTCGGTTCACGATCCGGGTATTATACGCCTCGGTGCTCGTGATGAAGAATTGGTTCTCCATGTAGACAAAGTGATCTGAGTCCTCGATCATCTTGATGTACGCATTCTGGATGCTGTGCTCGGTCTGCTCGATTCCCAGGGACCAGGTGGAGGCTGATCGAAGGATCTGAACCTCACAAGTGCCAGTGAGTCCGAGAGCCTCCAGCTCGTCCATCTTTGCGTCAGGTGGAGGCAGCAGGAAGGGCAGGGGACGAGTGGGCTTGCGTCCACGGCGTAAGTAATTCCATCGCTGAACGAAATGGCGCGTCAAATCTCTCGCGGGCTGTCCAACAACCTGCATAGCCACATCGTGCCAGGGCATTCGAGGGACCTTGCTTCGATCGTACATCTCCTCGTAGGGCTCATTGAGCCTGAAGAAGTCCTGGACTCGAGGGTTCGAGTAGTCCTTACCAGGGAAGAGCTGACAATGCTCCGCGTCCTTGGGAATCTCAGAGACCTCGAAACCGGTTGGCTTATCATCGACAATCGGGTGCTGGGGGCAATCCCAACGTCCAAAACACAAGTCTATACCTCCCACGAAAGCAACATCATGGTCTACAATGCAAATCTTCTCATGATGGGCGAAAAAGAACTGGTTCTTCTTGAACTGGTTCGGTGATCTCTGAACAAAGATGTTGGGATGGAGGTTGAGCAAGGAGAACTTGGTGTACTCCGAGTCGATGGGGATGGCGGCTTCGACATTTCGGTAGACAATGACAAAGACCTTGACGCCCTCTCGGGCTTTCTTTTGCAAAAGTCTGTCCAGTCGCCATTTCTGGCTGATAGCTGCCGGTCTTCGCATGTAAAGCTCGGGGCTCAGCCACCAGTCGTGGATGTAGATGACATCACGGGCCATGTTGATAGCTCGAGAGACATTCCACATGTAGTCGCGGCCGTCGACAAGCCACTGAGCAAACACGTTCGTGCGCACAGGAGAGAAACTGTCGAACCGTTTCTCCTGGAACCAAGGGGTCTGCTTCAGCATCTCATTGATCGAGTCTTCAAACTGCTTCATGACGGACTGATTGCGCGAGAAGAATCGCACCTTACGCTCGGATGTGCGGAGGGTGAGCGTATGGTGCTTCTCAGGAAGCGCTTCCACGGTCAGATCCATTTCATCCTTCTTCTCGTTGGAGCCGATTGCCTTCATCTTGCTCCTCTTTGAGGCAATGTTGAACTTGGAGTCGACGAGGTATACATCATAGATGTTCATGTTCTCAGGAGACTCGACACACACGATGTAGCTCTGTCGAACAAGGAACCACTTGCGGCTGTGACGAGCGATTACCTTGGCAGGAGTGAGAACGCGGCGGAAGTCCAGGCCCTTGGAGGACTGGATGTGCAGATAACACTCCTTTCCATGGTAGCTACCCTCGGCAGCGAGACGAACACCCAGAGCAGACAGCTCAAGGAAGCGGCAGAGTCGGTTGCTGTCCGCTCTGAACATGAGCCATCTGATCATCTCTGAGAGGTATTTCTCCAAGATTCGCCGTTGTTTCTCGACGTAACGCTGTCTTCGCGTCGCCACATCCATACCCGCACCCTCGGCACTAGACATCTCGCCAGGGTCAGTAATACCCGTCGACCTGCGTCTAGGCCCCATGCCCAAGAAGGTACGAGACCTTCTTCTCTGGGCACCGAGCATTTCTGGGTCACTGAAGACACCGTCTCCAGCTGCTTCAGTGGCGGTGCCCTCGCCTTGAGTCTCCTCGCCGCGACCGCTGCCCTGTTCCTCGTCGTCGCTTTCCTCGCCCTTCTTACGGGAACCACGAAGATAAGGGAAAGCAGAGTAAGGGAACTTGGGCTGCTTCGGACGGCCACCAAGGTCAAGACGCCCAGGCATGTACTTGTCGTTGTTGATGGCGAACTTGTATCGCAGATGCAAGTTATAGATGTCTCGGAGGGTCCTTGTGACGGTCCAGCTCATCCTGCTTGGACCACTTCCGTATTCCAATTCTATTGTGAACATCCAGTGTCTGTCCTTGTCATCATCTTCCATGGGGCAGCTGTCAGTGATGCGAAGCTTGAGCTGTTCCAGAAGAACCGGGATCCTCTTGTTACCGTGCTCGTCTCTCTGGATCATACTAGCGAGCATGAGAACAGCGGGGGCTCCAGCTCTTAGTTCAGCCATCAGTTCCGCCGATTTGAAGTAGTCGAACCTATCTTCCTTCTTCTGTCGGAGGAGCTTGAGGGTGTTCTTCACTTGTTTCCATTTCTGAGCACCAAAGGTTGAAGCCCTTTCAGATGTGAAGAATGGTCGTCGGGGAGTAATGGCATCACCATCCGACACACCCCCTCCACCGAATACAGTAATTCGGCGAAGGTGGCCCATCCGTCGCCCAACAGCGCCAGGACTTTCCACTTCATCAGCCTCCTCGCCAGGGGGTCGCATAGCCGGTGTCATCCAAGAGTTGCCTCTACGATATCCCCTCCCAAGACGATCTCGACCTTCACCTTCAGATACTCCGTAGTCAGGAGCAGATGCATCGGGCATGCTCGCACGGCGCCTAACCATGCGATCAAAGGGGTCGAGATCGTTTGTGTCGTGAGCAAACCGCTTTGGCGTTCCGGGTGTTGAACCATTCGTCCTCTTTATCCGACGCATTCTTCTCTTCTTCTTCTTTGACTTGCCACCCTCAGGGTTGCCCTCGTCGGCCGTGTCCTCACCGTCGGCGTCAGCATCAGTATCCTCCTCTGTCAATGTACCAGGGATGCCACGGGGCGGTCGCGAACCAGTGGGAGAGCTCGCCATGGATTGCATGCCCTGCTCGGAAGACCCAGAGGGCAGGGTCGAGGACTTTGACGTTTGCAGACCACCTGTGCTAGTGAGAGCCTTGAGCTTGGACATTAAGGAGACGCCCCGGGACTTTCCAGGAGTATCAGGCTCCTCCCATGAATTGTTTCGAGTGTGCGTTGGGGGAGACTCTATGCCCTCGGGCCGTGTGAACTGTACACTGCGTCTTGAGGGTGCCTGGCTGGTATCCTGGCCCTCCCCCTCGGGTGCAAGTCCAAAGTCTCGGTCGTTGATTCCATGTTCCTTGAGTGATTTGGTCGAGGCTGGGGTAGACTTTGGTATGGCCGACGTGGGCGCCGAGTAGGAAGCGTGCGGGGGGTCAAATGGAGCACCTTTGGTGTCGATGGGCGGAGGTTGAGTTTCTTGAGGACGAGCGACCTTGAGGTCGACGGGAGGAAGGAGATTGTTGGAAGCTTGCTTAGGAGGAGGCGGAGGTGTGAGTTTGAACTCGGGATTGGAGGGCGAGGCGGAACGGGGAGTGACGTCCATGGGCGAGACGGACTCGTCCCGTCTCTGCTGTGTCATGACGATGCTTCGAACTCGGCTCGAATTGTTGCGGTGTTGAAAGTTCTAGATGCTGATGACAGCAAACGAGAATCGACGGGACAGGGATGGTTGCTCAGTTGACGTAGTCGAACATAGCATGCTGAATAACAAGTGGACACGAAACGAATCTAATATCGTCCAAGCCAAAGTAAAGTAGAGCCGATATACTCGTGGCGGGCGGAGGAACGAGGCTGATAAAAGGGGCGGGAAGCGTTGCAGTCGGCGCACGTTCGCTGCGCTTGCTTGAGGGTGGTGACGAAGTGAGAGCGGTCGACGTTTGGACGAGGATGGATTGGAATAGACACGGGAGTCCGGAGAGGGCGATTCCTGAAGCCACGGTTCGTCGATGAAGAATAGAGAGGTTCGCGGCTACGTCTCCTGTCACGAGACCCTTTTTGAGTATGACAGCTCCAGGGAGAAAGTTCACAGTGGAGGACTCGTATCATTGAGCTCCAGCTCCCCGAAATTTGGAGAAACCCTTGTCACGTCGGTCGCGGTAATGGACGATCAGACGGGGCTCCCTCTATCGGTGGCCTGCGGATTTGGGAAGGATTCATGGATGGAGTCCGCGGCACCCACCACCTCGAGGTGATGACTGGCACCCACAGTCCCCGTCTGGTCGGTGGGAGATGGGGGTCGCTGCAGGGGAGTGGCTCCCTGGAATTGCTCCCTTGGGCCCCTAACTCAGGGCAGCCAAGGTCGGGCAAGGTCGAGGCCGGGGGCGATCCACCGACCGAGCGTCCACCCATCCATCACAGGTGAAACGGGTCCATCAGACGCCCGCAACGCCTCCCGTTCAACTCCAGATTCTTTGCTCAGACGTTTCAGAGAGAAATAGAGATCTACATGGTTCGCTCAAGCAGCCGACATGTCATGCACGCAAGCGCCATTGTGGCCTTTTTAATCCACCGTTTCTACGCCTCGGCGAAAGACTCGGGGGAGGTTTTCAGTAGGTACCATGATGGGTTTGCCCAGTGTGCCCCAAGCTTGCCCAGGTTCAAGGGAAATTACCTGCGGAGGTTGGCTGACCCAGAGAAATCATCGATATTGGATGGATGGAACTCGCCGGCAAAGGAGGCAGCCCATTCATTCATTCATTCCGCGTATTGTTGACCGTAACCACTGGCTTTTCCGTTCAATGGTCGTTTCTACCGTACTCGTGCACATGGCGTCGGAACGAGATGTGATGGGATATGAACAGCAAAGGGTGTGGAATCAACTTTCATCAGCTGATGCAAAATGTACTCGTCAAAGACTCGCGATCATGTGCATAGACAAAACATAGTCCTATTTAAACCTGATATCGAGATTTGTATGGGAAATGCGCCTGTACTAGTGATGCATGTCTTGTAAAATGCACGCAATTACTTGAAAACGGTGGAGCAAGCAATAGGAACATCGATGATGCTATTCTCACGACAGTCAACACACGAGAGTGACTTGGTTGCACGGAATATCCTCTACTATGATGTCTTATGTTTCTCGAATCTCTAGCCCCCAAAGATTGACGCTGTTTAAGCGCAAGACAATGGCCCGGTTGTCCCGGTGCTTGCGAACCTGCATACATCCCCTTCACATGATAACGGTAACACAACAGTAGACGCAATTGAACGCATGGCAGTGACATAAGCTGACTTGCTGATGCTTAACGTAGATGCCATCAACTCAATTAGGCAAAACGTCTAGTCGTGAATGATTGAAAAGCCAGGGTTCCGCACCATGAGTCCTTTTTAAGCAAAATAGCTATCTATGCATCGGGTTGTTATGTCCAACCTTGTCAGCAATTCTTAGAACCAAGACTCGAAAACTGAGAAAGGGACCCCTCTTTGTCACATTCAAGGAAACATGTCGTTCTTAGCCGCCGCACAATGGATGGATCCCATGGGGTGTCATGATGATTTCAAGACGCTACGATTGGAGCTAAGGGGATTTCTCTGCAGCGAAGCGTCCCTCGGCTAGGTCTGGAACGCAGGACGGACGGGGCGGCGGGAAACAAGGGGGTGCATCAGAATGTGTGTGGGAAGAGCAGAGCCAACACTGAAGACGACAGAACGCCCTCTTAATTGATCAATCCCATCTTTTCTATTTATCATCCTCCTCTTCCACCATCTATTACTGCATGCGAAACCTTCTCTCTGTGTTAATCTTACTCTTCACGCTTATCTGACAGTCTAGACTCGACTGGCGTCGTTGGCGCAACTCAGCAACATCTCGGTGAAAACCACCAGGAGGAGACATTGCCACGCGATGCAATCGGTCCTGATCCTCGTCGGCGCCGCCCTTGCCTATGTCGTCTACACATACATCTCTAATCTGCGACAAAACATCGCAAAAGCAAAGCGTAGCAGCTTGCCCTACATCGTCGCCCGTACGCATGTCCTCCTCCCTTGACTCCTACCCCCCATAACTCACACCTTGGCCAATCTAGCATGTTCGCCCTTCTTCCTGCCATGGCAGTTGACGTTCAAATTATGGACACCAATCATTAAACTGTTTCCTAAACCATGGTGGGAGAGGTGGCTAGAGTATGTGTCTCCCTCCCTTGCCTGAGCCGTGACTAACAACTGAGTAGAGTCCTAACGCCTGGCTTCTCATATCGCACGCGGCATGATGGGTTCGCAAAGTACGGCGACGTCTTTATGGTTGTCTCGCCGAAACTCATCATTACCATGCTCTGCAACGCCGAGGCCATCCACCAGGTCTCTGCCAGGCGTGAGCACTTCCCCAAGTATATCGAGACTTATGAGATTCTCCAACAGTTTGGAGACAACGTCTTGACTACCGAGGGTGCTGTCTGGCGTATGCATCGTAAAGTCACTTCAGCTTCGTTCAACGAGAAGAATGCAGCTCTTGTGTTCAAGGAGTCCATCCACCAGGCCAAGGGCATGGTGAAAATGTGGATGGGGTCCAACAAGGACGACAGCGGCACTTTCCACACTTTGGATCGGGATACCATGAGGCTGGCCCTCAACATCATTGGATACGTAGGATTTGGCTTCCGGTCGCTATGGCCTGGCGAGACCCTACCTCCAGATGTGAACCCGAGGTTGGCCAAGTATAGTTCGCTTGAACCCTCTGCTGGACACAAACTGAGCTTTGTGAACACGGTTGCTATCCTCTTGGAATACATCCTAATGCTGTTACTTATACCACGCTGGTTGTTGAGTAAGTGATGGCATAGAAATTGCTGAGATGGTCATATACTGACCCAACCTTTAGGACTGATGCCTTTCAAAAAGGCCCATCTCGCTGCCGACGCTCACGAGGATTGGTGCAAGTATATGCAGGAACTGATGGATGAGAAGATTCAGGAAGCCCAACGAGGCGAACGCGTCGAAGGCATGGATTTGATGGGTCAACTCGCGAGGTCGAGCTACGGAACAGGCGAAAAACAGGGGGCTGAACCCAAGAAAGGTTCACTGAGCCGTGACGAAATCCAAGGAAACGCATTCATCATGCTCGTGGCTGGACATGAGACAACAGCCAACGCCATGCACTTTATTATGTTAGAGTTGGCAAACAACCCGGCATCCCAAAGGAGGCTTCAGAAGGATATCGACGACATCCTTGGGGGCAGAGATCCAAGCTCGTGGGATTACGAAGGCCTAGTCAACCCGATGATGGCCAGTATGCTCGGCGCATGCATGAACGAGACTCTCAGACTGCTACCTGCTGTTGTGGAGATCCCTAAGAAGGTAACTCCAAATCAGGATCAGGTCATCACCGTCGATGGGAAGAGGCACCTACTTCCAAGGGGTACAGCCGTGTCTCTGGTTGCAGTGTCGATCCAGCGAAACCCTCGATACTGGCCTGCGCGACCAAGCAAACTGCACCCTGGCGAAAGCGACATTAATGACTGGGTCCCTGAGCGTTGGTACCGCAAGAGCGAGGACCCAGTAGCCAAGGAAACAGATTCGGAAGAGCCAGAAGCAGAAGACTTTGGAGGTTATGGAGGCTCAGACATAAGCTCTCAGCTCTTCCGGCCGGAGAGAGGAGCGTATATCCCCTTCAGCGACGGCCCACGGTCATGTCTAGGTCGTAGGATCGCCCAAGTCGAGATCATTGCAGCGCTTGCCGTCATCTTCCGGGATCACAGTATCGAGCTGGCGGTGGACGAGTGGGCAAGTGACGAGCAGGTTGAGTCGATGGATCGCGAGCAAAGACGCGAAGTATACGCCAAGGCGCAGACCACAAGCCGCAACAAGCTCCTAGGCGCTACTTCAGTGCTCACACTAAAGATGAACGATGACCATGTGCCCGTCAGGCTCGTTAGAAGGGGACAGGAGAGGTTTACGAGTTGGATATAATGATGGAGATTTGAACAGAGGTACATGATCCAATAGACAGTAAGAGCTGCCCTTGTTGGGAAACACTTGTGAGAAGAGCTAGAAGTGATTGGGCTTGTGATTGGCAGACCTTGAACAGGCGGTATTTGATCAACTTGAAGGCAGCTCGGATGTTACACCTGATTGGGTCGATTGATTCGGGTGCGATGTGAGCGCTTAGCTTGACCAACAACAACGGTCCGAATTCATCAGTCGCGTCCTAGACGCAGAACACGTCACGCGCCGGGCGGTTGGAGTAAACATCGGAGATGTATGATGGCGTTTCGTGTGTTGCAATACGAAAACATTGGTATGAGATACTTTCTCGCGTGTTTTAGGGTTGACGGACCAATGTGTGTTCAAGTTGTAAAGACTACAGTCGGTGTTGTTGCATTGTTCTTCTTGGTGGCACTCCGTCCTCTTTCGGCTGGAAGGGAGATAGCCCATCAAGTGCCTGCCCTTTGACTATTATAGAGTCTGTCCGAAACATCAAGAGCAGTGAAATAGCTTTACCAAATTAGGTAGGCATCGTATATATGACAACTGGGTAACTCGACAAAGTATTACAATAGACATCTAATACATACCTGAGGCCTATCAGATCCTCTCGTGCCAACAGGCAAGTCGTGTCACGGAGTCTGTTTGCCTCGTTCAACCGCATCCAAACGTTCTAGCGCCGATGGAACAAATGAATGAATGTCATCATCCGAAAGCTCTCCACCAGAAGCTGGAGCTCTAATACAGGCAGGCAGGCAGTGAGGTCATGGGCTCTTTTTGGAGCTCCAGTGAATGAGCGCCTATAATTTTTAGTGGCCAAGCGCTTTAGTTGTCTGCATTCGTTCCAGCTCCAGGCAAGCACAACACGGTCCATCAGGCTGATCTGCGGGGACCTCAGCTCCAGAAAAAAAAACATAAACAACGCAGGACCCGCTGACACGGGCCCTCTTGCTCCGCGCGCCGTCCACCCTCCATATTCATCACCCACCCAACACCGTCACAGGCGAGATCTCCATCATCGTCACCATCGCCAACATCATCATCGCCCGCCCACTTGAAGCAATTCCCAACGGCGCCACCAGCCCTCGCCAACCACAAAGGCCATTGAAGCCCTTCCGTCTTCTTCTCCAGTATCGCCTATTATAGGCGAAATCCTCATATTATCGTCATGTCCAACCACAGCTACAACTCTTGGCTCAAGACCAAGAAAAAGCCCGAGCTTGCCCAGCTCGCCCAGCAGTTTGGCCTGCAAGAGTGAGTGTGCCTCCCGCAATTGCGCTTTCTTTGTCTACACGGTGCGCGCAACAATCTTCAACAAACGACCCTTTGGCGCATTCTTTGCCCATTGTTTGCGCCTCGCTTCGCCTTATTCATATACCCCCGTCCGGGCGTCATCGCGACGCGCCCACTTTCCATCACGACCCCTCGATGCGACAAAGAAGCCCCTCAACGCGCTGACTTTAATTGATATAGTGTCGCCGGCTCCAAAAAGGATGACTTGGGCATTGCCCTCGACACATACCTCTCGGAAAACTCGTCGCGTTACCTTGCCGATCCTGAGCTGGCAGGCTACTTCAACAGCCGCTCCAAGGCTCTCGGTTCCCCCGTCAAGAGGGAGGTGATGCGCGATGAGGTCGACAAACCCCTCAAGGTCTCCCGCCGACGGACTACAAAGCTCTCTGAAGAGATAACCCCTGAGTAAGTCGCCATTCCGAGCTCATTGGTCCTCTTGTCGCGTTGAAACTGCGCGTTGCGCAAGCGCGCGTCTTTGTGTTGACCAAGAGAGGAGGAGCTCGCGCATTGCTCTCTAAACCTCCGAAGCTAACCAGGCCTTCTTTGGCATGTACAGGAGCGACGATGGTTCACCCCAAGCTTCATCACCTCAGGCCGCGTCTCCCCAAGCTGTATCGACGGCGCTCATTGAGACCCCCGGCCGGGCTCTCTCCCAGGTCGCGGCGCGCATCCCGCTGCCTGCCACACCCGCCGACGTGGCACTCGCGGTAGATCGCTCGACCAGCGCCGTGCGCCAGCGCGTCTCGTCAATGTATGAGGAGAGTGGTATCACCGAAGTCAGCCATGCGACGCGCGACACTCTCAGCACTGTCACGAGCGTCCTCTTCTGCGTCGCCGCCTGGGAGCTATGGAACGTCCGTCGCGAGGTCCTAAGCAACATTTACGCCTTCACCATCCCCGCTATCCAGTTCCTCGGCACCTCCGACTACCCCGTCTACGTCCCCGACATGTTCTTGCTCCTCTCGTCCAGCTTCTGGTCCCCGACCTTGACCTGGATCTTCACTAGCGTTGCCGTCCCCAGCTTCATGGGCTACTTCTTCAACCTGAGCGCCACCAGCACGCCACCCACCCGCGGTCGCCTTCGCTCCAACAATGCCGAATATGTGGTTGACCCCTTGACCTTCAGCATCGTCAAGGCTCTCATCTCGTTTGTGGTCTACGGACAGGGCGTTAACTTTGGCGGTCTTCTCAACGATATGTCGATTGTGCGCCTCAACAACGCCATCTATGGCGGCTACAAGGGAATCTTGACTGGCACTGCCATCACTGGTCTTATGAGCATCTACGATGCGGTTCTGAGGAAGTAGGGGCTGACAATGCTTGGTTTACTATGCGTGGTCTTATAACTGCTGCATGTACCTCGAGCTCTTGCTACACCCAGAGACGATGCAATGACAGTAACAAGAAACAGCTCCGAGACGCTAGCACGTTTCTTACCATAGCAGGACCAATTTTCTAGGCTACTTTGCCTGAGCTGGTATTGCTGCTTCTTTCGGGGGCCTCGGTCGCCGTGGCGTTCAAGGTGTTGGTGGCGTCTTGGGGGGCGTTTGATACCTGGGGGACTTTTCTGTATTCTTCAAACCGCGTCTGCTGCATCTAGCGTTCTCGGCGGTGTTTTTTTGGTTGATATCTCAAGCTGTGCTCCTCATCTGGGTTCCTTGGACCCAAAAGCCTTGGTTTGCATGGCAAGTCTACTTGCCCATAAGGGTAGTCCAGGATGAAGCGGACAAGGAGAGATTTGGCAACCTGTGAGATGATTGGATGTGAAATATTGTGGTTTTTTTTTACGGGTAAACGGCCAACATGGAACTTGGGTTTGGCTGGGATGTGACAAGGAGGCCGGCGAGATGAAAGGCGTCATTGAATGAGTGAACGACGACTGGACTAGGGGGGTTGGTAGGATTATCTCGTATATTGGGAACGAATGAATACATGCACTTTACGCGTTCATGCTGGCTCCGGGGCCCGTGTCAGATGTACTGTTTGATCCACTCGATTGATAGAGCGGTACTCGGCTTGTTAAAGAACCTCAAATCACTCTCGTCTTCCTTGGTCTGAGTAGAAGCGGATAGGTGCAATCTCAATGCCATCGAGGTGGCTGGTTGTCGCAAAGGTATCCGCTACCCAACATCCAAGGATAGTGATACTATACTACATTGGTAAGAAGCTAACTCACTAGGTAGCAATCTGCCTTATCTTTGACACTCCCCAAGCGACTGTTTCCCTGGAACCTAACAAAATGCGGTGAGTGATGCTTACCGTTTGAGCCTGTTCTGTTGACGCCGGTGGGATAGCTGCAGATGGTACTTTGGTGCTAGCTTGAGTTAGGACACGGTTACATTGGATCTAATGTAGACGCCGTTGCCTGTTCAACGCCAAAAAGGACGTGGCCACAACTCAAATAAGTCAACGCCACAAAGACTCGATGGGACATGATGAAATGATTAAACAGGAGAGAAACTCGTTTCAAACCCAGGTAAATTTCACACCTAACTACCACCTCTTCTAATACTAGATCGAATCTATACAAGTAGCACCGTTGTTCACATGTGTCTTCCCAAATGTCCCCCATCCCAAACGCCCCGTAGCATGGGCGGAGAACCTTTCCGCTCCTGGTCCCGGATGCCTCGTACCCAGAAACAACATGCCACACAGTTAAAACGACAACAACAGTTGGGGGTAAAAAAAAAATAAAATAAAAAGAAACAGTCGAACAGGGTTAAAAGGAGTTTTTGTTTTGAAGAAAAAAAGGCAGACAACCTCTGATTCCCAGCTGAGAGGGTTTGATTAGGACGGCGTTCTGGAACCCCTTGCTGACGAAAGTACCCAAACGTGGAAGTGAAGAGATAAAAACGAGGTTCAAATAATAAAGTGTCTAGGTAGGTCTAGGCCGAGTCCGCTGATCCGTCCGTAAACAAACGGAATACAAGTCGCGTCGAACAAGGAATCGGGTAAGATGGACGCAGAGAATTCGCGTCGTCTCCCCTCTCATCATGGCTGGTACGTGCCGCGCCGTGCCGTGCTGGTCTCGTCTCGGATGCATGTCTTGCGGTTCGGTTGGGGTGTCGTGGGTATATTTGTACAGATGCTCCTGCAAATGCGTATGTGCGTGTGGTGTCTGTCGTGTGCGCTGGTCGAGGGGGGAGAGGTGGCGTCGCCTTGCTCATGACGGCGACATGTTGAGGGATGTTCTCATTACGGCTTCTCCGATGGATGCTCGAACTTGATGGGATGCACCAGCATACCACGCAGACATAACCGGCCGCTGCTGTGCTCATCCATTTCCTCCGTCTTGCCACCTCGTTCCCGTCCCTCGTTAGCACGACCACCATGCTTTCCACGACCATCCATCTGCGCATAGCCCAGCCATCGGCGCCAAAGGAGACCACCGAACTCGCTGTTGAAGTACCAACTGGTACCCTTGTGGTTGTGCTCGTTGAGCTGGTCGAAGGGGCTGCCAGGGCCTGATGTTGAGTGATCTCGGCCAGCGTTGAAGGCACCGTCGATTTCGCTAAAGGGATACCAGGCTCGGTCCAGGAAGATAGGGTGAGGCGCGTACACACCCTTCATTCCGTGATGCAGGGCCACGGTGGGAGGGAACATCTCGGAGAACATGGTGTGGTGGTACCGCCACACCTCCTCGTGCATCGACATTAGCAGGCGACGGCTGAGACGAGAAGCAGTGATGATGGCGCATCGTCGGGGAGGGGGGGCCTTGTAGCCTGTGGCATCGTCTGAAAAGACCCAGCCAGACTGCTCCGTGTCGAAAAGCGGGTTGAGGGTGATGATATCGGCGTCCTCGCCAACACCGCACTTAGATCGATCAGGGGCATCCGAGCTGCAAGAGGGAGGCATCATGGTCTGACCCCACTCATCGTGTCGCAGCTGCTCCTTGCCCTCAAAGGACAAAGGACCGAAGATGGGGGCACGGCCAGAGGCGAGGGTGTCATGCTGAACGCTCTGAGAGAAGTTCTCCCAGGTGCCGTGGTAGGGAGGGATATAGTAGCGAGCGCTGCGCTCCCAAAGAAGGGTACGAGGCTGCTCCTTAGCCCACTTGCCGAGACGGTCAAAGAACTCGTAGTAGCTGCCCAGGTATCGCATGTCCATCTCCCAGTTCCAGTAGTGCTCGTACTCGGGGTGCTGCATGGCAAAGACTTGGAGAGGGAAATGAGCACTGCGGTAGATACCGTGGATATCGGCTCCACTGGGGTTCTCAATGGTCTCGCCGAACCGGCCGGGGTACATGAGCCTCATCTGGGGCTCGCTCCAGAGCGAAACAAGGCCACGGAACTCGGCGGGGACGTTGTCATTGATGATGCGCTGCACCGTCCACTTGTCGGACCAGATGGGCTCATCAATGTTGCGGACCTGCATCAGGAAGTGGACCTGGTATTCACCACCAGATCGGAGAGACAACTCGTTGATCAGAGCACGGAAGTTTAGGACAGCAAGCTCGGTCCACTTGAAGCCAGTGTAGGTACGGACGACGACAGCAATGCGGCCCTTCTTGGTGGAGCCTTCCTGAAGCTCCTGGGTCTCGGGGCTGACCTGCTTGAAGCGGTGCTTGTTGGCCTTGTAGCAAGCTTCCTGGGCCTCAGCCCAGTTCACATCGATGTAGTTGATCTTGCCAGTCTCAGCCCAGACGGCCTCGTTGCCGGAGCTTTCGGTGTCAAGGCCAGTATCCAAACCACCGTGGGCTCTGCTGTAGCCAAGACCGTAGGGGCCGTATCGACTGAATCGGTCAAAGCAGACATCATCTCGAAGACCAAGGAGCTTGTAAGAGCCGATGGCAGGATCAGGCATGTGCTGAGGGACACCGTTGTAGGCGTACAGATCCGGGGCGGGGACGGTCTTCTTCGAGTCGAGATAGCAAGTCTTGATGTCGCTTGATTGCTCATAAGGGCTGTACTTCTTGGGCTTGGGGACATGGTCGTTCATAGCGGGAGAGGGCAGGGGAGCCTTCTCCGTGACATTGGGGTACTCGGGCTGCAGGCTAGTCTTAGGGACGAGAGTCCGGAGGCCATGGAAGTAACCATCCAGGCTGGGAGCGAGGTTAGCAATGTGGGGGCCAGACAAGTCAAGGGATGACATACTGAGGGAATCTCAACCAGGGCATCTTCTGAAGCTGCTCGGCAACCTCCTTCTTCTGATCCGCCGTGACATACTCATCCTCGGGGACTGTCTCCAGGTTTCCGTCGCCATCCATATCACCAGTGAGCATAACAACGGGCTCGCCATTGGCGTTGATGATGGTGGCGGTTGCGACAGGCTCCTGAGTCCTAGTGCCTCCGATATTGTAGCTGCCATATCCAGATTTCCTAGACTTGACGAAGATCAGAGTGACGAGGAAGGCGATGCCGATGAGCCAAGTGAAGACTCTTCGGTAATGGCAGTGGCCAAAGAGGGAGCGCAGACGAAGCCGGGGCTTCTTTGTCTTTTCGGAAATAATTGAGTATGGGAGCAGGGGGTCAATCTTCCTGCCCAGGGGGACTCGCGAGCTGTTGTTGCGGGCGGCCATGGTGACTGAATGGCGCCGCTGCATGCTAGGCTGGGAAGTCTGGCACGCTTAGGCCTTGGTTCGATCGAGTCGAGACGGTGGGTGTTGTTGTGTGCGTGTGGCGAGTTGAGGGTGATGTGTTGTTTATGTGAGATTGAGGTTGCGAAAATTAGGGAGCCTAGGACAGAGCGAATGTCGAGGTGGAGCCGGCCGTCATCGAGGAATTAAGTCAACGGTTTGCGGAAACTGGCGAATTTGGCCGGAAAGCAATTCAAGTAACGACTGGCAGTCGTCGAGACAACCTATGAAGGGAACCGACGAAAGATGAAGTCCGGCGAGGAGCGGAAGTTGGTGGGCGGCGTCGCTACCTCGTCATCAGACGAAGGCAGGTAGATAAAAGGGACTGAACACGACTATCACGCGACGCAACGCAAAAGCAAATGAAAAGCAGCGCGAAGCTTTGATGAGCAGCGCGGTGCCTTTGAATTCGCGATTGAGAAGAGGAAAAAAAGACGGCGTCGAGGACGGCGATGGACAGGCCGGAGAGCGAAGGGCGTTGACGGGGGGTGGAAGAGAAAGGAGGGGGGAAGGGAAGAGGAAAAAAGAGTCGAGTCGACCAAGAAGAGATAGGAGAGGGAAGAGAAGAAAAAAAAAAAGCGAAGCCAGGCCAGGAGAGGCACGAGCAGGGGATTACGGACACGGGACAAGGGATTGGCATCCCAGGGCCAGGGCCTTGCAGAGAGCGATAGGGGGACTGGGTAGGCAAGAACCAAGTGTGGCCAGGGGAGGGCCCGCTACGGGGTCCGCTAAGGGGACCTAGGGAGGGAAGGGGGTGCGTAGTCGCATCTGCTTTGCTCTGGTCTTCTCTGCCAGGTACGGTGCTATTCCTGAGTTGAGCTACTGTACGGTTTTAGCCCTTGCGTGCCCTCCGTGGTGGTGGCGGCGCGGCCTGCGAAGCGCTGAAGAGCACATCTCAGAGGGCAACGTAGCCATCGGCAGGCCCGGGACACACAGTGGTTGGCGGGAGGGAGCGCAGTGGCTTGGCGACGCCGATGGAATGGCTGTGCTGAGATGGAGGTTTGATACGAGTGCTGTGGCAGAGCGACCTCGGGTTGGTTTGCTCCCGCGAACGAACACAGCTGACACTGTAGCAGCTGTGGTTTTAGTGTCCGAACAGACTCCAGTCTCTCGAGTCCATACTTAGAAACCCGAGGGTGAGGGCCACAAGATGCCCACTACAATCATGGGCGTGCCGCGACAAGGTGTTTCCCTTCTCCGCCTTGGATGGATTCTAACCCGAAGCTGACTTCCGCTCCTCTCCAGCAAGGCATGTGGGAAAGTATGTACATTGGCAGCCAAGTGTGGCGGCAAAGATACCTCTGGCATTTGGGAGAAAATGATGGAAAGAAGAACAGGACCCCCGTCCCATTCAAGCTTTGGCAAGATGGAACCTGGAGGCTCCAAAAACAGTAAAGGGTGGGGGCTGGTCACCACTCAATTCTCTCCCCGGTGCCCCTCGACGCACCAGGGAATCATCTCAACGAGCGCTCTGAATGGTCCTTGAGTCAACGCCCAATGGGACGGCGTTGCCGGGCGGAGATGTCAGCAGCCAATGGACGGCGCCAGAGACACATGCCGTCCAACGAGAGTGCGAGCGTGAGAAGCTGTCGGGGGAATTGCTGGCCTGGATTGGGAGAGGACCCGGTCCAATCCACGCTGATCTGACATGGAACGGCCATCATCAATCATCAATGCTTGTCAACAACAAACCATCGGCCATTTCTCATCCCCCATCGATAATGTCATCGCAGCGTCGTTGCGCGTTTTTTTTTTTTTGCCTTTGAAGACGGGCGTTTTTTTGTTCCGCTGCCGTGGAAACGCAGTAGAGCTGATGGGGCCATTGGTCGCTTCACTAGCCGTTGCATCTTCTGTACGTCGAGGACAATCACTGACAATCACAACCAGCAACAGAACAGCAGCTGTATCAGCTTCATAAGCCTTGACCCGAGCCTTGCATCCCCTGTTATTGCGCCATATCCCAGCAAGTCTCCAGGCCTCATCCCAGCCAGAAGCGAGTCGGGGGCTCGTGGGTCTGTGGGGCCACGAGCGAGGGTCAATCCGCCCCTTGGTTCAAGCCCCTTTCGTCAGGAAAGACAAGAGGCTCTCGTGGCTCTCTGGTGCTGCTCCAGAGGCTTCAGACAGACAGACAGACAGACAGACAGAAAGACACTCGCAGCGGTGGTTGCGCGTCCCGAACTCCTGATCGACGCCCTGAGCATCAGGACCGCCGCACCTCGTGCCTTTGAGCCGCCTGTCAATCGCCACCTACACAGCACAGCGCGGCTGTTTTTGAGTGGGGAGGCGGCCACATCCCGAAGAATCGGCCGTGGGATTCGTAATTGTCGGGCGTTGGTCGTTGTTTCCAGAAGATGGAAGGCATTCGGTCGCCAGCGGATCGCTTCAGATAGTACCACAGACGCGACGACCTGCCCTGGAAGGCTGGAACGATCCAAATGATGTCCTCAGCAAACATGGGCCCTTGAAGTTGAACGAATGAGTTGCCGACGCGACCCTCCTCTTCCGCCTTCTCTATCGACACTTCTCAACGTTCCCTCTCAAGCCTGGTTGACTGGTCTCGGATAAGCGAACCCCCTAGCGGACAGCGGCCGCACCCCCTTCGGTCTGTGGGAGATCGTCGGTGGCCCTGAAGGCCCTGAAAAGAGGCTGTTGAGGGTCCTCCCGCCACGCGTCCGTCAGTCTCAGCTTTCAGTTCGTTCTGCTTCTCACATATCGGGCTGGTAACCCAAGAACCTGGGGATGTTGATGCCAGAATGTCATGCTGGTGAATGCCTGGCAGATATCCCCATGCTGGAGAGGTGATTCTCACTGCATCTTTCTCTCCACTGCCGGTCTCACTCTGACCAGGTTGCATGGCGTATCAAGAAGTTTGCTGCCTCTTCCGGCCTAGGCTACAGAGCCGTTGACTCTATTCTGACTACCGGCGGGCCTCTAAAGCTGACACTTTTTCTTCAACTGCCTCTTGCACCCTGACAAGAACATCCCGCTAAGGCACATTTGGCCAAGATATCACCTTGTCCTCTTGCCTCGTAACAGACGCCACAGGTGGCACCCTCGAGCGAGGACCAGCACCAAGGGACGGCCCCACGAGCTTGACATTAATAAACAGCACATTGCTCGACGCCCACAAGCAGATGGAGCCGCCGTAACGGCGAGATTGCCAAGGGGTCAGTCACTGACTGACACGAACTAGAAATGGGCCCTTTGGAGGCCAAGGGAGCCAAGGAAGCAGGGGATGAGGCCTGCCAATTCGCAGCTTGCCCTGGGCCTGCTTTGGAATGGCCAGCCCAGGAAGCAAGCCGGCTGCTGACATAGTGCAGGTTCGTTATTAGCTCATCATCGTGTTAAAGGAGACATCCATCTGGATCTTGGTTGCTCTGGCCTGGCAGTTCCGACGGGGCTGGGCGATGCACCATGGCTTTTCGTATCGGCAACTTTGATTTTAGGGCTCATCGATCCAACTCCTCAGATACGGGTTCGGGTAGAGAGAGACCCTCAAAACGCATCTTTCTCTTTCAAACGACACCCGGCGGCGGCCAGGCGTTCCACGTCATGGTCCCCGTGGTCGTGTTTCGGCCGTGTAACGTGTCTCCGACGATTCTGCTGGCAAAACCGGTGGCCAAGAGGTGATCCTTGACGAGCATCTCATTCATCGGAACGTCTCCCACATTCACTGCCGTGCCGGCGGCGACGAGAAGCTTGTCTGTCGACGATGCGATGTTTGTTCTCCTTCCCCAGGACCAGGGCGCCTTGTTGTTCCAAGTTTCTCGCCATACCTGAGGACGGATGGGTCTCGTTCATCTCCTGACCCAGCAGGTCAGGTCCGTCGGGTCCATCCATTCAAACCAACCAAACATACATGCATATCAAAGCTAGACGGAACCTGCGGCGGGCGCCATTTGGCTGGGCTTTTGCGAGAGTAATCTCCATCTCGTGGGATAGCTCCAGAATCATTTTGGACAAGCGGGTCTCGCCGTGACGCCAATGCTCATGTCCACCAGTCACTACGTCGGACCTGGCAGCCCTGCATGCCTCCCATGCCACAACGCGAAGCATTTCACCTTGTTTCGACCTTTGAGCCCAGGAATCTTCATCTCACCCCCTCGAGATTTCCGGCCCGGATTCCCCAAATCTGTCCCCAGCTCCGCCGTGCCCTATCGCATAGCAGCACAATGTGACACTGACTGACTGGAGCCGCGGATCGATGCTTGACGCACACACATGGTTATATGAGTTGAGAGAGAGTACGGATATGGCCTTGTTTGCTCTCGTCATGACCCATGCCCTGACGGATACTCATGCTTGCTTGCCCATGAATTCATACTCTCAAGTCGGCCGCTCTCTATCACCTGCAACAGGCGTTTACCTCTCCCGTACCGTCTTTATTTAGCAACGCCACAGCTCGCCTCCCACCGGCAGCCCACTTCTGGCGGCCGATCAAGATGCTCCACGCGCGGCACCAGCGGCATTGCATGGTGGTGTCAGCAGCAGCGTCATCACCAGCCACAGGCCACAATACCCCAGAGCTGGCGCCAAGAGTTCTCCAACTCTGAGTAAGATACAGTACCTAGGCTCGAGGCTGAATGCAACAGTCAGACAACGACACATCGGAGTGTCAGCCCGAGTCCGTGGATGGCGTTCAATATTGCGTACCACGTAGCATCTCCGTTTACTTGATCTTGTCTTACAACTTCAGTATTTGCCCTTGTTCTCCCTAACACAGTAGGTGTCAAAAAAGAGTGTGGCACTCGCATCCCGTCTTGAGATGATACCGAGTTCCCAGAAGAAGCACGAACAGTTGTTAATCAGGCATTTGCTCCCTGCGGCGCATATCTCACACGACCTTCTTCCGATCTCGAGGGCACATGAACACACTCCGAGAGTTCCTCATTCCAATGCTAATACAATGTTCGACTGCTTGTCTCATTCAGTATAAACTCGTTCGGCCAATTATACTCCACCAGGGCGTCACCAAAGAACAATATCAGCACTCTCCCTCTTTATAAACTACCTCGCAGCCAATGTCTCGGTCTCCTTCATTTGACGGGCCTTCTCTTGGCTATCCAATCCCAGCTCTTCCTGCACCGCCTCAACGCCCTTGCTTTGGCAGTCATGGTGTTCTCCTCCCTCGGCCTTTTTCTGCTCCCTTCGACCTTCGAGCTTGGCCTGCATGCTCTCTCGCCATCCCTTCCCCCATCGGATCGCAGCCAATGTGGCCAGAGCTGAAGCAACCAAGTACGCGGCCGTGATGGTTGAGAACCATCCGATGCCAACCCCCTCGACCGCTGGCAGGACCACAGCCGACGCCACGCAACCGATCAGGTATCTCATGAAGAAATTGGTCGCCGCCACTTCTGCTCCTTGCCCAGGCATCACGTCGATACAGTACGTGTTGTATGAGGGGAAGCAGAACAGCTGCGCAACACCCTGTACAAACATGGCAATCACAGGCACAGGGATACCCCCAACTTCTTGGTCCACGGTCCAGCCGTACACCAACATGCTACCGGGGATAATCAGGCCCATGAAGGGCAGCGTGGACCGAAGTCGGTCCTCCGGTATCCGGACGCCTCCTCGCTTCTTGATCCACTGCTTCACGGTGTAGTCGGCCCAGCGGCCACCGAAAAACGTTCCCACCAGGTATCCGAATCCAGGTGCCAGGTAGAACAAGCCTGATAGCAGCGGCGATTCCAGGTTGAACCGCGGATTCAAGACGTATCGAATAGGGGTCAGGAGACTGTACATGTTCCATGTCAAAGACGCACTACCCACAGCTACCAGCGCAATGTTCATGTACCTGAAGAGCCGCAGCACTCTCATCGGGCTGATCATGCTGAGGATGGCGTAAGTCTTTTCCTTTCGGGATAATGATCCTAGGTCGTCGATCTTCAAGTGATGGGCTGTCTCTGGTACGACAAAGTACACCCCAAGAACTCCAGCAGCAGCCAGTGCTGTCTGTAGCCAAAAGATGGTTCTCCATGACGAATATGTCACAATGATACCACCGAGGAAAGGACCAAAAGCAGGCCCGACCAGTGTGCCGGTCAAGAACCAACCCATGGCTGTCCCACGTTCTGTTGGGCGATAGATGTCACTGTTCAGGTGTCAGTGGTTTCTTCGTTACATATGCCTACAATAGAGAGTAGTCAAGTCCATAACCACCAACCCATGGAAGAAATTGAAGCATGCGTCCAATGTGTCTGTTGATGGACCATGCTGTTCTACTCTTAAACGCTACTTGTCCAGGACTGGTCAAGAAGATAGGTCCTTGATAAGGCAATTGACTGAAGGAAAGATGCAAATCACTTACCCGACACACGCAGGTCCGATGAGAATAAAGGCCGTTCCGCCAAAGGCTGAAGCGGCTCGGAAGACGATGAACGATGCCAAATTCGGTGCCAGTGCAGTTGCGAGACTCAGCAGAAAGAACATTGCGGACGAAGCCAAGGATACCTATATGCAATGTCAACATATGTGTCCGAGACATGTGGAACCATCACGGCTATCAGAGCCCTTCGGGATAGGTCCTATCAAAGAAGGATTGGAAAATGGACACTCACAACTCGTCTTCCAAACACCTGGCTCATCGGCCCCCAAACAAGAGGAGACAGTGCCATGACAATCATGTATGCGGCATTGCTCACGTTGATAATACTGCCAGTGGTATCATAGTCTTTGGCAACCTCTGGTGTGGCCGCCAGCACCGACGTGCTCGAAATCGGCGATAGAAACGCCCCAAACGACAAGACCGCTACGATAGCCGCCTTGCGTGTCCGCGATAGCCGGTCGAATATCTCATCGCCCGCCTCTTGGTACGGCTGCTGGCTATCTGGAAGACCAGCCTGGTCCGGCTCGAAGGCATCGTGGCCCGAAACGTGAGAGGTTGCGTGGTGAATGTCACCCGAGGTTGCGACGTAAGTGATATGCTGTGGCTCGACATCTGTATCCGAAGACAATGAAGGTCTATGGCTACTTGACGATTCGTCGTCCGGTGCCCTCATGATGTCGATATCTCGTTGGGAAGTATGCTGGGTTCTCTGCAATCCTAAAGAGAGGGTTGTGTCCTAAACCAAGATGCCTCAAGACAGAACTGGGTTCTATAGGACATCCCCAAACCCAGAACAGCTCGGATAATATTCCGCCAACTCTTGAAAGACTCTGCAAACCGTCGATAAGCAAAGAAATCAAGCACATCCATCACACCCAAACCCCACACATAAATGCGAGAACCCCAGGGCCTTTTTGAATCCTTCATCCGCACCCTCCTTTAACCCCCGGCGCTTTTTTTCCTTTCGCCATTGATCAATCACAGGTGCGTTGAGCTCCCTGGATATCCACTTGGGTTCTGTTCCTGTTGCAGAGATCCGCGCCACACCCGGTCGCCGACATCCGGAGTCCGGGGAGGCGAAATGCCTGCAAACACGTTGTTTCTATACGATATTCATATCCAAAGCATGCTCGTGACTAACAGGATCCAATCGGTCCTATTTTACCTCCAAATTCACACATACAGCGTCGGAAAACCCCAAGTTTTCGGCTCATCGGTGGTGGCCGCGGTCCACCGGGCGCGGAACGATGCTTCCGTCGGCCGATAGTTTCGATGCCCGAGTTCCACTTTTCTTTCGGGGCGGAGGCCGAATATCGCTCTGGGAGCTCGGTGCATGACTGTACAAGCCGATAGGTGGAATGCCCATGGCTCAATGCAACATTTCGTATGGGAACCGAAATTGATTAAAATAAGTATTCGATTTTTTCCTTCTCCTATCATGGATGTTTCTCTCTATACACGAGTGTGAATGCGGATGCGAATGCCCAGCGCAAACTAAAAAAACAATATGGTATGCCGCAACGCCAACTCCATCCAATGCGTGTCAAGATGCACCTTGATGCAATGCCATGCCTACCTATTCATTTCCATATCCCAGATCAGGGAATCGCAACTAAACTCCTTCAGTGATGTGCAATAAAGCAGATCCATCCTCCACGGGGTATTCTCAGATAAACACATGATTTGACCGCATTTAGATCGGTCTTCCTCAACCCAGCAGCTTCTGTACCCGTTCCTGGATAACTCGATCCACTGGTTGACTATGCCGTTGCACCACGACGTTCTCCCTGCCTCCAATGGTGACAATGCGGAGCCACTCAGGAGCCACCTCGCTGGCGATGAGCCGGACACAGGCTGCACCCTCCTCCTTGGACACGGGCATGCGAAGCGAATCCTTGAGCTTCTCGAGAATAACAGCCATTGTAAAGGCCTGGCGTGGCAGGGACATGGGGTTCGAGAGGCTGAGCATAGAGATGGTGGCCGCCACATCGACAACGCGGTTCAGAGCTGCACGTCGCTGAAGCTCGGGGCCAGAAGGCGGTAGCGGCTCGTTGGCTTTGGCGAGCTGCTTAAGTCGAAGTCGGTCGAGAAGGCTCATCTTAGTACCATCGGGGTTAAGAAGGGGGTTGTTAGCAACCGCAGCTTGCTTGGCCTCCTTCTCCTGCTGCTTGCTGGCGATGCCGCTCTTGAGCTCTGACAGGGCGCGTTGTCCCTTGCTCAGTAGAGGGTTGGCCCTGGCCCCAGTGTCCATATTCGTGATGGCCACCTGGGGAAGATCGTTGAGCGAAAGGCTGTCAAGTGGAAGGTCGACATCCATATCATCAGCGGATCGCTCACCGCACAGTGACCGCAGGTTTGCCTCGAACTGCTTGAGTAGCCGCTCTTCATTAATCGGGTTGTTGTCGTGAGAGGCGAGCTCGATGCAGATCTTGTTGCGACCATAGTCGGAAATAATAAATGGTGACACTGTGTTGTTCTGTGTTGAGGTCTCAATCGCAATGCATCGCCGGATGTCCTCCATCGTGACTTGTCTCTTGCCCCAGGCTTGTGCGATGTGGGGAGCAACAGTACGAACATCGATTGGCGAGTTGCTTCCGTTGTGGGCGAATTGGATCATGATAGTCTTGACGAAGGCTCTGTGAAGGTCGACCAATTCGACCAGATGGGGAGGAAGGCCATCTCCGGGCTTCCTTAACTTCTTAAAGACGCCATCAAGCTTCGTTTGCACCGTCTTTCCTTGCAGCCTCGTCTTGGAAATGATGGTTGAGTTGATGGGCTTATGGGCAGCCTCAGCTCTCGAAGGCGTCGTCCTTGCTACTCGCTTGCCCTTGGCAACGGCGATACTCTTGACGGGTGAGTTGATGACGGGTTCCTGGCGGCGAGCGCGCTTCTTGGGTCCAGAGAGCTCATCGTCGCTGCTAGGAGGGAATGAAAATGTCCGCGATGTGGCTTTGGGGTGGGGATCCTCTTCGACGGCAGCCTTTCGTTTCCTTGTGACTGTGGTCGACTTGGTATCGGCGATGACATTCTTGCCAGTGGCATCGCCGACATGACTTTTGGAGATTCGAGTGAAGCTGCTAATGGACTTGGTGGTAGCAGGCGCAGCTTGGTTGCGCCTGGCGGGTCGAGCCATCTTGAAAGCTTTTCTCGAGGATAGGGTAGGGGCAGTCGTGAGGGGTGACGGCGACCAGATACCTGAAACACACGGAAGGTGCGAAGCCGTGATAGTTTAGAAAGTGAATAAGTGGAAGAAGGAGCGGTGCAGTTGTTTACACAAACGGGAAGATGCGAGCAGAATCGAAGAAAGAAGCAGACGCAGATGCAGAAGGCGCAATCGACCACAATGAAAATGCCAAAGTGATGTCTTGGAAAGTGGAAGCCATGGGCAAGAGCCATGGACCATGGGGGCCCGCAAAGAAGAGCAGGCATGTGCGCCGTCGCCAAGGGGAACGTGAAGCGTGAAGTTCTAAGCGGGACCCGAGACGCGCTCAAACGCGTATCGAACCGTGTCGTGGACGTGTAAAGTGGCCCGCAACAACCGCGGCGCACAAGCCTAGCTCGGCCACGCGACAACAGGGCATATGCGGGTACATGTCCGCTGTATCTTTTTTACTCCCCTCCTCATCCCGACGAGAGGCTCGAGCTAAACTCACCTCATCTCCACGTCACTCCAGCTTTAACCGAATTCGCCAGCGTCGCAGTGCGGCCGCTGCCCTTTGTCTTTCCCTTTCAGGTGGCTTGGCTTTCCCCGGACTGATGCGGTTACGATTATGAAGGTGGCTTGCGGGGTGGCCCAGCTAGAACAGGCGATAGTTTGCGGGAACTCATCCATCCAACCCGGCCGCTGGTAAACAAGCTTCCCTTCATCAATGCCGCCGCTCCCTGGACTTGTAACAAACGTTTCCTGTCCCGCGGCTGCAAAGCCGCTCATCCGGGGAAAACCTTGGGGAGTTCAGCTTACGCAGAATTTTCTCCATGGACAGACCTGATACGTCGTGACTGTGACTTGTCCCCCGTCAGCACCACCATTCACAGCGTTGTCGAGACTTTGGGTCATGCCATGCCATGCTGTGCTACACACCTCGGCTCCCGTTGCCTGTGCCTGATATGACCTTGAGCCTCTATCTTGCTGGATGGATGATGTCTCATTGACTCATCAGAAACACGCCCAATAGCTGGGAACATGGTGTTGTTTGTGGGTTGGCTCACCACCATTCCCCTCTCTTGTCCAATATTTCACCCACTCAGCTGAAGAATAGCTCGAATGGCGGTCTGGCCGTCTGTGCCCTGGGCACACAAGACAAATCAATAGGCATCAAACGACTATCCGTGCTTCCCGAATGGCATGGCATTTGGCTTTGATAGCTGCAACATGTTTGCAGCCCTTGGTGTACTTGACCTAAAGTACACTGCAAACCCAGCGCAACTCTGCAGAGGTACCACATTAGGGCACCTCAATTCCAGACAGACCGCTCGCGGCCTTGGCTGGGACGCACAACTGGGTAATTTTCTTTCACAAGTGTGCCAATGAACGTCTGTCATTCCTCAACAGCTCCCAGAGACATCGTATTCCAGAAATCATAGAGTACACACGAGTCTTGGCGACTGTTATTCACTGTCTTGGTGGAAAGTCATCTTCCCATAACTGTAATGGCTACAACAGACAGACACACAAAACACCTCGTCCTTGCCTCCTCAAAGAGGCCAAATGAGAACCAACCCTAGAAACTTTTGCGTGTTCCCTGTACCGAACCTGTGCGCCCTTGTCCGAAAAATGCAGCCTCCTATCATGAAGACCTGCATTACAAAAGCACAATCCTCCATACGACCATTAGCAGCGTTGCGCTGACCCAGACTCCAGACCGCTCAAACATGATATCGCAATGTCAAACGCCAACTGTACAAGAAGACAAGCATGGATACATTACTGCCCAGCCCCCAGCAACTTGATACGTGTGGGGTGCATTGGGGGGAACGAGGCGTCGCCAATGCTGTGTGACGCCTCCGTCGGTGAGACTTGCATCTCAGCGGCGGATTGACGTGGGCCAATGCTCAGGCCTGAAGCTGACAGGGCTGGGCGGGGGAGGCGCGGGAACAGTGTAGTCGTCCTCTTGGATGTGGTGAACAGGAGTTGAAGGGCGGTTATCCTTGGAGGTGAGAGTAGCGTTGATGCTGGTGTAAAGATCCTGGGAAGTAACCAGTCTCATGCTCCGAGGGGAGGACTGAATCGAAGAAGAGTGAGAGCCAGGCATTTTGATGAGTGATGAAATCTGCAAATCGAGCTTGTCAGAAGAGTTCTTTCTTCAGGTAAAGTGAGGATGTCTTATAAGCTATAGAAGACATACCAGAATAGAACGGCTTGCGTAAACTGTGGGTATGATATGGAGACTAGCCCCGTAGTGGTGCCTTGGTGATAAGCGTTGGGGATCGGAGATGTCGGCAGATACGAGGGCACGACGGTGGAGAAGAGCAGAGGTTTGTCGAAATGTGTATTCTTCTTGTTGGTATTGCTCAAGTCGAGTCGGTGATTAGAAAGATCGTAGCGAGGCAAGTATGGACACTGAGGATTTTGTGCTGATAGTGGAGAGTGAAATGTTCGGATGGAGCTTGCTTGGGTGGAGTTTGATAACGATCGAAGACCTGGATGATGCAAAGGGCAATCAAGACCAAGCAGGATTAATTTTTTTTAAGGCAGGAGCGTTTGTGAAGAGATGAAGATAGAGTCCGGGGAAAAGGGAAGGAGGAAGGGAAGACAGGATCAAAGGGAGGAGGATGGTTATAGCTTATTTAAAGGGAAGGAGCCGGAGGGAGATGAGATGAGTCCAGTCCCATCGTCTCCCCTCTCCCGTCTCACTCGGAAGAGACAGCCCAACCTGGACCTGAACGAGCCAGTGCCAGTCCCAAGATGGGGCAAACAAGGGCGGCCACAACGACGACGGGCCCCACGAAAAGAAAGGCCAATACCAATGCAATGCCAGTGACAACGCCAACGCCAGCGGCATTGACAGGGCGAGCCGATTTGCGTGTGCTTGTGGATGGGATGGGATGGCCTGTCTGCCTGGTCTGGGTCGGCTCTGGGCTCTGGGCTGGTAAGCCGGTGGTCGCGGCGCTGTGAGACGGCGACCTGCAACGACTCAGAGCAAGGGCCTCGGAAGCGAAAAACCTGGGGAACAGGGCGGGAGGTACGTCTTGGCTCTGGTACTAACAGCGCAGGTACCTGTCGCAACCATACTCTGTACACACACTACTGCGTACACTCATTCTCCCGGCCCAGGCATGCGCCGAGACTGCACCCCCCGGCTGCACTCCCACGATTTCCTCACCCCCGGGACTCCCGCGGCCAAGTTGGACAAGGAGCCTTGTCTGGTGTTGGTTGTCAGGGTATGTACGGAGTAGAGCTCGGCACCTTGATCGGGATGGCTCCCGTGGATCAGAGACCAAAGTGCCCATTCTCTATATGTGTCTGACCATGAGCTGCAGAGGCCCACGGCGTGCCGCGGCGAGATTGCGAAGAAGCTGCAGCATCCTGTCCCTTGCTCTAGGGCCGCATTCTCGATAAGCCTGCAACCAAAACCAAGGCACGTCCATTCCCGTCAGAAGGCCAGCCCAACAGCAGCGTTCCGGGGTATGTACCGTCCAAGGTCCACCACCAATAGTTGCTTCACCTGCAAACTCGCTGCATCACCCCAATATCATTGGAAGAAAAAATCGACCATCGAGTGATCGCGCAGCTCAGCTCCCTCCCGAAGAAGCACCGCGCTTCTGACACGTCGTCAGATATTTAAGAAAAGAAAAGATAGCAAGCAATATTTGGGTGAGGAAGGGGGGAAGAGGGGAGGGGAAACGTCCAGCTTGTTGGGCCGGAGCACTATGGGCAAGCCCAGCGCCATACTACTGACGGTCTGGCGGTCGAGAAATGATATTGAAGCTCAGGGCAGCTGGCGAGCACGTTGGGCACTAGGGGATGCACAAAATACAGATGGAGAAAGACGTCAGCCAGCACTGCCAGTGAGAAGCACCATTGCAAGCACGAGCTCGGCCACGATGTTCTGAGCTGTGGACAACAGGCGGAACAGAGCACGAGCACACACGAAGTTCCCAAGCAAAGAACCGAGGGCGTGGGGGACCAGCCGCACCAGGGCCTTGATTCCGAGCAAACATGGGTTGCCGGATAAGATGGGTCAAGAGTGCCATGGGTGCACAATGGAGTCGGTTTCCTTTTCCTGATGCCTTCTGGAAACTCGGTTAACAGGGCCTAAAACTCTGCCCGAGTTAATGCGCTCCCATCGGATTCAAAGCTCGTGGGACCTCATCCCGTTGTCCGCCCAATGCCGCATCATCGTCAAGGGTGACGGCTTCAAGCCGGAGAAGACGGACGTGGAAAAAGCAACCACTCAGGATTCTCATGAGAATGGTTACGCAACAATGAAACTTCAGCGCAACCCAAAAAGCAACCTAGAAGAAATTTTTCTCGTGCAAGGAAGCTTTCGGCACTCGTCTCCGTTGAAAACGACTCTGCTCCATCGTGATGGCCTGATTACCTCAGGGCCAAGTTCGCCTAAGCAGTCTTCATTGGGCTCTTATCTTGGGTTTCTCATCAAACTCCAACTATGTTTGGCCCAAGTATGGGACGGATGGGACTGATGGGTCCTGTGTTGTTGGGTTGGCTCACGCATCGGTCAAGCCACAGGTTAAACCGACTTCAATCTTACCCGCCATGAAACCCTCGGGTCAATCGACATGTGTACGGCCCAGGGAGCGAGCTGGGTGATTGGGCTGGTACGAAGGCTTTCTGTTGTGCGAGGTTGCTGGGAGGGAAACGACACAGATGTCTGCTCGCTGGTTTGTTCTCGCCAGCTATCTGCCCCCTTGCATGTCATGCTCACACTCATTGTGAATGATATACAGGAATGTTTGTGTAACAGGAAGGATGGCGGCTTGCTCTGCCAAATCAGGGAGGCAGATACACCAGTGAGTCAGTGCAAATCCAGATAGAGAGCACGCACATTTAACGACAAAAGATGCAACAGCAACGACACAGCATCAAGACGGGCGGAACAAGGGGGGATTTGTCCGAGGTCCAGGATACCCAGCGCACATCAAGCGGCCTCTCCCACATTCAACACTTTAGCCACGGCCTGCCTCCACTCAAGAAGCGGATCTAGGGAAAGGGGTACCAGAAGCCAAAGTACTCTTCTTATCTAGGCTTGACTCGGTGGTGCCGCATGTTCCCCAGTATTTTCTTCTGGAAACTTGACAAAGGCGAGATGAGACCAGGGGTTGGGAAATTTATGCCGGGGGCCATTGCGAGCGGTCCGGGCGGATGTCCAAAGGGGACAGACACGGCGCGCACCCGAGTCTCCGAGGGAGCTTGGGTGGGACTCCAGGGCTCTCAAGGTAAGTAATAATGGCGATGGCAGCATAGACACTCTGTGTGGCATCTTATGGACATCCCACGCTTTCTGGCTGTGTTGCTCACCGACAGACGGGCTGGCCTAGCAGACTGACCGACCAACTCTCAACAACAACGAGTGGGCGGCATGGCATGGCAAGGACGGATCGGACGGCGTGAGATGTATGAGCGCTTTGATGCGATGGGATGCTCAGTCTAGGCACTCTCGTAATGCTGCTTCCCGCCGGAAGCCGGACGGACAATTAGAGTCAAGAGGTGGAGCGCAATCCGGTCTTCATACTCCGTCAGCCGCCTCCCGTCTGAACCTGAACCTGAACGGGCTTGCTTGGTTGAAGACGTGTATGTCACACGAGACTCATCGGTGCAGATATTACTCTGTTGCGACACTATGGCTGACCATGACGATATGGGTCGGGCACAGTATATTCCCCCACGCTGAGCGATCCATTTGGTGAGAATGCACATGCAATCGGCTTGGCAGAAGACCGGTCAAAGATGAAGGTCTCGAAGACGCCTGATTATCAGCATCAGGATACCCCAAATGTCAACCCGCGCAAGTCGCCGGTCACGCAGTTGCAGCATCGAGCCCATGTCACCGCATCTGGGCTGCCTAGCTAACTAGGTAGTGACGGATGTCCGATCTCACACTGCAGCATGCTCACTCAGGCAATAAATACCAGTCGTAAACAACACGGCAGAGTGGCGACAAGAGAGCAAGCCATACAATCCTGGCAAAGGACATAAACAGCCGCCCGCGGAAGCTGTTGGCACGCGACCGTTTCACCGTTTCTTCTGGCTCACGTCGCCCTTTCTCCCTCTCTCTTTTCATCCCTTGTTTCCAATGCCGGTTGGGTCACACCCCTGCCGCTACTACTGCTCCTGCTACCTTTCTTCCTGAGAAGCACGAGGTTAATCCAATGCCTTGAGCTCCCGCCTTTTCCCCGGTGCCAGATCAAAGACGAAGCGCGCCGGGCGCAGACATGGGGACCATGCTTGGTGCCCACTGTCCCTGACTCTTGTTCAGCGAAGAGTCTCAGGGAACATAATCCCCACAGTCACTGCAGCCCCTCGTCCTTCTTCAGCGTTCTAGCGCTTCGGCGGCCCCCAGGTGCCCCTGTTGAGTTGCCCGGTTCCGACAGCTGGGCTGGAGAGGCGTGTGGGGCACCGGAAGATGGGAATATCGTGTGGGGATAAAGCCAGAGCCAAAGGCCAGAAACAGAAAGGGAGTGAGTGGGAGTGCGGAGACGGACGGGCCATGGATCATGGCGGGACGCCGCGTCCGCGTTCCTGGATTCCGGCCCTATTGCGCCTAAACTAGCCACCCCCTGGTACTGGTACTGTCGAACAAACAAGGAAGGACAACAAGCACTTGGCTACCAATGGACAGGTAAGGCGGAGAATGAGATTTGATAAACATGACCAGACGGATTCGTTCATGAAGCCGCCTGGACAGCAGTTGAGCTGTGTTGTGTGGGGGAGGGCGGTACGGCATGACGAGTCAGGGTTCACCCAGGGACACAGGCACGAGGCGACACGTATAAGAAATGACAATCGATGGTTATGCTGAGAATCGACAAGACGACCAAGAGCTTGCATCACACCCCGGATGCAGTCCGAGTTAAATTGGACCCTGAGCTTGCTTCAGGTTCGTACACGCGACAGGGTTGACAGGTCGAATCCATCGCCTGTCTGGAGTTGCAGAGCAGCTGCCAGAAATAGGGCGGTCTTGCCCAACGCTCACTCAGCTGCTTTGCCTCAAACTCATCAATCTCGGGCATTGCGGCCTCTCTACTCTACACGAGGCATACAATGAAGCTGCCACGTAGCAAGCCCCAATCTGTCCGGCGATCACAACCTCTTTGGCCTGTACTCGATGGGGCGGGACGCGTACCTGCTTGAGGAGAGCTTTCTGGAACACCAAGCAGCCTCGTGCTTTCTGGCTGGACAGTCGACATTGGATATGTGGTAGGATGGAGACCTTGTCGGCAGATACCCGTAGCGGTCTGCGAGTTTGCCCTGTCGATCTTTGGTGGACGGACTGAGACGCAATTCTCATGCACGGCTCCAGCTTTTTTTCCTGCACTTGGGGACGCCACGCCGCCGGGGTTGTTGCTCCCTGAATATTACCCCAGATCATCGCGCGTAGCGAGCCGTTTCGGCACTCCGTGGTGGCAGCCATTCTGCACATCTTGCTGTGTTTATCAAGGACGTCTCGGTCGTTGAGGGGCCGGTGAGTTCTATGTCTTGGATACACTGAAGTTGGTTGATCAAATTGCGCTTCCTTACCACTTCCTCCTGGATCCAAGACCTTGCGGGCAGATCCTCCAGGCGCTTTCGACGTATCCTTGATATTACGGATATGCCCTGTGCCTAGGGTCGGGATGTCATGCACGCCATTTGAGTTTCTGCTGTTGACCATGGCGTCTCAAACGTTACTGGAGCGTTTCTGTTGCTCCTCTACCGGGGAATTCCCTGGTTGGTGACACGAGCCATCTCAGTGTACGCAGCCCAGTGCCGTATTCAGGCAAATGGCAGATCAGCAGGCTCGCCCTTTTCACATGGAACCCGTTGCTGGCCGATCATATTGGTTTGACTCAGTTGTCGAGACAATACCCTCCGGTACAGCTCTTATCCCCCTCCCTCACTACCTGCTTGATAGGGTTAAGATAGTTGGGGGTAAGCCCCCCGACACGGAAAAGCAAACGGCTTATCTCTTTTCCCTACATATCCCACCGGGTTGATAACGCCGACCGTTGACAGGGGGTAGCCTAGTTCAACCGGAATTCTGAGTTGAACGTTGGTTATCTTGGGCAAACCGTTATCTTGAAGCCCCCAACTTGTGTTCAACCATGGAACCTCCTGCCCCATGGGGCTTCTTTTCCTAGCCAAGCTACTCCGTACTACACGGGGAAACTCCATGCGCGGCTACCGAGGTTATTTTCGTGACTGGGGTGACTTGGCCGATATCAAAATGGGCGTCCTGGATTGCGAGTTACCCTGGATTCACTCAGGGTTCGGCGACTACCCCCAACTTCCTCTTTCCGACACATGGAGCTCTTCTAACTTTGTCGTTATGGTTGCCTCATGACCTCGTCGGTTGAAACCCAAGCACGTGGCATGACATGATGCGACGTTGGGGCTCTCATAGACCCCTAAACACCATTTTCAAGTTGACAAGTCAGATATCACTCCCCTAACATGAGGTAAAGTGGCAACAAGTAACAAGTGCTCTTTGACCCATAACTTATCTGATTACCCTGGACTATCACCGAGAACCTCAAATGTGCTGGAGATTACCCGAGACCACGGTCTTGTTCGCCACCTGACAACTTTATCATGCATAAGGTTGGGCCTCAAATGTCCCATAATAGCAATATCAAGACCGTTGCCTGCCCCGAGAACTAACTGGATCAGCCTGGCCCCTCGTTCGTCCAGGTGACAAGCCCTGGACACTAACGAACTCGAACATGTCAAAAACACCAAAAGGATCCAAAGGGCACAGGAAACGTTATACCAGCCAAAATTGCCAGACTTGCGCCAAATAACATGTATATTAACTCCGGATTCCCGCAAACAAGCACGATACCCACCGCCATGCACCCGGCGACCCTCCAATTCGTCGTCGAGCAACGCCCAGCGCTCGCTCGCTCACACCCAAACAAGAACCCTCTCTCAACCCCTCGATGCCGATGCACTGCGGGTCGCCGTTGACGAACCCGCAACCTTGGTTTTTCTCCTCGTAGGCTGGTACACATCGTTGAAGTTCATGGCAACACCCAGGAACCGCATGTCTACGTCTGGCTGGTACGCGAGATCGCCGAGTAGGATCTGCAGGCGGGTCCTGAATGATACGCCCAGATGCCGCAGCCGCTCCTGCAGGACGGGAAACTCGGACGTTACAGCCCCCGAGCCTGCCGCCGGAGTGTCGTCGTGCTCGTCGTTGAACCGCGTGGTGCTCCGCACATCGGCCTCCTGTCGTCGGGTAAAGTCCGACACGCTCCAGCTGTAGAGGCCGTCGACCGAGTCTCGGTAGCTGAGCATGAACCGAAGGATCTCTCCGAGCTGCATCATGTAGGTTGTGCGGTCATCCTCATCCGCGCTGTGCGTTCGTCGCTTTGCGCCAAGCAGACCCTTGTGAGTGATGTCGTTGAGATAGCGTGTATGCGCCTTGATAAGGTCGTCCAGAGTGCAGTCCTCCTTCTGGATGCGCTTCTGCAGTTCGCCCCACGAGGATTCGATAACTTCAAATAGGATGTAGTACTGTAGTTGACCAACAAAGTGAATCATCTCAGCGAGAACTCCACGTGTCGACTTCCACGCCTGAGCGACGGCAGGGTCTGAGTTCTGAAGCACGCCACGGGAACCTGTC
Source organism: Fusarium duplospermum (assembly GCA_003946985.1). Taxonomy (NCBI): domain Eukaryota; kingdom Fungi; phylum Ascomycota; class Sordariomycetes; order Hypocreales; family Nectriaceae; genus Fusarium; species Fusarium duplospermum. Next base: position 95,933 of record NKCI01000061.1, read on the forward strand.
ATGCACTTGCGCCATGTTGACAACAGGGCAAACTCTACACGCTTGATGCGCCAGAGAAAGTTGAAGACCTTGAGATACTGCCGGTTGCCCCACTCAGTCACAACGACGTCAACGGGAGCATCAATCTTGTACTCGAGCGTGAAGCAATCCCATCCGATATCACCGTGTGACAGCTGAAGCATTCGTGCATCTAGACGCCGTAGCACCTCGGGCGAATCATACTGAGCATTTGAGCCTCGAATGGCGTGCTCCAACTGCGCCGTCAGCGTATGTCTGTACTGTGCTCCAGCAGGACGATCCAGGTTCGCAGCCAGTGACTCCATCAGGAGGGCAATGAAGTCTCCCTGTCCGAGAAGAATATAGTTCTTCAGCGCCTGCAGGTGCTCAAACAGATGGAACTTGTTGGCCATCAAGTCAATGAGTCGCTTCATGGTCGTCTTGTAGGCCTCGTCGATCCAAGCCTCCAGCGTGGCCGTGTCACCATACCGGAGCTCCTTGGAGGCTGCCTTGGAGTAATCTTCAACCCACATTGCATCACCGCAGCTGTGTCGGATAAAGTTGAGCGACTTTCCGATCAGAAACACCTTTTGGGCAAAATCCTGGGTGATGATGCTCGGAATCATGTCGGTTGCGATCTCGTACTTGTCCTCCCAGACGTTTCCTGACCCCTTGGCCTTTGCAGGGTCCTTGTTGGCAGCCTGTTCCCTGACAAAGAACTCTTGAAATGGATCTGATAGTTCGCCGTCGTATATCCAATGGCGTAGGATGTCGTAGAAGGGTCGTGTGAAGCTCCCCAGGAGCCGCTCTGCGAAAGCGGCCACAACAGGGTCTCCATGAGACGATGAGAAGCTGTGAATAAGCGAGACGAGCTGACCTCCCTTCTTCTTTTCGGATTCTTCGGCAATGAGACTCATCAGCCTGAGTCCCATAGTTGCCTCGCGAGTCCACACCACACATCTCTTCAGTGTCACACCCGCTTTACCGATGCCCGCCCGTGGCGCTTCCTCGTCGAGAGAGGCCAAAGCCCTTCGAATCTGCCCTTCTAGTGTAGCAATCAAGCTAAGATATGACTTGAGCTCACTGCCAATGGCTGCTCTCAAGCTCTGGCCAAGAAGTCCCTTGGCGGGAGTCTTGCAGAAGCCATCGAGGCCGCGATATAGTAGAGAGGGCTCCGCTAAGGTGTGGAGTAAAGAGACGATTGGTAACGGTAGAGTTGGAGGCAATCTTATGGTGTCTGATTTGGGAAACGGTAATGTCGTGGAAGATAGACCTTGTAGCGTAAAGGGGAGGTCTCTGAGAATGACTGATTCAGGAGGCTCAATCTCCGAATAGTTGCTTGCCAGTAACGTTGATTTGAGAGAGACATCTCTCTTTGGTGGTTCGGGCCGTGGGTCTCCATCTTTGCCCGACTTTTTGGGTTCTTTTGGCGGAAGCTTCTTGAGTCCTTCTGGTTGAAACGCCTCCTTGAACTGCTCCTCTTCTTGTCTGGACGTCTTTGTAACACGCTCCCGGCCCTGGCGTTTTATAGCATCGCGGTTGATGGCGTCCCGGTAGTTGGGCGCCGATGGCTTCACAGGGCTCAGTGGGAGGGGCTCGCTGGGGTCTGGAGAATCAGCCAGTTGGTAGAGCAGGTAGAGGATGGCCCACTTGTGCTCAAGCACAGGTAGAGAGAGAAGACGGGTGTAGAGGTTCGAGAATCGGAGGGCTTGGGTGGGATTGCTCTGGATGAGCTTTCGCTTTATGAGGTCGGAGGCATGGTTGACGTCGGAAGAGATAGCGGGGGAGGATGGGCTGTGGAGGACCTGGTCAGCGGTTGATGGTACATGATTCACAGGCAAGGCAGTGGGTTACCTGTCTATGATGGATTTGACAATTTCAAAACAAGTATCATGGCGTTCCTGGGCGACTTCTTCAGTGTCGTTGGGGTTGCTGGGCACGAGGTGCGTTATCAAGCTGTCGATGGCATTGGTTATGCGGTCGGGAGCCATGACGGCATCGTCGCAAGCGACCTAGGACGAGCAGGTGCAGTATGAGCGTATGGATGAGTTTCTGAAGCTAGAAAGAGTCAAAAACAGGAAGAATTGGGCTTGCGCAGGCAGATTCGCCAAATCTGGTATATTTGTGAAGTATAGAGTTGACTTGGTTCAGTTCAGACGCGCCAGACGCGACGGGCAGCAGTGAGTTTGGTGGTGGTTCAAGGCTGTTGGGTGAGAGGGTGCGGGAGCTAGAAAGTAGCGGTGACCCAGCACGACGCATTGATCTGCGTGCACAACCATGTACCCACTACCTCAGCCATGCTCTGATGTCCGCCCTCTGTCAGGCCTCGCGGCAAAAAAAGGACTACACTCCAACCATCAACCCTTTACCTCACGTCAACAATTATTGGGTGCTTCATCAACTTAGACACCGCAGAATGCGTTTCCCATCAAATTAATACCTCCACCGTGATCGCGCAGTTGCAGCCATTCGTTCTATCCAACTCATGCGTCTTTTCTCCGTGTCGCGCCGCGCTACACTGCCGCACGCGACGCCGCCGTCGCCTGTTCGTCTCCTGTCAAGATGCCCGACATCGACCCCGCGGCTCTGAGTCGCCCATCCGTCAGCCTCTCGACTCCTATCCTCTCGACAAAGACCCTCGCTGGCTCTGGCGCTGGGGCGCCCAAAATCGCAAAGTCGAGCCAGATCATCCCTGCGCGAATTGACCTCGAAGCCCCGTATGCCGCCCTCAAGGCCGCCATCGGCAATGAACAATGGTCCATATACAAGGCTTCCACCAGCGAGTTCTTGACCGGTAGGTGTCGTGCGCATTGCATCTACGGTTGCGCACACTGACCTCATCGTCCAGGACGCTTGAACCAGGCCGAATACTCGGAACGAATCGACCCCATCCTCGCAGGCCCCGGCGACAAGGAACATCTACATAATAACCTTATAGCGGCCATCTACGGAAATGTCACCCGTGAGATGCCCGACCAAGGGCTGGCTCCCTGGGTCAGCGCCAACGACAAGCCCGCAGCCACCACCGGTAGCAAACCAGTATCAGGCGATGCCGCCGAGCGCAGGTTGAAGGGAGATGTTATGCAACTGCCCGCGCGAGACCGACGGCGCATCAAAGACCTGGTTCACAATGATGTTTGTGTATCCCAGCCCTCTTCGTCGCACCCACTAACATGTGCCAAGTGGGATCCTCACGAGAGTATATCCCATGTTTTTACAGATACCCATCGCAAACCTTCCATGGTGATGGATGCTACCCCTAGCGCAGGGGTCATCAATAATATGAGTAAGTGCTGGACATGTGCGCGCATTCTACGACCCTCCTAACGGTGGCGCAAGACTTTGACCTCGAGATTCGAAAACGATATGCTCAGCCCTTGGCGGTCGAATCCGGCGAGTTCCCCGATATCGGTATGATCTCAGGCCGGATGTTACCATTTTGTTATGAGGCGGGTCTTGTCAGTGGACATACTGCAGATGCCCCCCAGTTTATGTCGGTTGCTGTAGAGACATTCATCAAGGAAGTCTTGACGCAGGTGTTCAGTCGCACACGGAGTAACGGACCTGGCGACTCTGGCAGTGCCGGGTTTGGCGTTGGAACGACATGGATACAAACGCACAAGTATAAACGACAACTCGAGTACGAAGAAGACGCAGCCATGCGAGGCGAGATATCCCGGGACAAGAGCGGCCTTCTCCCGATTGAATCCAAGTCAGCGAGTGAGAGGGGTCCCCTGGGCATGGCTGACCTGCGCCTGTCTTTGGAAATGGCAGATACAGGGATGGCACAGTTCCCAGTACTCATGACACAAGTTCTGTATGGGTACCGAGAAGGCGAGTTGGAGAACTGGGACGACTACACCTGGATTCACGATCAGGGTCCCGAAGGTTACGTGGAAGGGAACCATGTAGCAGAGATGAACGGTGGAAGAGTGTACGAGCTTCCGAACGGCCACCCCGACGCTATGGACATTGATACAGAAACATGGTGGGAAGGTGCAGAGAACCAGGATATGGATATGCTGGATGCAGTCTTGGACTCATGCCTTGCGGTTGGGTCCTAGGACATGAAACCGACTATACAGAGCCCGACTGACCGCGCTGATATTGATATGAAAACATGGTGGGAGGGTGCGGGAGGTCAGGATCTGGAGATGCTGGACGCAATCTTGGACTCATGTCTTGTGACTGAGTCACGAGATACGAAGCCGACTCTCCAGAGTCCGGGTAAAGCCCTTCACGCTGTGGAAAGTGTTACAGAGAACCATTGGGAGAGCATAGAGAGCCATGACATGGATATGCTTGACAAGCTCCTGGACTCGTGCCTAGTGGTGGGGTCGAATGGTGCATGGCCAACGAGCACAGCTGCGAACCATCAGCTGGAGACTTCGGGTCTATCGAAAGGCATGTCCGATGGATTATTTGACGTTATTGCAAACACACCAAAGGGTACGAGACAAGGAGTTCAAGCCCCAGGTCGCGACCCAAGGTGGATACTGGATATGGGATTTAGGAAGAAGGATGGAAAGGCAAGGCGTGCAAGGAGCCGGCGTTTGACAGGCACACGGGCACGGGCACAAGCGTGAGGCCGCGTTGCTGGCGCCAAGCTTGGATTTGGGGGGGATCAAACGAATGCATTTGCACCGGACGGCTTTATTCTTTGGCGCAGGGGTTTCTTGGGGGGTTTTGTTTATGGTTGCGATTGCGGCGACCCTACTTGTTATCTTTTTGTTGTATACTTGTACTTGCTACCGAGCGAGGGATGATGATGGATGCCGAGCAGCGTATCTGGATGACGGGGAGAAAGACTTGAAGATGGGTGATTGAGAAGATGAGCAGGAGGAGGACTTTTGTACTTTATCATTGCCAGCCAGGAACGATACCCGAGCAGCTCTTGAGGGACAGGAGAGGCTCCGTCCAATGATGGGTGGAGGGTTCACAGAGGCCAACCATGTATTACGTATGTAGTGCATCGTTGGCTCAAGAGAAATCAGTTCAAAAAGGGCATAATGTTTGCAGAAGGTGAAGACGTGCGGCATGATGCGGGGGATACAGCCAGGAGAAGAGTAACACGGCAGCTTCTGCCTGTGCAGGTTGGAGGATGGTGCATATCGGGATAGCTGCAGTAGCAGTATCGGCAGCAGAGCAAGCTGCGAGAGCTGGAGGGACAAGTGCCGAAGATATGATGTAGCAAACACGAGGAGAAGAGTCATGCAAATAACTACGTAGCAGGCTGCAATGCATCAACTGACGGAGGCGGTCCACTCGATTCATTCATTGTTCAATGCCGTCGTGGTGTAGTTGGCCGCCACCATCCGGAATGGGAGCTAGGAGCTCCCGGGGAGCTTACGCGGGGGCGACATGGACGGTCCCCAGGGCTGATCTAGCAGCCCGGGCGCTCTTGGAGCTATGGATCCGAGTCTGATCAAGTAAGCCGCTCTCAGGCAGAGAGGTCAAGCATGAGACGAGCGAGGCACGAGTATAATATCGCCCGAGCCTGATCTCGTGGGAAATGGCATGCAGCTCTGGTCGAGGGGAGAAAGGTGGCAAGGAGCTAGTTTGGAGCCAGCGCCCTACCACATACCAGAGCCATCGTTTGGGTTCGTCCGCAGAGGGTTTACAGTAGGAGAGCGGCTCCACCGACGGGGGCCCGAAACATGCGTTGATTCTGCTTCCGGAGGTTTTGCTGAAAGGGTAAAAGCCTTGGTGATGGATTAGATTGATCACCAACAGCAGCTACCCAGCCTGGGGCGTCCATCGCTGTGGTCTAGTAACATCATTGTCACTCTGAGCTTCCCAGTCCGGGAGCTGCATCGAAGAGCAGCGGAACGGCCTGTGGAACAAGTGCCCGAGGAGCCCGTGCCATCTGATGGCCCGTGCACACTCGTTCTAGAAAGCTTCCCTGGGCGGCAACCATCTTGGGAAAGTCTCTCGCTTTAACTAACAAGATTCCCCTCTCACCTTCCCCTTCACTTCCCCCACTTCTCCCCATTCCGTCAGTCAAGTCTCTCTTGCCTTTTTGACTCTCTGCTCGCTCTCATCTCTTCCTTCTTCATCAGCTTCTCCTTTTTACTCTCTCCCTCTCTTTCAAACACATCAAACTCCATCTCTATAACCTGCAGACTTTCTCTCCTCGACTCCCCTTGTTCCTTTGAACGACCACGGCAAGGCGGGGAAGCAAGCGCAAAAGGACGGACGTCAAGCAAAGCAACCCAAGCTGAACCCCACCCACTCGCCTTGCGACTTGCTCTCCTTCTCCTCCTCCTCCTCGGTTTGGCCGCTCCAGGCCCATGTCATGACCCCTCCTCTCTCTTACATCTCGCCTCTTCATCTTCGCCTCCAGCTCTAGGACCTTCTCGACTCCAGCCCGCCGTCGCCTACAGCTTTGATCCTTCCCCCCGCCGTCCTGACCCCGGTCCAGCCCTCGTCGGTACCTGATTTCTAGAACACTCACGGAATACCTTCGTCCTTCGGTCAAATCCGAATTCCTGGGGTCTACCTTGCTAGGATTGAGCGTGAGTTAACCCTGTTTTCCTGCTTCCCTGCGCCGTCCCGCCATCCAGCTTCGAACGCATCTCGCTACGCCACCCCTCTTGGGTAATCTCATCATCACCATTCAGAGGCTTCTCCCCTCGGCCTCAGGACCTTGAAGGACTCGTTTTCAAGCGTTACACCCACCATCTGCCCCCCTACCACTCCCTTTGTCGTTGATGCTGCACGCCAAGAGTATCTTGTCTTGCACTTGATTCATCACTTCACCCTTTGAGCTACGCATAGACTTTGCAACAGGGTCCTGATCTAGGCCCCGCCACAACACGTCACTTTCAAGCGCGGATTGCAGCCCGCGTCCAGCTTCATCTTTAGCGCCCAGACCCCGGAGCTCCCTTTCCTGCACGGCGTTCACCCCCTTGTTGCTTTCAAATCGCCATTGATCTTATCCCAGCTTCACCTGCAGCCTGTGCTGACCTTGGCCTAGCTTGTCTGCTCTGAAGACTGTCTACGAGGGTGCTTGGATAGCTGTAAGTTGACCTGCATCACACTTCTACCCCTCGCCTCGCTTCACCTTCCGTCGTCCCGCGAATTATCACAGCTTCACACTCCATCTGCGATCGCCCTCGGACTTTTCAACTCTCCGTTTCCCGGAAGCTTACCAAGTGGACATAGGAGCCTGAACAACAACTATCCCTTCCTTCGATCCCTCCCAAGTTGGCGCCGGCCTCTTCGTTTCTCGGCTGGAACGTCGATAGGCGTCGTCTCGCACAACACCCGGCGATATCTATATAAATACTTTCAGCCTCAATCGCCATCAAATCATGGCCGGTCCCTTCTCTAGCCCCTTTGGGGAGAATAGCAACCCCTTTGGATCGGACAGAGGGCAAGCTTCGAACAACCTGATGCATCGTGTTATCGAAGAGGATGAGACGGACAACATCACATCACCCACAAACCGCAGCTTTGGCGCGCAAAACTCTGGATCGCTGTTCTCAGGCCCCTTTGGCGGCGGCTTCGGCGGCGATGCCCCGGGCGATGTACCTCCCAGCTCTCGAACACCCCCAAACCCAGATAGTTACCCTGCGCAGTACAACTTCGGGCGCCGGACTTCAGTGTCTGCCGAATCTCTGAAGCCTGGCGCTGATTCTAATGATAATTGGTCTCCTCCCTACCACGAGAAGTCGGCCGACCAGCTTGATCGTCTCAAGCGTGCCATTGAGGGCAACTTTCTCTTTAACCACCTGGAGGATGAGCAGAGCGCTCAAATTCTTGGCGCTTTGGTTGAGAAACCGATACCTGCTAAGGGAATCAAGGTGAGTGGTCTCTATCGGAAGTCAAATACGTCTTATTGACCGTTATATAGGTGATCAGCCAGGGTGATGCCGGCGACTATTTCTATGTCGTCGAGAAGGGATCTTTTGATGTTTATGTCAACCCTGCTGGCACTCTTCAGCCCGGCCCAGACGGCATGGGTAACCAGGTTGGTAACATCCAAGCTGGCGGCTCGTTCGGTGAGCTTGCCCTCATGTATAATGCGCCCCGAGCCGCAACCGTTATCTCTGCCGAGTCTGGGTGCACTCTATGGGCTCTTGACCGTGTGACGTTCCGACGCATTCTTATGGAGTCGACGTTTGCTCGAAGACGGATGTACGAGAGTTTCCTCGAAGAGGTGCCACTGCTGGCGAGCCTGACGCCGTACGAGAGGTCCAAGATTGCAGATGCTCTGGAGACCAAGAAGTTTGCGCCTGGACAGATCATCATCAACGAGGGAGACCCTGGTCACTCGTTCTACCTGCTGGAGAACGGTGAGGCGGATGCCTACAAGGGCAGCCCTGAGAACAAGGTGCGCCATTACGTCAAGGGCGATTTCTTTGGTGAGCTTGCACTGCTCAATGATGCACCACGGGCAGCTAGTGTTGTGGCCACGTCGGACGTCAAGGTGGCGAGCCTGGGCAAGAATGCGTTCCAGCGACTGCTGGGACCTGTGGAGGGTATTCTTCGACGGACCAAGTACGAGGGTGTCAAGTCCGGCGTCGAGGAGATGGATCCTCTGCACGCTGGATAGATGGACAAACAACAAGATTGGTATGGTACGGATGTGTGTATGTTTATGGCAGGATGGTGGATGAGCAGAAGAACCTCGGTGTATGAGGGTGGTGTTTGGATCAAGCAAGTGTAACCCCAATTTGCCTCGAGTGGACGGTCTGGATACGATTGTATCTGAGTTGAGGGGTTGACAGGAGGTGATGCATGGAGGAAATGGACTCGTGGTTGGCGTTCTGTGAGGTTCTTCTCCCACCTTCGCTTTCCTGAGACAGCATGGCTAGGTAGGTACTCTAGTGATCAGATACCTTGGTCGATATCAGCATCATCATGATTATGCATGACTCGCCGCTCAATTGCATGATAAAAGTATACAGTACTATGATTGGGACAATGATGAGTTGTGTACATGTGTTTGGCTCGAAGGAAATGCTTGTCTCCTTGGAGTAATACTGGTGATATTGTTTAGCTGTTGGGTTTTACGTCTATATGGCCATACTTGAAACAAAAAAAAATGAAAAACCTTTGGTATTAAAACGCCTGTGAAATGAAGAGACAACGAGGTGGTCTCCAAGGATCCCCATGATATGCCCCTGTGATGTGTCGTGTGATATAAACCTCAGCTTGAGGTGGTCCCGTTCTACTGCTCCTGGCCTTGTGCCTGTCCATCACCCTGAGCTGCCCTCCGCGCCAACTCCTCCCGGATCCTGCCCCTCAACTCCTCAACGGCAACCTCAGTCTCAAGCACCCTACCGACGCCAGCGCGCCAGGTATCGTCGAGGGCCTTGATCTCTGCCCCCACGGCGCCTTGGCGCTTCTGTCTCTCGAGGTTGACAAGGTCGACTTCTCGCTTGGTGGCGGCTAGCTCACGCTCAAGAGCTTGTAGTTCGGCCTCGAGGGCATGGTTACCGAGAAGCCATGCATTCTTGCCCCATTTGTCGAGCAGCTCGAGGTTCGTGAGACGCGACGAGAGGTAACTGTGCGCGACGGCTGCTGAGGGGAGAGCCTCTGCGGGAGGGGCACTAGGTGAGGGGGCCTCGTAGCGGGAGAGATCTAGAGGAGCGAGGGGTGTCGAGTTGGATACGCGGGCGAGCTCGGAGGCCATGGCGGGGGAGAAGGAAGGTTCTGGATGGGAGGAGGGTTTGGGTGGTTGTGTAGCTGCCTCTGCGGTTATGAGGGCGCGGGCTGCGGCGAGAGCTTCGGGAGAGGGTTCAGGGTCGACATCTGGGAGGATATTTGTTAGCATTGTTTGGAACGAGTGATGGGTGAAGGAGTCTTACAGGGGAGGGACTCGTGATATGCTGGAGGGACGGCCATGATGATGGTTGATGTGGTGTTTTGGCAAGATTGCACTCGTGTTGACCGCGGAAGCCAGATATTCGGTAGTGTTTGATCCAGGTATATCGCGCAATCACTCGATCCAAAGATTAATCTCCCAATTGTCACCTCGTACCGTCTCAAGTCGTAGTTGAATCCTTGGTCGCGTCGCAAGCTTGAAGCTTCACAGCCTCGCAAAGCTCTCCTTGGGAAATTTCAACGTGCTAAAAACGCACAGACCATAAACTCAGCCTTGCCTCCAGCCTTGGTGGCTTGACCCGCCCCATCCGGGTATCGCGGGGTTCTGCTACCTAACTCAACCCCTGTAAATTTAGGGGTGTTACAGCGGGCCATCGCGATTGATGCAGGTCACATCCGCAGGAGAGGGTCAACAATCTCCACTGTGGTCATGTATGGCGATAGCGATAAGGACGACGACATGGACGACGGCTTTAAAGAGGTAGAGAGTAAGAGAGGTATCAGTGAGTGATCAATTGGTATTGAAATCTAAGGTTCATTATCCAGAGTGATCACATTTGGAAGAACATGCTTTCAAAAAAAAAAAAGCAACTTTCAAAACACAAGTTCCAGCTTCAGCATCACCATCCACCAATACATTCCCATCACAACAAATGGGACAAACGTCCCCTCTGCGTACATTCCATCACGACGGGCGCCCGAAAGAGTACACACAGTATAATCACACTCGACGCTTACCCCTTCCCAGCGCTAGCAACACTCTTGGGCGCGCAAGCGAGGGATCGACAGCGCCACCGTGGCTGATACTGTGCTGGAGGAGGGGAGTTTGAGGGAGCGGGGTAGAGATGAAGGGGGCTTTTTTCTTGATAGACAGTGTTACACGCTTTGGTTATTCGCTCAATGGGTTTTCTGGGCATGTCCCTATCCGAATCTCATTTGCTGCAGGTGAACTCGTGATGGTCTCGGGTCTTGAGGCCCGGCAGCCCAGCTGAGTTAGCGGTTCCCGGATTTGAAAGACCGCATCTTCATCGGATATGCATCTTGTAAGAGGGGCATTTGATGGATGTCAATGAGATAAACAGTCATGACAAGACATGGGAAATCATGCAACAAGTGGTTTTGGCTGGGCTCATATGAGCGTCTTTCCAGCCTTGTCGTCGCTTTGTTGTTAAGCTAAGCTAATGATACAGTAATACATCTGGCCGCGTGGAAAAAAGAAGTCTTCACAGGCGGTCCATAACCATGATCCACGTCGAGATCAGTGAATAGCCACGAGGGTCCGTCAACTCCGTCCAAAATACCCATTCCGATTCCCCCTAGCCGTTTGATCAAGTATTCATCCCCTGATAATTCTGTTGTTTCATTCGTTTCATTCCATGTCGTTTCGTGCTTGCATTAAGAAAAAAAAAGATCAAACCTTACCCCCTTAGTTCCTTGTACAGTTGGACCCTCAAAAAAGTGCTGTTGCCAAACATGGCAGCAGACGTATGACTATCGACCTCTCGAGGAGGATGCGATATGCCGATTAGGAGGAGGATCGGCCGCTCTCGGAAGAGTCGGTCTTGGTGAGGTCCTCGTGGTCCTCCTCCTCTGGACCATGGACCGACTCCTCAAAGACGGGCTCGGGCTCGTTGACCTCGAACTTGGTCTTGAAGTCTGAGACGTGGTGCGAGAAGCTGCTGCTGTTGGAGCGGCGACGAGCGTTGGTAAAGGTGAAGTCTTCATCAGCGATATCGTCGTTGACGGTTCCCCTGGTAGTCGTGTTAGTGCGCTGTTGTATAGTCAAGTGGTTTCTGTATCACATACCAGTTACCTCGACCAGAGCCGTCCTTCTTCACCTTCTTGGGGTCGACATCGGCATAGCCGTTCTTGGCAAAGAAGCGAGGAAGATGCTCAGTGGGGAGGACAGTGCCCTCAGCGAGACCCTTGTGGTCACGGTCGTTGGCCTTGTGAGAGCGAGTCACTACGAGAGATGGAGTCAGCATCATGATGTTGATGTAGAGGGGCAGACAGCGAGCTAACTTGTGAGATGTGTAGAAGGGGATGTGCTTTGGTGTTACAGATGGAGGAGAGTCGTGTTGATGCGAAGATACAAATTGTAGATGACAAGTGATGATCAGGATGATGAAGGATGGGAAAGAGGGGTCAAGATGCTCAAGAACGAAGGGGGCTCGGATGGCTTTTAAATGGAGGCCCGGCCAAACGTCACCAGACAGACACCGACAGAGACGGCAATCGCCAGGGAGCCCCTTCCCCGGGTGAGCGAGTTTGGGTGCTCCATGCGGGTGCGGGGCGTCGGAGTGCAGTCGCAGAGGGCGGGCGAGGCAGGTACTCCGTGTATACCTCGACTCCGGGAGACGGAGGAGCAGGGGGGGCTAGGGGGACGAGGAAGTGGCGGGAGGCGGCAGGGAAAAGGAGACCATAAACTTACTTTTGATTGAAGAGGTGTGAGGGACTAGTTGGGAGGCGATGTGATGCTGATGAGTGTGTGTGTGTATGTGAGAGTAAAGTGTTGCGATGGATGTGATGTGAGAAACAAGTCTTGTGTGTAGCTGTTGCTCAGATGTTCTTATTCAAGGCAGACGGGCACGTGTTGGATGAAGGCGAGTGTTTGTTGATTGAATAGGTAGGCAGTGGATGTAGACAGTGAATCAATGTTGGATCCCTGTATCGTGCGTGTGTTGGAGAGGTGTGCTTGAAGAGGTTGGAAGGTGTTTAGATCTCAAAAGAGATGTTGTCGTTGATTCGCAATTGGTTGGCGTTGATGGCTTATTGATGGGACAGACAGATGCTGGATGGGATAGAGCGAGATGCAATCCAGGGACAGCTCCCAAGCTTTATATCCCGAGAGTCACACGAGGGACGCTGGGTGATGGCATCACCTCGTGCCCAATCAGGTCATGGCCCGGCCGATGTTCCCTAGGCAGGACGTCTCTTTGACGAGGGGAAGCTCCCCAAAGCTACCTCCCCTGTCTGACTAGGTAGGTACCTACAGTAACCAGGTGAGCTTTCGCAATGGATATCTCTCTCTCCCCCAACAAGTTGGAAGCGAGCGAGTGCCGGCCCCGGAGACTAGGATGGGATCAATTGACCAGCGCATACGGGAAAAGAGTCATTACAACAAAAGGACCCAGTTTCTTTTTCCCCATCATTCATGATGATGATGGTCCATCATGGGTCTCGGTGCAAGCAGCGCCTCACTCTGGCTCCACCTACTGACGGCGGCGGGGGTGGGAATCTTGGACTCTAGCGGGCGGGTCTCGTCCCCATCCCGTCCGTTATCGCGTGACCTGACGCAAGCAGCCGCCGCCCCAACTCTATGCCCTCTCACGACCGAAGCTCTACAAGCACGTTACCAGTGCGGGGGGAGAAAGTCACAAACATTCCAGCCCCCGGGACGAAAAGGAGAGAAATTGCGAACAATTGAACGTCGATGAGGGAAAGACAATTGAGGTGATTTGAGCACAGGCCGTCATGTCAGATTGTGCAATTCGAATCCCCATGACGATACTCGTGCCATTGCCCGTGGTCAATGGGCTCAATTGAATCTCGCCTCCCCTTGAACCCTCTCCTCTCAAATCTACTAGATTTGGATGGATTCTCGTTTCTTTAGCAGGGTTTCCTTGGCCGCACCCTTTCCCCGGCGCTTAAACAAAGATTAGCTATCCCATCCATGGTCAAGTTGCTGTGCTGTCCTCTCTGACTGGCGGCACCTACACGCCATCCGCCTTTTGAGCACCGTGCGTTCGTAGCAACAACAACGTGTACTGTAACATGTTACGCGTGAGCATCTTTCCCTTCGGAGGCGGCGGTCGGCGCGCGTGTAGGACCAGGTGACCTCGTGGGTGAGCAGAGCAACTGACGTCGGTGTGTGTCTCTCTCAAGCTGCAGCAGGGGTTCTGGTCTCTCTCTCTCTTCGGCGGTCGGCGGCGGGCGGTCCGCCTGGCCACCAGAGGGAGGGATCCGCTAAATTGCGGGGATCCGGGGTACGCAGGTACCGGCGTACGCCCTAGGAGAGTGCCGGTGATAGCGATAGAGGCAACAAAGGTCGTCAACAGATACGAGAGAGTGGAAGCATTGTAATCAAGAGTCTAGAGACTCAATTGAGGTCCAGATGTGTCTGCATCGTCTTGTTTCGTCTTGAAATGCAAAACAGAGTACTTGTCGCGGATATTGGCTGATTATTACTACTCCCAGCGTCACATTGACCAATTCCCACGAGCTGCATCTGCCGGGGAACCACCCGCCAAATCTACCTTTTACCTTTACCTACCGACGAGCCTCCTTCCCAAAGAAACCAAAGTGTGGGCCTCTATTCTACCAACGTAACAAAGAATCCAAATCTCTTCAAGTTTTCCCCATCATGATAGGATAGCCAAGTTTACAAAAGTCCGATGCCGCTCTCGGAGTTCGAGTTTCTTGCCTGGGGTGGGTCCGAGACTGACTCAGCCGACCACGCGCAACTGTTCGTCAGGCGCAGCGGTGCGCATGACCTCATCGACCCATTCCCGAACGACATCTCGAACAAGCAGAGAAACACTCAAACCCCGAGTCTTCAGGGGTATTGAACCAAAAGTTGGGCTCCAATTGCCCAATTGCAAGCTTCAATTGATCTCGAGCTCTTTCTAGCTAGCTCTCGATCTCCCTTTTGAGCCTCATGGAAGCCAACAACACCCCTGAGATCAAACCGCGGCTTCAGCTTTCCCCCTCCGCGATCGCTCATGTAGAGCCACACGTCACAGCTCGCCACTCATGGCGGCCCTCTCGCGATGTCCACGCCCGAGGTATCCGCTTCGTTCCAGAAGCAACAAGAACCAGTAGAGTCAAGAGAGAGGTCCCATGATCGTCCCTGATGCCCCATTCTTATCTCAATCACCGACTCTTCTTGTTGTAATGGACAAGTGTTCAAAGCTGTATGGGAATTACGCAAACTGGAGACCGAGTCCTTGTGATATCAGTTATTATGCTCAGAGTTGGGTACATTAGTGTGTGGCTGGCTTCGTGACTTTCCTTTGACTCCCCCTCGAGAAGCACCTTATCAACCCATCTCGGCCATGGCGTAACCGTAATCATGGTTCACCTCATATTCATGACTGCCTGCATGTGTCTACCTAGATATCGCGATACTCTATCTTGATCGTATCATCTCCTATCAAGTTTAACTCGGCTGCCTCCCGAAGTTTGAGTTGTGATATCACTCTTCAAACGTTATCAGTCTATGGCGCAACATGATACGCAATCATGCTCATCCATGGGATCGTCAACTAGGTAGGGACAATGATTCAAAGGCCAGTTCGAGATAGGACGAATGGATGCCTATCTTTGACGTTCATCTCACAATCCAGGCCACGGTAACCGCTCGTTATGCGTCAAATCATGTCGATTAAGCTTGGTTTTGGTTCTCATTTTTTCCCTGCTGCCATAGCCTGCCTCTCTATCTCCTCGTTTCGCAAAAGAAAACTCATTAACTTACGCCTAAAGTACACTTGCAGCTTCATCCACATTCCAAGTCTAATCAAACATGTGCTTCCCGCTCACCCCTTTAGGCCTATCTGGCTGTCGGCCTATCGACGTCCCATCTTGGAAAACTCATTCTGGTACCGCAGCTTGAAACCGTTGCACAGTGCTCGCATGTCGGGATACTGGTAACCCTTGAGCTCAAAGCCCTGCGGGATCGTTCGTACCGGTAGCGCTATCACCTTGGCCGTCCGGCTGGCCTTGAAGCACAGCCAGAAGTACCCAGGGTGCTTGGTGTCGATGCAGAATGCGTACGTTGACTGGTTCGGGTTGGCGTTGATGTATGTCGTTAGCCAGTTCTCTGCAACCCCTGGTTAGCATCATGTCCCCTGTCTGATCCAATACATCCTGTCACACTTACCCGTCTCTCCCCGAGATCGGGGCTGGAACTTGTCGTGCCGCATCATCTCCTCCACCTTGCGCACCATGGCCTTGACGTGCTCCACGATCAGCTCGTCCAGATCACTGTACGTGTACTTGCCGCCGACACGCAGCAATTTGCCCACCGAGAATTCCGTCTCCTTCTGCATCTCCAGCACGTCGATGTGCTGGTAGACACCATCCGCAACCTTCCACGTGACCGCCAGATGATCGTTGCCCTTGGACGAGGGACGGATAATCACCTCGCCGTTGGGTTGCGATCCGAGGTATTCCTCGGCCTGGATACCATTGAACGGCTTGAAGTTGGGATGCTTGACCACACGCTGCGTTCGGCCCGTGGTCTTGTCCTTCTCCCGCAGCTCTTCCTTATCCGCCGCTTCAAGGGCGTAATCCCAGCCATCACGTCCAAAGTTGATTGGCCGCTTGTACGGAATTCGTAGTGAGTCTTCCCGCATTGACATCTTGGCCATGAAATCCTTGTAGTTGATGTCCAGGATCTTGGCCTGCGATGTCTGTCCAACGCTGAGCACCTCCTTGATGGACGCGCGGTGGCTGACCTCGTGAGCCTCGACTCTGCCCTCGATACCACAATCAAGCTTGACAATGGCAAAGTCATCCTTGACAATTCGCACGTTGACGGGCACAATCATGCCGTCGCAGAGTGTCAACTTGGTTTCGCCCGTAAACATGGTGAAGATCTCTGAGGCCGTTAGTAGGCCAAAGTTTCTTCGCAGCTCCTCGTAAGGAGCTTGGAGTTCAGCACGAATCGTCTCCAGAGTGGCTCGCTTGCGTTGGCTGTAGTTCCTCTCAAGCTGCTCTGCATACTCCTCCAGAACAAGCTCATTGACCTTGTCCTGCTCATCTTGCTTGAAGAGCTTCCGAACGATTGCGCCTGGGCCGTTCTCGTCTGTCTCAGCCTTGACGTCTTCCTCGTCAAGCTCCAGAGCGTCAGCCGCCATCTTGCGACCAAGTTCGTAGTCTTCAGGATGCACACGCGTGTTATCCAAGGGATCCGAGGACGGGTTAGTAGCCTCGTATTCGATGAATAGGAAACTCGCGCAGTTGTTCCACACCCTGGGACCCACGACTGGCAACTTGCCGCTATCGGGATCGCCAACGAGCTCATCTCTGGTATTAACAGCGCCGCCGTTGGCATTGATCGCCTTGATAACGCTCGAGGCTTTTCGTGGTCCCAGACCCGAGACGTATGGCAAGAGGTTGGCAGTGTAGCTGTCAGTCATAGCTTCATTGATGTCAACACCACATAAATTGACCATGTCGACCATGGCCGAGTCGAGGTACTTGGCGAGCTTCTCTGGAGGGAGGAGGTTCTGGCATGGGTGGTAAGAGAGAGATGTAACATCCCTGCCGAGGGCGGCGTACTCCTTCATGGGGTTCTGCATGTAGCGTGCGAGAGCTACACAGTACCTTGTGACGGGGTTGAGGCTTGGGTGCTCGGCAAGCGCTCGGGGGCTGTCCTTGTACAGGCGAGCCACCTCATCGTTTACTACCACAACCTCCAAAGGCTCTGTGCGATAGTCGTTTGTGTCAGGGTCCTCAAACTCGGGACCCATGAGGCCCTTCTCGGTAACCAGAGTCTCCAGGTCACGGACGAGCTTGTTGGTATCGGCAGACCAGCCGCTGACACCAATCACATCGGGTCGACGGCGGTTGACAACTTCCACGAAGTCTTCTCGCTGGCGCTCGTCTCTAGCGAGATTGCCAAACTTTCCTTGCTCGATCACTCGTCCATCCTCCTCGACCCAGGCCCAGCAGACCGGGTCGCGAGTAGCATCGCTCATACCATTGGAGAGAACCAGCACACGAGGAGTGGTACCCAAAATCATGCCCTTAGGCTTGTAAGGTGCCTGATCGAGTCGCTTGGCGTACTCTTCTCGACACATCTTGAGCACCTCATCCTGACAGAACGTTCGGATGACTTCCTTGACGTTCTTGGCAATGATCTTCTCCAACTTGGGGTATGCGAGATCGAGCACCTTCTTGCGTTCTTCCCGCCATTGCTCTGCTCGATCACTAAAGTTCTCCGATTCGAACTCTTGATAGAGCTGCCTGCGGAAGTCATATCTGGCGGGCATATCGAGCTTGATGCTGACCAGTCCCTCCTCCTCGGCCTTCATCATCTTGAGAAAGAGTTCAGGCTGGTGAACAAGGTCGGCAATGGCCTGGTTCTGCAAGTACTTGACCTCATAGTAAGGGTGAGTCTCGTCAATCCTGCGCAGTCCTTTGTCGGTTCGTCGACAGCTAATCTCAGCAGCCTGGTAGTATGAGTTTCGGAAATGCTTGCGCATCCTTGGACTGGCAAATAGCTCCTCGGCATACATCTGTCGTGCTGCGTTCATGACCTGATCGCCTGTGTTGAAGTTATCATCAATCAGGCTGTCGGCCAGGTCCATAGGATATTGAGCATCATCGTCAGGAGACACCTTCTTTCCCTGTCGCAGAGCATTTTTGGCCAGCTGGTCCGCTGTAATGCCATAGGCGCGAACAAAGTTGTATGCCTTGCCCTGACGGACTCGCTCCAGGAGGTTAGACTTGGAACCCGGCCGCTTCGTAAGGGAAAGGTTTCCAGCCATTGCGGCAAGGTCTTTAAGCTGAGGTCCATACTGGAAATGCAAGTAATCCTGCAGATCCTGGAGTTCCTCCATGGTTGTGGCCTCAGGAATCATCTCCTCCACAATTGAGTCGTTGATATCCAAGCCTCGAAGGTTCTCAAAGGTCTTTTCCAGGGAGTTTCTCTTGTCCACAAAAGATCGGAACTTGATATCCAACTCCAAAATCTTCCAGAGGTCATCTTGGTTCAGGAGCTTCTCGGCACTGATGACATATTCAGGGGCATCGGGATCGTCGCGGTTGGGGTTGCGCGTCTTTCGAGTATGAAGCAGGTAGTCTTTGCGGTGTTGAAAGACGTAGGGCACCTCGACCTCGTCGACAATGAAGAACTCGAGAACTTTGCCAACAGCTTTGCCGAATGGGCTCTGCAGATCGGGGGCCAGGCCCTTCTTTGGCCACAGCTGGTTGGTAATCCATCGTGCCTCCTCTCTGAACTGCTCGGCACTGAGCTGCAGGTTCTTGAAGTTCTTTCGGTCGAGTTGGAATCGTTCAGGCTCGTCGGTGAAACGGATCTCGTTATCCTCGTCGGTCAGGAGCTTCTCCTTCAGCTGGGACGGTTCGAACACGTCCTTGAGTTCGATGGCCTGCTCCTCCCTTTCACGGTCCTCTTCCTCCTCCTCCATCTGGAGTGCCCAGTCGTAGTCCTCACCATTGCCGAAGATAGCCTCCATGTCGTCCAACGCGTCCTTGTCCAGATTGGTGGTGTCGATGACATGGCCAACGCCACGATCTCTGGGTCGAGCGACTTCGGCATCTTCCATCTCCCGTGCTTTCACATCAGGGTCGTCGGGGAAGTCCTCCTCGATAAAGTCTTCGAACTCATCGACCTGTCCTCGGTATGATCTGCCATAGTTTCGTTGCTCGGCCGCGTCATCTTCGTCGTCGGAGAAGATCTCTGCTAGGCCACGATGCTCGGGTGCGCGATCTTCGCCGCGATGGCCGCGCTTAAGACGTTTGTACTGGGACTGTGGTCAAGGTTAGAGGTGCCCAGGGGCCGAGGTCGCGCGGGCTGTCATCGAGAAAACTCACCTGACTTTGAGGCTTGGGTCGCTCGCCAAATTGTTCGCCGATCAGCTCTAGATCATCTTCATCAAGTTGCTCTTCCTCTTCGCGGTCGCGATGCTCTCGCTTTCTTTTGACCACGGGGCGCACATCAGCGTCATCTTCGTCAACGTCGTCTTCGTCCTCATCCTCGTCGACGATGAAACCTTCGCGAACCTGTCGAATCGGCGCATAAGTCACGGTGCCTTATTTTAGAGGCTCAAGGCCAAAAACAAACCTTGCGAGCTTCCTCCTCATCGTCATCGTCTTCTTCCTCCTCGCTCGAGTCTTCGACGGCGGGTCTCCGTCTGCGTTGGCCGCCATCATCCTCGTCAAAAGACTCGTCGTCCTCCTCATCGTCCAACTCGGCCTCCCCAGAGATTAAATCGCGCATGCTGTTGCTCATGTTGACGATTTGCGATGCTGCCGCGCAGGCAACAAAGCTTTCTTGGTCGGCTTCGGGAGTCGATTGCTCGAGAGCTGGGCGAGAAATTCGGTCGCGAGCTTTTTCCCAGGCTTACTGGACTCGCGTTTGCAGAGGAGAGGAAATAAAGATGGGAGAAGTTTGATGATGAGCTTTCATGGAAAGCTTCTGGTATTTGGTATTTTTTTGGACATGCGCTGGAAGAGCAACACACGTGCAGCGTGCAGCGTGCAGCCTTGTCGCGACAGGCAGGGGTGTTCGGAGGTGTGGATATTCCGAGCCGAAGAAGTGCAGCCTGCCTCAGCTTCAGTCTGCAAGCTCTTCGTGCCCGCAGGTAGGTACTTAACTGGAAACACATTCTACGAGCGATCTGTCGAACTTTTTGAAACAAATTCTTGCAGTATTCAGTTCGAGTTCTTTATTACAATTTCTGCTTCAACTACAATATTCGTTCGAAATATCTTGGGACCAACCTTGAGAGCACCAACAAAGGACAAAGAGTGTGGCGTTGTGGCTAGAACTTGCCCCTTTCGTATTAGGCATGGTGCTATGCAGAGAATTTGGGCCCAGAAGGATTCCTGACATAATCATTCATCCGGTGATGAAGTTGAGCCTCCTCATGGATGCTTGTCTGGATAATAACCTACACAAGGACAAGGCGTTTGGCTCTATGCGCGGCACCGATGGTGAATTTCTTAATGCAACCTCACTCTCTTGCAAACGAAGCCGGATCCAATTCGTCAAAGACTCCAAAATCTCACTTAAACCTGGTCCAAGTGCCGACCTCGTGATGGTGCCGAACCGACCGGTGGTTGCAGGAGCGTCTGGTCTATCATCCCTTTTTCATGCTCAACCGCGGAACGAAATCATGCTTGTCAAGTCTCGCTTGTGCCTCCTATCTGAATGGATGTCGCGTATTCTTATTCTACCGTGTCGTGATTTACGGCACCTACGAATGTAGACCATACGGGGCCCAGAGATGGGGGGTTGGTTGACCTGTCGTATGAATCTAATGTAGGACCTAAATTATCACACAGCTCCCATGTTACCTCGTCGCAATCCTGAGTCGATGCGTGCACCTAGCTCGAGGCGTGGAGTGTCTCAAATCCCTACCTGGCCAGTCTCCATCCCCAATCGCCAACCAGGGGCATCACCTCCTGGGCTTGGGCTTGGGCCTCAATCAGCCGCTATAATTACTCCGTGTTATAAGCCTTTACTCCGTCCCGTCGTCGTCTCTCCCCTTACAGCGAGTGGCCCACCAGATCTGAGGTACATAATTTGGATGACCGCCGCTGCTGGATTGTAGAGACTGTGATTGTATCGCAAATCCGTCTTGGCCCCCTTTTCCTTGATGTGATTTGTTTGCCGCCTTCCCTTCGTTCTCTCGACGTCCCATCCTTTGTTGCGCCTCCAACTGTGCTCAGCGCACCTCCAGCCACTCCCGTCACGTTATCGTTGGTCGAACCCCGCCCTCCACCGGCCACTGTCCTGCCTGTCCGCGCCTAACCAGGAGCCGTGATAGACGACACCCCGTGCAATCTTCAGCGACGCTTTGACCAGACCTCTTAATAAGTCCACGGTCGACGGATACGGTGCTCTTGGTTCTTTGCTTCGCATTCTGTCAAAGAACTCTTTCTTCTCCTCGGCGACGGCATTCAGTCATCTTCTGCTGCGACCTAGTCACAGTGTGCTCCGACGCCATCTGGACTCCAGATCACTTCACCGAACGGCAATTCCAAACGAGAATCTCAACGCGACCTTCGACCCCCCTCGATCGACGCGGCTCTTGTTCTGGTCGCTGCTTTGATCGATACTTGTGCATCTCAGCACTTGTCATCTCACAGGCTCCCGAGAGCTGTCGTCTTCCTTCGTCCTCATCCCCGATCTTCCGTCGCGGGGAGCACCAGCCAGGCACTGGCTGTGTCTGACTGAACTCGACTTCAGGCCTCGCTACGCCCAACCTCTACCTATCCTCTACCCTCACTAGACGAGCGCGATCGCTCACCCGAAGTAATCATGGCCGATCCATTTGCTCCGCGCTCCATGAAGCGCAAAAATGTCAAAGGTCTTGCCCTCAAAGCAGCCGCCCCTCGACCCCCACCAACCGCCGAAACCAACCGACACGAGTTCAACTCGGGGAGCCAAGATGCGGGCAAGGACGAGCAGTTGGAGATTGGAATCGAGTACAAGCTGGATCTGAGGCCCGAAGACCTCGAGATCGTCAAGGAGCTGGGTTCTGGCAACGGCGGCACCGTTAGCAAAGTCAGGCACCTCACAACAGGAACGGTCATGGCTCGCAAGGTAGGCTCACCATCACGGTCCCAACTTTGCAAGACACTAATGGTTTCAGGTCATTCACGTCGAAGCCAAGCGAGAGATACGGAAGCGAATCGTTCGAGAACTCCAGATTATGCACGGATGCCACTCCGACTACATCGTTACATTCTACGGTGCCTTTTTGAATCCCAACAATGATGTTATTATGTGCATGGAGTACATGGACGTTGGGTGAGTATGGTATGGACTAGTTACAGGTGCCGCGATGGCTGACTCCATTTTCAGTGCCCTTGACCGAGTCTCGAAGGTGTTTGGTCCCGTTCGCGTCGATGTACTGGGAAAGATTGCCGAAGCCACTCTCGGCGGCTTGACATATCTCTACACGAAGCACCACATCATGCATCGTGATATCAAGCCATCCAATATCCTGGTCAACTCGAGGGGTCATATCAAGCTATGCGATTTTGGTGTTTCGGGCGAGCTCGTCAACTCCATCGCTGACACCTTTGTTGGAACCTCTACCTACATGGCCCCCGAGCGAATCCAGGGAGAAAAGTACACGGTCAAGTCGGATGTCTGGAGTTTCGGTCTCAGCATTATGGAGCTCGCCATTGGCAAGTTCCCCTTTGCGGCGAGTGAGCAGTTGTCAGACGGTGACTGCGCCCCTGCTGGTATTCTGGACCTGCTCCAGCAGATTGTCCATGAACCGGCACCTAAGCTCCCTAAGAGTGATGCATTCCCCAGCATCCTCGAGGACATGATCCAGAAGTGTCTCTACAAGGAGCCTGAACTTCGACCAACTCCCCAGGAGCTTTTTGTAAGACATACAGCCCAGCCTGTCTGACATTTACTAACGGAATCAGGATCGCGATCCCTTTGTCCAAGCCGCCAAGAGAACACCAGTCGATCTTCGAGAGTGGGCTATTGGACTGATTGAGCGTGACAACCGGAAATCCCATCTTGCCCCTCAACTCTCTCCCGCGACCCAGGATCTCCTTCGGTCGAGCGATTCTCCTACTCAGAGCCAGCCTCAGCCCGAGGACCGAAGCCATACTCCCACTTCTGGCGAGATCCCCATTGCTGGGGCTGGTATCATCTCTCCTCGGGATCAGTATGGCTCGAGCCACAGCCGATCACCACCTCGCAACGGCTACGGATCTGCGCGCACGCCAGGTTCGGCGCATCCTGGACTGCCTCGTGTCATCACGACAAACTCGATCCCCAAGATGTCGGGCTACCCTGAGAGTTCTGGCCCTGTGAGCGCAAATGCTGCGACATTCAGCCTGCCTGTCCGACCAGCTCCCCCCGGTGGCCCTCTCCCTCCTCCACCACCTCGAAAGGAGACCCCCGACGAGCTCCGAAGGGAGAACCGAAGACAGGCGACCTTTGGACTGCCGCCGAACCCGGGCTATGGCGTATAGAGCGCCTCAGACCGAGCGAAGCCCAAAAGCTGTACACTTTTACACACCCCCTTCCCGCACATATTGAAAACAGTGGCCCGGCCCAGCCCCCCTGATACTCGTTTAGCATACCTCGGCGCACTGTTTTGAACATGTTTATCGTGGTCTCTAGACAGACCATCATCACACTCAAATACATATCTCTTGAGGAGGTAGCGGATCTGGTTCGATCTCGGTTCTGGGGATTCTTTTCTTCTAGGTAGCCGTGTAGGAGGAGGGCCCTCGTACAGGAATTAGGACCACGTAGGAAAGCCAGATGAAATGAAATCAGCGTTTGAGTAGGGATCTTTCGTTTGCTTGGTGAAGAAAAAAATTGGTATCGTTCTTGTTCAGCGGTTAGCTGATACATGTCCTACAAAGCCCTGGGTTGTTGTCCTAATTTTTCTCCATTTCATTCATCATCCATTGCCCGTCCAACAAAGCCATGCTCGAGAATATCAACCAACTCATCCAGCGTAGTAATGACCAAGTCCGTGTGGACGTGTTCGGCCAGCTCTCGATTCACATCATTGACAAGAAGCACCGTAGCAGCACCGGCCTTCCTCCCAGCCGTCATGTCATCGATGGAATCGCCCACCATGATAAGTCCGCTGGCGTCTCCCTCGCCTGTCCCGTCCTGCAGGCCCCAATCCTTGGCAATGTGTAAGATACCAGCGGGGTCAGGCTTGGGTGGCCGAAAATCACGAGTAATGACGGGGTGAAAACGAGAGCCCTCGAGGAACTTTTCCAGAAGATTCTGAACGGGGACCTCGAAGTTGCGGGTGCAGATGGCCTTGGGGATGGAGTTGGCGTCGAGGTAAGCCATGAGGGTCATGAGGCCCGGCTGCGGGGTCTGCGACTTCATGGCCTCGCGCTCAATGTTGCGGATGGACTCGAGTGCCGTCTTTTGCTCGTGATCTGGGAGTGTGTCGATGTGCTCGAGAATGTCTGTTGTCTTGGGAATTCCAAGGACCTGTCTCATCTCTCCAAACATGTAAGTCTGAGGTTGGCTGTGAGGTAGTTAGTACTTCATGTTCAGTGTATGACAACCAGATTGAATGGTAGTCCAAAGTAAAGTGACACAACAACGGCCAATAACCATCCCAATTCAAACACTGCAAGCCATTGTCTCACAATATTCCACCCTCACGACCTCTTAAACCAGATCCGACGCCTCGGTGTAGGGTAACGAGCCGAGCCGGGGGGAACTGGCTGGGGTAAAAAAAACCTCCGAGGCGCATAACTAGATAAACGAAAGCAAGGGGAAGCGCCGATCTTACCAAAGCGTGCCGTCCATGTCAAAGACGACGCCCCGGAGAGCGGGAGTGTCACTGGGAACGTCATGGGGGCCCTTCTTCAACGGGACAAAACGCTTGGGGGATGACGATGCCATGATGGAAAAGGCTCGGCGTAGCATGCCGAGGGTTGAGTATGTGCGGGGGAAGAAGGAAGTTCAAGGAATGGGTCAAGGGATACGAGGTGATATTGAAGCTGGGCTGTTTCCTCCTGTCGTCGACCAATCTCGTGAGGTCTGCTTCTCTAGAAAATGATTGCTGTTGTTGATTTGGACGATGAGGACATTGACTGAGAGATGACGCTTTAACCTATTGTACTAATTTAGGAGTGGGGGGACGAGGATAACCCGCGGGCTGCCAAGGTTAGTTGCTAGCTAATAAGCCACCCTTTGTCGTTATTTTGACGACTTGGATAACCTCGTCGTTTAATTCACTACCTAGACTCCGGCCATAACCAAGTAGAAAGTACCATGGTATTAAATATATAGATAGCTATTATAAGACTGCTCTAACAAGCGATTAAAGGTTGGGTTGAAACAGCGGGACTATTTCTAACTACCTATCTTGCACTATACAAGTCACATATACCCTATAACAAGCTAGAACTAATCATAGTTATTATTTAGCAATTACACGCATCTCCTTACTTACGCGAGTACTGCTATTAGGTAGGGATTAAGGCTAGTTATAATAAGTCTCGTCTTATATTTACTAAAACTAAGATAAGAGATTAACCTAGTGTTATGTTGTTTCTATAAAGCTTTAGATAGAGATGTAATAGTGTGGACGAATACGCTCTGGCAGCCCCCGCGCAAGGAACGAGATAGGTACTTTCAAAGATGGACTTGGAGACACTCAGGAGAAAGCTTATTGTTATTAGTTGCATTTAGCCTTGACTGATGAGACCTGACTACCGTAATGAATGCGAATTGAAACTTGGTTGCACTCTGATACCATTCCACTGAGCCAACCCCATCGGCCGCCTAAACCTCGATCAAGAGGATATTGCTATTTGCATCAACCTTGACTGCTGCCTTGTCGTTGTGCGCGAAGGAATGACCCAGAAAATCCAGAAGATCCGGATGTCTCTGCATATTGTGCACTGCGCTCTGAAATGAATGACGTGGTTCGTAGCTGGCTTCGGGGAGCAAGGCAATTCTTCTCCCCCTCGTCAAACAACGGAAAGATCCCCTTGTGATAATTCACGAACCCGAGATACAATACCCACGGTTCACGGGTTATCACTGTTCTGAGCCACAATCACCACCGAGGCCGTCATGGCATTTCGTGTCTTGTGGTCCCCATAGGTCGCTAGGACTTGGTGCTGTCCGAGGTATTGACTGGATTTTGACCTGTCTCACCGGTAGGTTCGGTGGAACTGACATCTTGACCCGTCCCCTCGGTAGGTTCGGGGGAACTGCGAATATAGCCATCCCTAGAAAAATTGACATAGGTTTCTGGAGACGATGCTGTGCTGTAGCTCATGGTGAAGTAACCTGGGTAGGGTGTGCTGGTGTTTGAGATGTGTAGTTGGGTAGAGGAGTTGTGTAATTGTGTAAAGATGTCTGGGAAAAGAACTCAGTGCGCATTGCCGCAGGTTTAAATAAACGAAAAATACATCGCACCCATCAAAATACCCATTGGATTCTGACTCGGTTCTAAGGCAGGCTGAGAGACGCTGTGAGCGTGCAGCAGTGGTAAACGCAGTGCTATGTGACGGAGGTGCATAACAGAGCTTGTCTTGTGATTCAATGCATAAGGCTTGGGAGCTTTTGGAAATCAGCTTGAACGAATGGCATGCTGTGTAACTACACTGGTATGTACATATCTATTGGGGAGCCGCTTGGTACACTAGGCGAGATATCAAGGTAGTAGGTCATACTGCAACTATTGAACGCTGGGCAAACAAAATTACTATCAAATGATCACTGTAGTTGGCATTAGTTGGAATCTGTGCTGGAGGATCCGTGGATGATCTTTATGCTGGACGACTATAGATCGGGTGACCCGGTCTTGCCCCCCGGGACGGAAGATTGGGGACAAGAACCGAGTCAAAAGAAATGCATGGAAGAAGCAGGCTGTGAAAGGAGCCATAAAAGACTCCCCCCTCGGTCATCCACTTGTATCATCGTGCAGAAGTCCCGAGTCAGCTGGGAGCTGCGAGTCTCAAGGCACATGATGCCTAACTGACACTGGGCAGATTTGGGCGGATTTTACAAAGACTTTGAAATTACAATTACATTGAAAATTACGTCTCTGAAAATACATTCACCCCTCCTGTATCCCGGTCACTCTGACAGGCCCCTCAGGCGACCTGTTTGCCTTGTCAGGCTTTACATCTGAAAGGTTCTCTTGACTGCTTAGTAGAGGGATACAGCATGGTCACTGAAACGTAAATCGACTAGAGATATCTGGATCCAAGCCTTGGTCGAACCAAGATCAGATAAGCTCTATAAGTATGCCATTAATCGACATAAATCTCCGCTCTGTAACTCGTTCCGGCATTGCTACCAAGACATACAGGCGCCATACTAGAATGGAAACGCTATACATTAGAAGCTTATGTGTGAAGTACTTACGGCGCGAGACTGAGCATTGGACAAGGTATCCCTCAAAGTAATGGGTACGGTTCGCTCAACCCCCCTGTCGTGACCAGGCTGGAGGTTTATGCCGCCTTGTGGGATATTGAGTACAGGAGAACATCACCAGTGAGTATAAAGCCGACGATAATCGGTGACTTGGATATATTTCCCCCCTCCCTAGAGTGAAGAAGATCGCTAAAAAAAAAGAGCCGTGTCTGCGTCGCGAATACAACCCATATGGGGCAGCTCATAACCCCGACGCTCTAGGTTTGTAGCGGCTGGTTGCCTTTGAACATGACGAGTGAGATGCGGGGCCAGAATATGCATGGAAATTATTGCCGAGTTCCATTCCTGGAATGGTTGACCATTTATTGTGAGAATGGACCGAAAAGACTATCACGAGCAAGGTTATTGTTATCATGTAAATTTAAGGAGTTTTGATTGACGAAAGCCAACTACAGTAACTGAATAGACCCCTTGCTCCCGGCTCAGAAAGAATCCAACTGAATCAAGTCTCGCACGAATCGGGAGTTTGTTGAGCTCTCTGGTCCTCTTCCCAGCCAACCTCATCGGCCACCCAAGTCCCAAATAAAAAAGCACTGCCATTCGCATCAACCCTGACTACTAACTAATCTTTGCACTCGACAGAACGGCCCTGAACGTCCAGACATGCCGAATTTGGTGTGGTAATGCGTTCTGAAACGAATGAACTTGGTTCGTAGCTGGTGTCTGAGAGAAGGCGATTCTGTGTTTTCCCATCAAACGACTGAGTATGGGCCAAGGATGACTCGCGAACTTGGTATGTAACAATCCTCAGGACAAGGTTCGTCACCATTGTGAGGCAGCGGTTGCCAAACCTGACGACTCTTCGTCCTAATTTGCAAGATCGCCACTGGAATCATCGTTCCTCTTCGGTTGGGTCACTTGGCTCGGCTTGGTGGTGGTGGTGATGGTGGTGGTGGTGGAGCAGCAGTAATTATACCTGTAGAGACGGGCTTTCTGACGACGGAACCGGAGCAGGCGATTGCATTGAATTCTGGGGTTGGTTGGGGAATGGTGTCACTGGCTGGATATCGGTAGGGCGTTTCGACTAACGCGTCGGTTTCTGGAATAGTGGTGTCCTTGAATGAACATAGGTCGGACATTGTGACTGAAACGTCGATTTCCTCAGGCATAGTGAAGCAATTCGTAAGGTGGTAGGGTAGGTGTGCGAAATGTGTAGCCAGGACTAGTCGCACAGTTAACTGGGGATGTTGGGCGCAGCGCTCAAGTGCGCTTACTATGGACTTAAATAAACAGAAAATGTATCCATACTGTGTGTGGCTCATAATGCTACCTACTGGATTCTGCCTTGACTGTAAGTCGGTCTAGGGGAGGCTGTGAGCCCGGCGGTGAGCCCCATGGCTGGGAGCCCAAACCAACAGCTATCATGAGATGCGAAATAGTTGGGCAAGGGATCTCTCAAGTTGCTACTCCACGCTTGGGAATCATTAAGAGCCACTCTAAAATTATCACCAGAGCTGGGTTGGGCTGGCATAGTCACTGGAAGACTCATGAGAAGATCATCAGCTAAAGATTAGGTGGCTATGTGTTATCCTTCATCATCAGGGCAGAAGATTGTAAACCGGAATTCCATAAAAAGGAAAGTACAACAACGGGAGTGGGCTGTGCAAGTGCATCCATGGCTGTCTGTTGTATCTCTGCACCACGCTTGACCTGGACTTGACGTGGATCAAACCTCCATCAGCCGGGATTAATAACTACTTGATATACATGGCGTCGATAAACTAAAAACGGCCAATAAAAGACTGTCGCGCTCTTTGCGCATTTGTGAAATTACAATTGCTTCCTTTGTAGCCTAGTTACTCTGGTAGGCCTCCTGGGCCGCCCTGTTCACCTTGTTAGGTGTTACACATGCAAGGCTTTCTTGGCTGCATCTATCGCAAGAGAAGCGCAATGGGTGAAAAGCACATCGAGCCCAGACCCAGACCCGAGAAAAGGACCTCTCTGGCGTCTGAAAGCTTTACCATAAGCTTAAACATTTGATGCTGATCGCGCCCCTTAACTTCTAGTCCCCTTTGACATGTCGCAAAAAGAGTCGACGCACACATGTGCTTCTTCAGGCACGCAACCGGGCTCGGCAATTCAGGCTCAATCTGGCATTGCTCAGAATACACCCCCTTCACAAGAAGAAATCCAGTACAAACCGTGGAAATTCATCGGCTACAAAGGATACACTGAGTTTATATCATCCGAGGATGACTGGTTTATTCTTCGGCGCTTCGATACACTCAATGTCCGAGTCTCTCTTGCATTACAAGACGAGATATCGGTGCTGGAGAAGAAGCTAAGGGAACTGGATGAAGGGTATAGCCAACGTGGATCACTGGACCGACACAATGGGCGATTTCGAGGGGATGTGGAAGACCGAAGGGCTTTGATCGAACGGATATCAGACAAGCTCTACAAGTACAGTGAGTACATGACAATATCACCTGGGAATATGAAACTGATGGATCTCGGCGAATTAGATGCCTTTGTACTTCAGCAGTCTAAGCTCCGAAGCTATCCTGAAGCACCTAAACGGGACGTAGACAGCATCAAGAACTGGCACTACAACCATGACTATGAGGCAATAGCAAGAAAAGAACAGGAATACCTGGAACACGGCAAGGATCTCATCTGCATGGTCCAGAAAGACAAGACGCCCTTGCGCCGCCTCATCGACTCTTCTTTAACCATCCGGACCTTGCCAATCTGGAGGCACAAGGACAAAGCGGCGCCGAATTATGACGCCGAATACGTCTCTTACTACTCTGACAGTCGCATGGACACTTTTGCCTCTGCTGCGATTGCTGTCATTGGTGTCGTTATGCTCATCACGCCCATCTGGGTCCTCCAGGCTATGGATGGGTTGAAAGCGAAACTGGGAGTCATCACGGCGTTTGTGCTCATTTTTCTCCTGGTACTGTCATTTGCAATGGCGTCGAAGCCATTTGAAGCTCTTGGAGCGACAGCTGCGTAAGAAAATCATGCCATTTTACAAGAGTTGTTCTGACATTTTATAGGTATGCGGCAGTGTTGATGGTCTTTACCCAACTAGGAACCTCGGATCGATGAGAGAGTTTATTTTTAAGTGGTATCTTTTGGCATAATAGCTGGTGGATTCTTGAAATGCTGATATTAGGATCTTAACCTTGACTGATCTCTTTCTTCCCTGTTCTTCTCAATATAACCATCATCTCATATCCGTCAAGACCAGCTTCCTTCCCCTCCATCTTCTCTAGCTCTGTTTGCTGTTTGTCGTTGGTCAAAAAGCAAGGTTGAAAGACATCCCAGTCGGCCATAGGCCCTAGCCAGACAATGGTCCGTATGCGTAGATCCTGCTCGGTAATGGCTTTGATGTACTCGGCGACTAGAGCAGGCTGACGTGGATATACAAACATCAAGGCTGTCACATCGGGATCTTGCAACCTTGAAACGACATCCCAAGTACCGCGAACCGTGTAGATAGCTTGCTCTGGGAGATATCTGTTGACGGGGGGTTTCCCACTTAATTGCTGAACTTCGACGCCTTGCACGTTGAATCTGGGAGCCCCTGAGTCGTCTTTGGCTTCAACATGGGCGAGTAAGAGAGCCTCGAGTAGCCCTGAGCCGCTTCCGATAGAGAGCACAGTCGACGTTCCATCCGGATTGGCGGTGCCGGAGAATATCCGGGTTAGGATTTGTATAAGTCTGGATGAAAAGCTGAGACAACAGTTTGGGTGTCGGACGGGGGCATCCTGCAGGCTTGGGAGCTCCAGTGTTGAGTTCATGATAGGTTGTGATGGATGTAAGGGAAGAGAATATAGAGGATTGAACTAGTGCATAGTGGCACTCGGTTATAGAAAAAAACTTGTGACACCAAGACGCCCTCATATGGCAGTCTAATTATTAGTAAAGGAAGGAATAAAAAAGAGAAATGATAATATAATTATCTTCTATTACTACTAAATTATTTTTAATAATTTTCTTAGAATTCTTAGACTTAAATTTAGTCATTTTACCCTAATAACTACCTATTAAGGGTTGGTTTAGTATCTTTAGTTTTTCTACGGCCGCGTGAGTGGGCTTTAAAGTGGATCTGCTACCATGATTGAGCATATCAAGGGAAGCAAGCAAAGCCTACAATTACTATGTAATTACAATAAAGCCACCATAGACTGATATCCATGAAATGGATGCTATTAGTGCACTGTAGCACCCAACTTGTCGACGAGCCTCCAGTAACTCTCCGCCGAACCTTGTCTCAATGACTTGCCAATGAGGATCATGACCAGACACATGCACCATAGCACGAGACCAAGAACTGCAATCAAGATGAAGGCATTCTTGAGGCCGAGGTTCTCAATCATAGGGACGACCGAGTAGGAGAAAGCGAAACCTGGATACTGTGAGAAGAAATCCCTGAAATAGGAGGTGAATTTTGTACTTACCCGTGAGGTTACGGATCAAAATAGAGGTGACGAGACCCTCACCTGCAACCTCCTTATAACTGTCCAAGATGTAGTTGAAAGCCAAAGCCGACCCGATGGGCAGAGTCACGCTGATGAGACCAAGTCCAAAGGCGATTCCTACCCAGTGAAGATGGTATGCGGCGCCGATCCCATAGAGCAGACAACCAGCTGGATGTGCTACAATACACACAAGGCAGAGCCACAGACGTTGTTCTGGCTCCATGATTCCCCTGTTTCTCCGGGCAAACCACACAGCCATCCTGTCGCTTGTTGTGCTGCAGAGGACACAGCCGATGGAAACACCAACAACCGCTGCAAGATAGAAGAGACCAATAGTGTTGGTTCCAAAGTTGTATGGCTCGTTGCCGAGGATGAGAGCCAAGGAACCCCCGACTACATTATACCACGAGAGAATACCGCCGACAAGGAAGCCGCCGAAGACAATGGTCGGATATCGCAAGAGCTGGAAGGGAAGGAGGATGGCACGCTTGGTAGCTGGACGCGGTGACTCAAATCCCCAAAGAGCTAACTTTTGCACAAATGTCTTTGGCTCAGCCGGGTAGTCAACTTGGCCCCCAGCAGAGATCGAAGCAGGTCTCTGTTCTCCATCCTTGGAATCCGGCTTTTCCGATGGTTGCTGCGGTGCCTCTTCTATCACCCCAGGGGCTTCCTTGGAACTTATTTCAAGAACTTCGGCAGGGATTGTTTCTGGACGGCTGAACATGGTCTCCTCAAAGAACAGAAACGTGAGGACAGTAAGAACGCCGCCGATGATGGAAAGAATATATTGAATCCAACGCCAGCCATGGGCTTCCGCCACAAACCCCGAGGCAACAGGGCAGAGGAAGGCGCTGCACCAGAGGTTCCAGGAGTATATACCCATATAAAGGCCTCGTTCGTGGATGAAGAAGACGTCGTCGATGATGACTTCGATTAGGGTTTCCATTGGAGACGAAACAATGCCGAGGATTATTCGGTTGACAAACAGCTCGGCTCGCGACTCGACGTAAGCGGACCAGAGAGTGACAAAGGTAGTGAGCAGGATCGAGGCGACCAGGGTAATGCGACGGCCATAGGTAAGGGCGACGTTTTGAGTGATGAGTGTTCCCCATCCCAGGAAGAGATATAGCAGACCATTGCCAGTACTGAGGCCAGCGACAGAGATGCCCGTGTCCGCCTCGATCATGAGGTACGCAGGAGACAGGCCCGAGATGATTGCAGCAGCCAGGAAGCACCAAGTCATTGCCCAGAAGATATTGAACAACTTTCGTCTGGGAGTCCAAGAAAGGGGTTCATCCGGATGATCGCTGGGCTGAGGGATGAGGACAATGTCCTTGTGGCCTTCGCCGTGTTTGGCGTGGACCACACCCTGTATGTCGACGAGCTGGACGGTGCCCGGAATGAGAGTGGAACTCATCATGTTAACTATAGAAACAAGGAGATTGAGATAAAATAAAGTTGAGTTGAAGATGATCCTTTGTGATGGATGGTTGATGTCGAAAAGATCGACGAGTTGTCGTACCTAGGTTGAGTTGGTTCTTATGGACATGCCATCTCTAGTGTCCGGAGCGACTGAACCTTGGGAAAAGCCAAGATAGAGGCGATCGAGAAAGATGATAGACTAGTTGCGGACACGAGGACTAGGGGCCAACTAGGGCTATGCCGTTACAGGCAACAAGATGGGCCTCTTGTCTATCCGAGGCCAAATGGATCTGACTAGGCGTTGGGACATGACACATGGATGTCTCGTGGCGCAATTCCACGCCGGACGGGGAGGGAGGCCATGGATAATGGCACGTCAGAGACACCAGAACTACTCAAAGGATGAACTAAGGGTTATTAAGTATAGTCAGTAAATGTATATTAAATATAATAAAAATATGAGATATTTTAAAGAACCTTTATCTATTCCTATTATATTCTTTTGATTATATTTAGATAGTAATAAGCTAATACATTCGTGTTAGTGTGTCGTTTTTTCCTTGACCCGCGTGGATGGGTTTGGGGGGAATTAAACTACTTGGGTTGATCGATCGAAGTTAAAGTTATCGCGGGGATCTAGACTCTGGATTTGACTACCTAGTTGGGAATTGCGATTGGGGCGATGATGCGTGGATCATGCATGTCCTTATTTACACTACCTTTCGATAATTGAGAAGGATCACGATGCCTGTTCAAGTCATTGCCAAGTCATAAATCTGGGTCTTTTGGGTCACCCGTTCTGGCGGTCTACTTGTTTCCTCGTCTGCATGTCTTAGTACTACCACTACTGACTACTGATACGAGATGGGAATACCATATGTCTTGATTTACGTGGAGATTGAGGGGAGACGCAGATGGATAGACCATCTCTTCTAAAACGAGAAAACCTGGTCCTCCAACTTGCTCACGGCTCGAGCTTTCTGATATCCCAAACTCTCAGTCACCTTCTTCAGAGAACCGACCATGGGAGGCGGGCCGCAGAGTAAAATCTTGACATCTGGTGCAGGGGCAGGAAGCCATTTCTGTTCACCATTAGCGGAAGCCCCTGAGAAAGTGAAGCCTTCCTTGGTTCTTACAGTGATCATGTCAGCTGTGATGTAGCCAACTCCCCCCTTCCAGCCCTGGGGAGGTTTGTCAAGTACGTATCGGATGCGAATGCCCTCATCCCTTGCCAAGCTGTCAAGCTCATCCTTTAGGAGGATATCTTGCTCTGTGACATTGGCAAATATGAGTCTACCTTGGTCCTATCCCCGCTAGACCGGCCTCGGACAATGGCTGCTATGATCTGGAGCATTGGCGTGATGCCTGTACCCCCAGCGATCATTCCAAACCGGCGTACCATGTTTGGGGTATATGTGAAGGCTCCCTTAGGACCCCGTACCCGGATGGATTGGCCGATGGATAATGAAGCCACAAGCTGAGAGATGTTCCCCTGAGGGTAGGCCTTGATGAGGAGGTCAAAGTAGCCAGGCTGATGATCGCCCGAGATAGGGGTATAGGACCGTATAATGTCTTTGACACTGCCGTCGGGCTGTTCGATAGCTGCTCCGATGGATATATGTTGGCCGATTGGAAGGCCAAGGATCGACTCGGGCGATGGCAACTTGAAGCGTTAGCTAAAGTCGACGGTAAGTAAGGACAAAGTTCCGTGACGGTGCGATTGTGTCGTACATGGCTACATTGTGGCTGACGATGGTCTTTTCGGCGAGTTTGAATTGTTGAAAAACGTCGGGTTTGAGAACGGTTCTCTTTCCTGGGCCTGCTGGTAACGACGTATATCAGCAGCAACTCGATGCAGGTATGGGTAGAAATCAACAGTACTTACCAAGGGCGAGATAGAATGCACCCCCGAAGAAAAGAATCGCCACTATCAAAGAGATAGTCTTGCCGACTTCTGTTGAGAACGAAACGCTGACGACGACAACCCCTGGCAGGATGAAGCAGAGCGCCAAACCTTTGGGCAGGCCGTGGTCAAGCTGCCAAGACACGGACATGTTGTTGAATATTGCTGGAAGGGAGACTTCTTTGCAAGGTGAAAAGGATATATGGAGCAATCGGAGTAATTGATTGAGTAGGGGTGGTCTGTGATTTCGTCTTCAGATAAGGGGGCGCGGAATGGGGAGGCCTATGTGAAGAGGATAGGGGAATGATTCCATTACGACCGATGAAAGTCCATAACAGATCCACACGATGAAAAAGGAAGAAAATATGGGATCCATTTCACCGCAGGGCTCGTTCTGGCCCTGAGTGACTGGAGTATCCATGGTCATCGTGGCATTTGGCCGCACAAGTTGCCCTATTTGGCAACAGATTTGGCAACCAGGCGCGAGCAGCAAGATAGTCGCAGCAGCGAAAGATGCATTGGGTAATTATCTAACCAAATAGATAGCTATGGGCTGGTTGATTCCAAATCAAAGCCCACTGGTGGGCGGTATGGGCAACTAGGCCTCGACGTATGGTGTCTATGGTGACCCCTTTCGTAGCATATATGGAAGAAGTCCTCTCGTTGCATCCTAGAGGACCAATCTTCATTGTCCATAAATCCCACCATGATAACATTCACATTGCAAGATGTGGCCAGCAAGTCGACGCAATCCTCTGGGTACATCGCCATCGACAACAAGGTGTACGAGATCACCGATTACATATCAAAACATCCGTCAGTAACCCATTTCCTCTGGCTACTGACTCCAACTGACCCAAAATTGTCAGAGGCGGCGATGATATCCTAGCCGAGGTGCTGGGGACGGACGCTACACAGGCCTTCCATGAGGCGGGACACAGTGAGGAGGCAATGGAGCAGCTGAAACCACTCCTTGCTGGCGAGCTGCAAGTTTCCAAGAAGGAGAATACAGTCACTGTGAAGCGGCTTTCTGGTCTGTACATGTGGTTGGTGTCGGTCTTTGGAGTTGGATTACTATCAATGTTGGCTTTCTTTTATGTAAACATTGCATCTGTACAATAAAGTCTTGACCGTCTACGGATGCCACACTGTCGATGTTGCAGATGCTACTCGTTGATGCTAATGTGAAGTTCGGTTGAGTGTTCTGTTGAGTATTGCCCTTGTAGTTGCCGCCGAGTATTGACAGTATCTCCACGATGGCCCCGAGGTGGAGGTTGCGTGCCTAGTCATGGATCGCTTGCCAACCGAGACATCCGCCGTGGACAATCCTCGGAGCCGATAGTCCAGATCAAAACCAACCGGGAGATAGAAAAGAATATCCGGTTCATGGATAGAGAATCCTCGAGTCAGCAAGACACTTGAGCGGGCACTCGATTCAGGGCGTCATATGTCAACCCCGCTAGGATCAGCGGTGCGTCTTTGAAACGCTAAGGATGTGGTCAATGAAATTACTGGAATAGGCAAAGGAATCCTTGGGGCTGCTCTTGGCGCTTGCATTGCGCCAGCGATAGTCAAGGTAACTCAACCCACTTACAGTGATAAGAGCCGAAGCTTAACTATGGTCGACTCGTACATAAAGCCATGCCTCGGGCCTTGATCGCCTGGGGGTTGGACGTTTTCTGTCATATCCTTTTCTAATTCTAAAACAACACCATCTTGCTATTCCACGCAGATCCTTTGATAGGTAGCCATGAGCAACTTGGGGGTAGCTGGTGATGGCATCATCGGCATCACGCTGCTTCTAGTGGCGCTCACTACACTTGCTCTGATCCTGTCCTCCCGACCTCACGATGGGGACAAGTTGGAGGTTACACAGGTAATCAATAACCATACATCTTGCAAAACTCACAACTAACTCTTGATCAGATCTATGTCTACCCAGTCAAGGCACTCCGAGGCTCGCCGATGAAAGAAGTCCGTATTGGCAAATACGGGGTCGTCGGAGACCGCACCTTTAGCCTGCAAAAGGTGCACCGTGATGATAAAACGGGCGAGCCAAGATACGAGACCATGCTGGCGGGCTACTATTTACAGTTGATGCTGTTCCAGGCATCAATTGACTATAACCAAGACCAGGGTCCAAATGCTGCGGAAGTCGTCGTGACTTGGCGTGGTCGAGGTACCGAGTTCGACATGGCCAAGGATGTCAAGACAGCCGATGAGATTCGATTCCCGCTTCATCCTTCAACAAAGGGACGCAAACAGTTTGAGATGAGCCTGCATGCAAGCAAGGCGATGGCCTTTGAGATGGACTGCAAACTATCAGCATGGTTCTCGGACCGTCTCGGTTTCGAGGTCCTCCTCGTCTATATCGGAGATGGATCTAGGCCTGTTCTTGGTTCCATGGCACCCAATAGCAAATCAGGTCTCACAAGAAGCCGCCTCACACGTCGCGTACAATCTCTACTTCCAGGATTAGCACATCCGCCAGAATCTCTGGTGTTCAACGACATCGCCCACTACCTCGTCGTAACAGAAGAGTCTAATGATCAAGTCACATCCAGACTCGACGAGGGGTATACCATGGACGTGACCAAGTTTCGGCCTAATATTGTCGTGCGAGGCGCATCTGGTGCTTTTGTCGAGGACTACTGGGGCGAACTTACATTCGACGGTGACATTCAGATGCCCTTGACGGCCAATTGCTACCGGTGTCAGAGCATCACTGTCGACTATGACACGGGCAAAACGGCAACTGATGATAGGGGCATGGCGTGGAAGAAGCTCAACAAGGACCGGAGGGTGGACAAGGGAGCAAAGTATAGCCCCGTGTTTGGACGTTACGGCTACTGCTTTGGCTCTTCGCTGGGTAAGAAGATTCGTGTTGGACAAAAGGCAAAGGTGACGTATGTCAACAAAGACCGGACAACGTTTGGTATGTTTCTTCGTCTCGTCTCGAATAATTGGCAGATTTTCTAATGCTGGATGATAGATTGGCCGCATCTAACGTCGTTTGGGATCACTCAGACAAAGAAGTGATGGATACTTGCCCAGTCTTGGCTGATGTCAGAGGGGAAGGTACCAAAAAGGCGTTGCAAAAAACTAAAGATGGGGTAAAATGGATGTCAATTAAGTAGTTTATCATCTCACAAGAGATGTATGAATTCTGTTGCACTGAAGCCTTGGATGGTCTTTGCATTGAAATGAGAAGTGCTACTCTTGGAGGCTGGGTGACAGAAATACCGAGGACAATCAAATGTTCGTAGGGCTTGGGCCTATTTATTAGTTCAATAATAGGGCGGTCGAATCACATGAAACTAACAACATCTAGACTGGCGCATATCTCAGCGTGGTTTCCACTTTGTAAGGGAATAACTAGCACTATCCACTGATTCCTAGAATGAGAAATATGAATTAGTTACATCTTCACAGATAGTAGACATCAATTTATCATGTTCGAGAAGTAAATACTTGAAGCACCTATCAACAGCAAGCAAAAAGCTCCCGCCCTTCCCATCAAGGTGGCTTCGCACTAGGCGGGCGCTAAGAGGTCCACTTGGCAACCCAATCCCCACTCGAGCTCAGGTCCAGGTCCAGGGTCAAGTTTTCATCATCGTCATCCTTGGCTTTCAACCAATCCAATTCCATCCATCCATTGTTTGCTCCCAATCTATCCAATCCAACCACGGCAACGTCAGCTTTGCCATCCTCTCAAGCTTCAACAAACCTACTATCTATCGTATAACTTCGTGATGGCCGCCGCTTCGTCCATCGAGTTTTAAAAAAAGATTTGAGAGAATGAAGCGCCTCGGAATAGCTACCTACGACGACAAAGACGACGACGTCGACGCGAACCGACCATGAGCTCCGCCACGAGCTCTTCCACCGCCGCATGGCCACCCAAGCGCCCTTCTCAGCGAATGGTACGTAGTACAGTTGCACATCATATCAACGCCATTGATCTTGTCTAATGCATTGAGAAGAAACTGAGAAACGGCACCTTCATCATCCCCCGAACTGGCGAACGTTCGCGACAAGAATTCTCGCTGCGCACCTCGACCAATACGACATCCAATACCAACAACTCCAACGATTCCTCTGCTTATCGCTCATTCGACACGGCCGAATCGACCAGCGACCGTCTGCGCATCATCTTCCACAACATCAAGGTTGCCTTCGTCCTACTATGGGCATGGCTGAACACGGAAGAGGGCCATGGAGTCCTCAAGTGTGTACTCGCCTATGTGCTCGGTAGCATGGGTACCTTTCTGACGCCTCTCTCCAACTTTTTGGGAAACAGAGACGGAAAGCATGTTACAGCTACCATCACCGTCTACTTCCACCCTGCTCGAACCTTTGGGTCCATGCTCGAGGCTACCGTCATAGCCTTTGTCGCCGTCGCATACGCCGAAGTGATATCGTTGTTGTCGATGGGCATAGCCATTGCCATGAAGACTCAGTTCGGCCTGACCGCTACTGCTCACGCTCTCATCCTTATTATTTGCATTGGAGGAGGTTTGGGCTTTGTCGGTTGGGTCAAGCAGAAGCTTAACAATCCCTTGGTCAACGTCGGCTGTACCTTGACCTCAATCGCCATCATCTCTGTCATCACCAAAGAAGAGGGTGTCCATGGCGGTTATTTTGACGATGACAAGATTGTTCAAGTCTTGAAGATGCTTGTCATTGGTATTACCTGTACCTTGGCAGTCAATGTCTTGGTCTGGAAGGTCTCGGCGAGACGGGTGCTTCGAAAGTCCATCATGTCCGCCACTACGTCTCTGGGCGACAAGCTCTCGACCATCACAAAGGGTTTCCTCAGTGGTACTGAGGATGAGCTCTGGTCAGCAGAGTACGGTCGTGTCTCAGCTAGGTATAACACGGCCTACGCCAAGATGAACTCGACACTCCGCGAGGCCAAGTTCGAGCACTACTTTTTGGGCCGCGAATCTGTTTATCCACTTGATAGACGGTTGAGTAGATCTATCGACACATTGTCGCAGGCGATTGGAGGATTGCGGAGTGCACTGGAAACCCAGTTCGCCTTGCTTAGAGAGGTTCCGATCCTGGAAAACCAACCTCTTGCGTCCCCAACAGCTGCTGGCTTCTCGCCTGCCTTAACCCGTGCGATATCTGACTTCTTTGATGAAGCCAGGGAGCGATTAGCCGTCATCGACGAGTCCGGCGAGAGTGAGGAGGAACGCCAGACCAACAACAGAAACAAGTCAGACAGCGCCCTTGATACTACGACAACTTTCCAAGTGCCCTCGGACATTTTTGCTCTCTTTATCGACATGCTTGGCCCGTCGATCAAATCTCTGGCTCATACTTTGTCCGAGATTCTCCGCGAACCTGCCTTTGGCAAGGATCCTAACACGGATATTGCTGTCAACGAGCAGTTGAGGGAGAGTTTGCGAGATGCCCTCAACCTCTACAATAATGCTAGGGCAGAGTCCCTGCAGGAACTCTACCGCGCCATCGAGATGGGGCGAACTCGATCGGAAAAGATCCAGGCCGATATCGAGGAGGTAGCTGCGGCTTGCGGGCATTTCTCGTTCAGCTTGCAGGCTGTTGCTGAAGAGACTGACGCCTACCTAGATGTCCTCGAAGACCTGAAGTACTCTACTGAGACCGGCTCACGATCTTGGAACTGGCTCAAGGTCTGGAGGTACTTCAAGTGGACTAGAGCCTCGGATAAAGCCCCCCTCGACGACCCTGAGCGAGAGAGCCTGATTCCTAAACCACCAGTCAGGAGGCTTCGCAAATCTCAGCTACCAAAGGGCATTCCCGACACAATGGTGAAGCGACGTGACACTTTCAACTGGGATGCTGCTCCTCAGTCTAGTAAAATCATGAGGAGGTTCGCCCAGAGAATACTCACCATCTCGCGGTTCCTCGTAAGAGAGGACATTCTGTTCGGTCTCAAGGTTGGCATTGGAGCACTGCTCTGGGCCATGCTCGCATTTATCCCCTCGACAAGGCCCATCTATCAAACTTGGCGAGGTGAATGGGGTCTTCTATCCTTCATGATTGTCGCGGCCATGACAACTGGTGCGTCAAACACGACGGGAACCGCCAGGTTCAAGGGGACGATCATCGGTGCTATCTTCGCTATAACTGCTTGGACCGTCAGCCGAGGGAACGCCATTGCCCTGGTGTTCATAGGTGGCCTTGTGGCTCTATTCAATTTCTATGTGATTTTGGTGGTCAAGAAGGCTCCCCTAGGTAGAATCGCCCTGCTGGCGTACAACGTCAGCACTCTGTATGCGTACAGCATATCCCAGAGTGTCGATGATGACGATGACGACGAAGGAGGCGCTGATCCCTTGATCTGGGACATTGCCTTCCATCGAGTCATCTCGGTTACTCTGGGCATCCTCTGGGGTATCATATTCTGTCGACTCTTTTGGCCTATTTCTGGCCGAAAGAAGTTTCGAGAAGGTCTTTCTGTCTTATATTTACAGATGGGTCTCATCTGGAAGCGTGGCCCTCTCACCGTGTCACTTCATAGTAACAATACGCTCGACTACATGCGTGAGGGTGAACAGGCCGCTCTTCAGCGGTATGGTAAGTACATTCTCCCTCTCACCCCTGGATACTGGTGCTGACTCTTGTAGCTTTCAAACTGGAAAGCCTCCGTTCCTCTGCGAAATCGGAATTTGAACTTCGTGGACCTTTTCCAGATGCAGCCTATGGCCGCATTATGCGATCTACCAGAAACATGCTTAATGGTTTCTACGCGATGCGTCTCATCACATCAAAGCGAAGTAGCCTTTCCGACGGTGAAAGAGCACTGCTCGAGTTCACAGCCTCGGAGAGAATGCTTCTCTGCGAACGCATCTGCCACGTCTTCCAGGTCATCGCCTCGTGCCTGATGCTGGAGTATCCGCTGACCGACGCCATCCCAACTGTCGAAAATAACAAGGATCGGCTCTTGGGGAAGATCTACCAGTTCCGAAAGGAGCACATGGGCGTGGATCTCTTGGGCAACGAGTCACCGGTCGCCCTCGAGGAGAGTGACTATGCCCTGCTGTATGCGTACACCCTTGTAACGCTGCAGGTGGCGGCAGAGCTCAACAAGGTGAGGGCTGAGATTGAGGGTTTGTATGGTGTTTTGCACGAGGAGTCTTTGCTGTTGCAGTGATAAGAGGAGATTCATGGCGTGTTTATGGGTCGTTTTGCATAGGTATCTCTGGACAACCAACTGGTTACATCTTGTTAGGAGTGGCATTCGGCGTGTTTAAGGATATTATCACGATACATATACAGGAAAGGTACGGGCAAGGTATATACGATTATAAGCCTTTGTGTTTTCAACTTGTTCTTGTTGGTGATTCTCAAGTTGCATGGATTATACATCTACCCTGTCCCTATAGTCATGATCCAAATCACAGTCCTATCCTTGACGCCAACTCCTTTGCAAATATCCATGAGTTACATATGGCTTAGAAAGAACACTCCCTTAGTCGACCCAATCGACCAACTTCATACTCCACCCACCGTCCAACGCCCTTGCGTCCCGGTACAAGTACACTACCAGGATTCATGACATGGCATCCCTCGTATGTGACACAGAAGGGTGGTGCTGTCGTGTCAAGGAGGACCATGGCCGTAGGTAGCGGGTATAGGTGCAGCGCTGAGGCGTAGTCCCAGTGGATAGGACGGATGGTTTGGCGGAAGGGCGCGAGGTAGCCTTGATCGAGGAGGGTCTTGACGAGTTTCTGTGCGGCATGGACATCATGGGGGACGAGGGGAGTAGCCGCAGATGCAGTGTCAGTGGTAGTTGGGTCGTCATGGTGGGCTGCATCAAGATCCATGGGTTCGGAGGGTTGTCTCTCATCTCGAGGTGCTTCAGGGGGTTGCTGCGAGTCGTCGGTATTGGCTTCATGAGCCTTGGGCTTGAGTCGCACGGATGTTCGTCGTAGTCGAGCAGATACGTCGTCCCTGAAGAGGACGAGCTCGTGGTTAGGACCAAACAAGCTGAGTCTGCTGGGATTAGACGTCCAGATGGCAGAACCGTCGGACTTGCCTCCAGCCTCGGCGTTGGCTGTCGCAAAAGCGCGGCGGATGCGGGACGTGAACATGTCCGGGACGGGCTTTCGAGGTATGGGCACGGAGGCACCGGCGGTGAAAGCTGATACCCAGCCGTCGTTGTCGCCGGGGACAAAGACAAAGGTGGATGACTGGAGGAGGGTAGGGTAGTCGGAGAGGGCAGAGGCGAGGGCGTCAAAGTATTCCTTGTATTCGATACTTCCGCCACTGCCACCTCGCGCCAGAACAGAATGCTGTGTGAAGTTGCCCATCAGGACAAATGTAAGGGGCACCGAGCCCTCAGGTTCAGATGCGTATGTGGAGAGGATCTTGCGCAGGGCTTGTAGAGTACGAGGTTGGTCGAGGTTGAGCTCGCCGATGATGACCACGCGACCACGAGGTGGTCCATCATCCTCTTCATCTCGGGCACGAAGAAGGCGCTGCTCAAGCCTTCTCATCTTGGTACCGCAAGCTCGCTCGCTGCCCACGCCTAGAAAGTCGATCCAGCCGAAGCCGCCTCCTATGGTCTGCTCCTGGCCGCCATCAGGGCCACTGATTCCAAGGGTTGCCTTGCGTCTTTCGCACGGAGGCTGGCCGATGAAGAAGCCTTGGAATCGGCCGCCTAGCGTACCTCCAACACCGCTGCTGCCGCTGAGGCCCTTGCCTACAGATTCATCTTCCTCTTCATAGACACCATCCACCAGGACGATCATACCGGGACAGAACCAGGCTGAGTCCTCAGGGATAGCCACAGCTTGAGAGAGATCCAGGGCGATAGTGCCTGTCAAGTCGCTAATAGCAAGGTCACCAGTAGGGAGGATGACCAGCAGACCAAGCAACATGTGACTGCTGC
Organism: Fusarium duplospermum; assembly: GCA_003946985.1. NCBI lineage: Eukaryota > Fungi > Ascomycota > Sordariomycetes > Hypocreales > Nectriaceae > Fusarium > Fusarium duplospermum. The sequence goes on from NKCI01000061.1 coordinate 140,050, forward strand.
CATGACGACCCAGCAGGTTGGCGATTGGTGTGAGCTTGAGGGATTTCTGATTAGATAGAGAACGCTGAAGAGTGCGCTTGCGAGAGGATGAGACGGCCGAGGTCTGGAATGATTCGTTGCGGAGGAGACGCTGGTGGATGACATTATAGCGGTTGCGGAAGACTGTGGTTTTGTGTGATGCGACTGGTAATAATGAAGGTGACGAAGTGTCTCTGGAGAAGAATTAGCAAAAAGGTTGGTTCTAGTATACCGATGTACAAACCTTTCAAAATGTTTCTTGCTGACGTTGTATATCAGTCTTGGCTGCTCATAGGCGTTGATGATCTTGAGCCATGCCCTGGGATCCTTGGTATTCTCTTCCTCAGGCTCTTCTTCCACGCCCAACCCCGACATTCCAAAGCTCTTGTTAGCATCGTCCGTCGTAAGTTCTGCCGGCCGTAGTCCCAATCTCGTGTTCAGCGCCTCGTTATCCTTAATATCGAGCATGCTGTCACCCCGTGGGAGTCCCCTCGCTGGCCCTGTGATTCTGCCACCACTCATGTTCCCCTCAAGCGCCTTGAGAATCTCCTGCAGCTCCTTGCTCGTCCCTTCAACAATGACACCTCCATTTCGATTCTTCCAACTTCGCGCAACTTCCTCAAGCACCCTCTCAGCCAGACCCTCTTCTCGCCATCCTGAACCGCAATGTCTTCCGATGAAGGACGCAAGTTCTTGAAGAGCAGATGATGTGAGGGTAAGGGAGTGCTTCTTTGTAAACGTGCGAAAGGCAAGAGGTCGTAGCGTAGGAGGCGGAAGGATGATCGGTAGGATGGCGGCCTTGGGGGCGTTGACGGCGAAGGGCTTGAGGGGATGAACAGGAGTGCCAAAGGCGGGAGAGGATGAGGGTATCGCAGAAGACGGCGGTGCGCCTGGTCGCTGTTTGCGAAATATGGGAGCTGGTGTTTTGTCCATTTTCAGATTATGAGTTCGGCATTATAATCGTCAATGTTGATATTGATCAATTCATCAACGTCGACGATTTTACATGTGCTACCCATGAAATTGTCTGGGGCCGTCGAGGGGTCGCGTCCAAGACCGCGTCGACGCGTTTAATTGAATTCGCATTAGCGCATAATACGCCTAAAGGCATGTCCCGCGTTGAACCAGTGACCTCATCCAACGTGGGGCTGCTTCTAAGAGCTCGGAGCTCGAATGCGACGAGTCGAGAGACAACATCGAGCCTTGAATCTCCAATTGGCAACGCAATGCTGGGGACAACGTTTCGTTTTGTGGCTCGTCAACGGGTAGTGCCATTTAGGGCAATCTCAAGCCTCTCGAGCAACCCCAAAATCGTCAGTATACACCACCGCCCACAATCATACCCTGAGTATACCAGATACTGACTGGAATCAAGAAAGTCCTGAGCAATCCCAGTTCTCCCTTTACGCACATCCTCAGCTATCTCGAGACCGAACCTCCGTCTGAGCGCCTAGCGATCGGAACCACCACCGAAGTACCTCCCACGCCCCAGTCCTTCAACGAGAACCACGACTTTGTCAAGATCCTCAACGAGGTGGTATCCGAGTATGGCCACGAGGATGAAGACCTGATCAGCCAAGCGCGGGCATTCGCCAGCCCAGGAGGATTCAACCTCGGCTCGGGAGGCTCCTTCTTCTCCGCAAAGAGGCCTAATCGAGGCAGGTCACGGAAGCAAGGTGCCGGAGGTGGCGCCGGAGGTTCCGGTGCTGGCGGCGCAAGCGCTCAGGGAGGCGCCGGCGGGGCAGGACGGGGAGGATGGGTGCACCTCAGCGACCGGCGGAACCCCCCAGACTTTGGACGGATAGCCTGGCCTGAAGATATCCTGGGGAGCGTCGAGGTGGATGATTCTGGGACCATCATCGGCAAGGTGCAGCCCAGCGGGACATACCGTATCCTCACCAATGCTGGAATGTGAGTGAGCTTTACAAGTGATCTACGGAGGTGTTGCTAATTAGGAGAACAGCTTGGGACTCAGTCCGTTTTTGCAGGGCAAATTGATTGAGAGGCTGAAGCAGGAGGAGGCCAAGCAACATAGCGGTTGAGCATGTTGAGGGAGTGACGTGTCTGTGTACGTATTAAGAGATGGGTTACAAAAATGGAAAATGGAGTGGCTTGGGATTGGAACCGCTCTTGAAGACAATGTATCATAGCTGTAACGACTATTGTACGAATATCATTGCATTTGTTGGCCGGGGTGAGTCAAGTGACGAGCATTTGTGTGATGCATACCTACTTCTAGGTAAGAGCGTACTTATGCTTCGAAACTCTTTAACGGTTACATAATGAAATCCGGATTTCCCGAGCCAGGTATATTTCGCATCTCTTATTATTAAAAGAATCTAAGTTGTTGGGAGATTATCCTTAGGCTACTAATGAATCAGACGGTAAGCAAAAAAAAAGTTGGTGGGAAACCAGCCACGAGCGGTCTCAACTGATGGATGGGATGGGATCGTTGTATGAGGCCAGAGGTGCATATGAATCATGGGCTGATTAACACGACGACCAACAAGGCAACGAACGAATGGTTTCACCAAGGATTTCCCAGGGAGATGAATTAGGAGGAGGAAGCCCAACAAATTTGGTGTGAAAAGGGACGTTTTCGGCTGGAGAGCGTATTCGGATGGATTCTTGTCGTTCGAGATTATAATGATAACAAGCATCGTATTCAAGATCTTGGAATAATCCAGATACAATATCAATCCATGTCTGAACATGGCGGTCCACATTTCACGTCTCGTTTGCTTCCAGCCATCCATATCCAATCCAATCCAATCCATGGATGGTTCCATGAACGACCTTGGCTGGGGTTCCACTGAAACCAGACCTCACCTGGTTGGAGGGGCCCAGGCTCCTCCCCTCCCCTCCCCGGGGTGCCCATCCATCCATCGTCAGTGACTCCCGCCTACAGCGGGCGAGCTTTTAGAGCGCACCACTTCCACATGTGCTACAGCACTAACTTAATAATTTGGGCGCCCACCACCACCACCAACTCTCACATCCTGCCCGTCGTCTCATCCTTGTGAACGCCCCCTCCCCTCCTCCATCTTCAGACCGACCATATCGCACATATCAGGATTGCATCGCCCTCACCCATTGTCCTGATATTCACTGTTAGCACCCGATACCCAGCGGGCACCAACATCCACCGCCGATAGGTACCCATCGAGATCCCTCCAACCCCGCCGTCGTTCTCTCTCGTTCCTAGCCTTGGTCAAGGCTCTCGACACCCCTCCTCCGACAATCACCATGGCTCCCCGAGGCTTCGAGGACGAGGAGCTGACCATCTCCTTGTCCTCATCCCACGTTCGTCGACCTCAGCAGCAGCAGCAACAACCACAGCCACAGCAACATGCTCCTCAACCTGGCTCCCGCCCCGCCGATGCGCCGCTCAAGGAAAGGATCAAGACGGAGCAGCGCATCGGCGCCTACAAGGTCCTCCGCACCCTAGGAGAGGGCTCTTTTGGCAAGGTGAAGCTTGCTATTCACAACGGCACCGGCCAGCAGGTCGCCCTCAAGATCATTGCTAGGAAGAAGCTCATCAGTCGAGATATGGCTGGACGCGTGGAGCGCGAGATCGAATACCTCCAGCTGCTGCGTCATCCCCATATCATCAAGCTGTACGTTACACCTGCGGGCATGTAACCCCAGACTCACGACTGACCCTGGTTCTCTAGTTACACCGTCATCAAGACCCCCAATGAGATCATCATGGTTCTCGAGTACGCAGGCGGCGAGCTCTTCGACTACATCGTCCAGCACGGCCGTATGAAGGAGGCTGAGGCCCGTCGCTTCTTCCAGCAGATGCTTTGCGCAGTGGAATACTGCCATCGTCACAAGATTGTCCATCGTGACTTGAAGCCCGAGAACTTGCTCCTCGACGAGAACCTCAACGTCAAGATTGCCGATTTCGGTCTCAGCAACATCATGACAGACGGTAACTTCCTCAAGACGAGTTGCGGCAGTCCCAACTATGCAGCCCCCGAAGTTATCGGCGGAAAGCTGTATGCTGGTCCAGAAGTAGATGTGTGGAGTTGCGGCGTCATTCTCTACGTCCTCTTGGTCGGCCGTCTTCCCTTTGACGACGAGCACATCCCCAGCCTGTTTGCCAAGATCGCAAAGGGTACCTACAGCATACCCCAGTGGATGCCTCTTGGCGCCGCCAACTTGATTAAGAAGATGTTGGTGGTCAACCCTGTGCACCGAGCTACGATCGAGGATATCCGGGCAGATCCCTGGTTCATCACCGATCTCCCTGTCTATCTCCAGCTTCCCGTTGAAGAGTTCTTCAACACGGGAGTGGATCCGAACAAGGCCATCCAAAAGAACGATATCGCACCTAATGCCCCCGAAAAGGTTCAGGAGAGGCTTCACAACGAAGTCACGGAAAAGATTAGCAAGACCATGGGTTACGGCAAGAACGACGTCGAGGAAGCGCTGCAGGCATCTGAGCCTTCGGCCATCAAGGATGCCTACATGATCGTAAGAGAGAACAAGATGATGCAAGTGAATCGTGAGTTCCCTTCCAGTTGGCCTGGCCCCATGGTGTATTGAAACTGATGCAGAACACCCTGAAGCACTGCTAGAGCCTGAAGGGTCAAGCCCCATGCTCAGCATGTCTTCAGCCCGGTCGGCGACTTCGACCACGACCACGACCACCCCTCGCCCTTATGTGAGCAAGGTTGGCATTCTACCTTCAAGTCTTCCGGCCTATCATAAGGATTACGTCGAGCGAGAAAAGGCTGGCGCCATCAACGACTCGCCTCCTCAGGTCTTGATCAACGACGAACTACCAGTTGCCAGGACAGATGCTGAAAAGGAAGAGACATCGCGCCGTCTCAGGCCGCATTCGCGAAGCCAGCTGCGCCTTGACGAAGCCAACACAAGACCCCAAGGCATGACACCCATCAATCCTCCTAAGAAGACGAAGCCGGTGCGGTGGCAGTTTGGTATTCGATCACGTAACTCGCCATGGGAAGCCCTTCTGTGCATCCACAAGGCTCTGCACAAGTTGGGGGCGACCTATATCCCTGACGAGGAATACGAATCACGACATGCAGAGGAACGCGCTGAAGCATCGGGTGATGGCAGCTTTGCCGATTCCTATGATGGCAGCCGAGGCTCCACCTCGAGCATTGATCCTATGAAGCGATACAGGCTACCAGCCGACCCATGGCACATTAACGTCCGTTGGGATACGTCAAGTAAGTCCAGTGCCATCATCTCTACGTCTTTGTCGCTAACAACGCCACCAGCTCTCAAGAAAAAGCTGCAGGAGAAAGCCGGCACCCCTGATGGACGACACGCCCATGAACCATTCGTCGCCCTGCACCTGGACATCCAGATCTACGAAATGGAGCACGGCGTTTACCTGGTCGACTTCAAGTGCTCTGGTTACGAGACAGCCCAAGGCCGGTTGCTCGAGGAAAAGGACGTGACCAGTCCCTTCCCCTTCTTGGACATGGCTGCCAAGTTGATTATGCAGTTGGCGGAAGCGGACTAGAGGAGGAAGACCATTTGATATCGGTACCACGATTCACGTTACTCGAACGTGCCGAATTGCACTACTTTGCGTACACAGCACCTTACTGAGACGCACTCTACCACCCAGAGTCACGCGCTACAATACTGCGCGTTTGGAGGAAGATGTTCCAATTCCAAAGGGGTCGTCTCAAGGAGGCGATTTACGGAGCGGATGCGCTTGGGATCGATGGGTCTTGGCAGCCGGAGCCGTGACCGGGCGGACGGACTCGGACATGCCGAACCTCGGAGTGTGATCGGAGCCGGAAGGGCAAGAGGGGATGGGATTTATAGCCATCTTACACAGATTGTGTTAGCGACGTCTTTTTTTTCACCACGGGCTGAGTCCAGTCACTCGATGTTGATATGAAGTTGCAATGCCTAGTTACATGCAGTATGATGGGTTTATGGTGGAAGGGAATAGGGCGCAGGAAAGGTAATGGCACCCATGAATTACACCACCTAGATAGACTTGGACGGGAGGAGCTGTCGCTTATGCCAGCGAGCTCATATGATTTCACGTATTCAACAGATGAAATGACAAGATTTGAAGATGAAATCTTTTAATTCTAGTGACCAGACGTCCTAGTTTATATATGATGATATCCATGACTAGAAGAGCGTAAAATGTGATATAGAGAAAACAGAAACAAACACCATTCCGCGGTATGATATCAAATGTCCAAAACATGATGGCTAAAAGCACATTGTCGCCCTCTTCCCGTCTGTGGACCAACAACCCTTGGGTCCTTTTTAGTCTACTTTGTACTGTACTCTTTCCACGCCAATGCGTCGTTGCAAGTTTGTACTTTTTTTTTCCTTTTCGTGATTTCATTAAGCGCCCCCAGTTTATTTGAACTGGTCCTCAGTCACACCAGCACCCATGGCAGCGGTAGAGCTGATACCACCGGTGACCATCTTCTGGAGCTCATCGACGTAGGTAGCGCCACTCCACTTCTGGTGCTTGACGACGTCGACCTTGGTGTCCATCTCAGGCTCCTGGACGAGCTCGCCGTAGGCTCGCATGCCGACGGTGCTATAGGCCTTGGCGAACTGGTCGCTGATGAGGGCGGTGGTGTGCAGACCGGCGAGGGTGATGAACTGCCAGCAGTAGCCGAGCTTGGCGAGGCGGCGGATGTAAGTCTCCTGCTCGTCGCGGGGCATGGCGGTCTTCCAGTTGAAAGAGGGAGACAGGTTGTAGGCGAGCTTCTTCTCGGGCCAGACAGCGTGGACACCGTCGGCGAACTCCTTGGCCTGGGCGTAGTCGGGCAGCTTGGACTCCATCCAGATGGCGTCGCAGTAGGGGGCGTAGGCGATGGCGCGGTTAACAGCACAGTCGCAGCCACCCTTCAGGCGGTAGTAACCCTCACGGGTTCGGGGGGCATCCCAGTCGAAGAAGATGTCTCGGCCGAGAACCTGGCTGGCGATGGCGCGAGCCTCAGTGTTGCTCTTGCCCTTAGCCTTGGCAGCATAGTCGCGCTTGAGGCCGGCCTTGTCAGAGTAGGAGCCGGCGTCAATGGCAGCAGCGACGGCGTCGTCGAAGCGGCTGAGCTTGGCCTGGGACAGCCAGTCGTCCTCGATGCGCTGAAGGTCGGCACCGCTCTTGCCAGCCTGCTCAGCGGCGATCATAAGATCGTTGAGAGGCTTGAGGGAGGGGTTGGTGGAGCCGAGGATGAAGGCGTGGTCGCGGGGGTCGATGGTGGTGGTGATGAGGGTGGCGGCCTCGGCGTCGGTACGGGCGATAGCGAGGAGATCGGAGCCTTTTGATTTCACATGTCAGCGCTTCAACGTTTCACATGTGAGATTTGGAGAATCTGGGGTAAATAAACTCACCCATGATGTCAGCCTGCGCGCGAATAGCAACCAGGCGGTTGATGTGCTCCTGGATGGGGACAAGGACCTTGCCAGCCATGTGGCCGCACTTCTTTGTTCCGGGGGCCTGATCCTCAATGTGGATACCGGCAGCACCCTTCTCGATGAAGAGCTTGGTGAGCTTCATGACGGCAGTGAGACCACCGTGGCCGGTGTCAGCATCGGCGACGATGGGGCGGAGGTAGTCGATGTTGAGGAAGTTGGCACGCTGAGCCTTGGGGACGCTCAGGCGCTCCTGGCGCTGCTTGCGGTCGTGGAAGAGCTGAGCCATGAAGAGGTGGCCGACCTTGTTAGGGACGGTAGTCTGGATTTCGAGTCAGTAAACTGAATCGCAAGTGCAATTGAGTGGCCACCATGCTCAGTAGATGGCAATGGCGCTGGGCGCAAGACTCACGTAGGGGTAGTCAGCCAGATCGGGACCAGGCTCGTCAGAAGCAGAGGCAGTAGAAGATGATTGCCATCCAGAGACGTAGACGGTATCGAGGTACTTGGCCATCTGAGTGACCATGGTAGGCTCCAAGCAGCCGTAGGTGTAGCTAGCATCTCGGGACTAGACAATGCGTGTTAGTGATCCTGCGCTTATAAAGCATCCCGCGTCGCGTAGTTGCTCACCTCGAAGCGATGCTCAAGAATCTTCCACAGCTTCTTGGCCTGAGCGTTGCTGGCATAGTTGATGGGCAAGTATCCTCGCTTGGAGACGATCTGCTCGGCAGTGAAAGGTCGCTTGGTGTGTCTCCATCGCGAGTCGGACCACCAGGCCTTGACAGCCTCAACCTCCTTCTGGAAGAGCTCGTCCTCGTGATCCGGGTTCACGGAGGGGTTCGCCATGTTGTTGGCCGCCATTGTAACTGTTTGTGATGAGGATTGGAGGTGAATTGGGTTGAGTTGAGGTGGTCGCGTGTGTGTAAGTTGAAAGGGTCGGAGCGGAAGAGGGTATCACAAGACAGGAGTGAAGATGAATGAGAATGGAGAAGGAATTGGAGACTTTTTTTTTCGAATCAAAGGATGAGGGAGGAGGCTATATTAAGTAGATTCAAGGCCGGGAGTTCCAAACAGCTTGAGTCACTCGACCTTGGATCTCTTTCTCCTGTGCCCCGTCGGTCCCATTCCCCATGGTGGTCATTGTTCTCCGCACCCGGCGTTCAGCGGGTGCCCCACCGAGTCAGGACGGGTCAGGGTGCACACCCAGGGTATCCACAGTGATTGGAGAGAGGCAATGATTGGGGTCGAGAGTCAGTTTTTGGTCTGGTCTGGTCTGGCATTTTGGTTAGCCGTGGTTGAAAGGCGAACAAGAGCTGGGGGAGTGGAAGTTGTAAAGTGGAGGGTGGAGGTGGAGATGGACAGAGGTACAGTAGGAAATAGTGGACCCGCCCTCCACGAGGAAAGAGCCAGCCACGAGAGCGGCAAACAGGGCCTGGTCCAGAATCACAAGGCCAGGACAGATCCGTCAGCCTAGCCAGATTGTCTCTTTTTTTTTTTCTGTGTATTTTTTGGCATTGAGTTTTGCATGTGTCTTGACGAGTCGGACGAACGGGTAGTTTACAATGGTTCCTTCATTGCAACTCGACACTCAAGAGCATCTAAATGCTCTGTATAGCATCACCTACGTAACCAAGGTACCTAGCCAGGTACCAGCGCTTCAACTGCGGCTCAAGAATAGTGGCCCTCGCTCGGAATCCCACCGAGCAGGAAACCAAATCTAAACCCGTCAGCCCTTGAACAACAATTTTTTTACACCTCGGCCCTGAAGAAGGAAATGCAATGGATGGGGATGTCAGAGCCGCCATCCCGTCGTCACGAGCAGCCGCAAACCAGGGGGGGGCCTCCACTAACCCCGTCCAACCGGCCGGCGCGCGGGCATGATCCGTGGCCATTGAACAAACTGGGGTAGACGAGCCGGACGGGTGTGGGTACGTACCTCCGGACAGTCACCGAGGGGAGAGGCCATCACGGGCGAGCAGAGACAGTGGACGGTAATCCTCCGTCGACGGTGATGGGAGCTTCTGTCGAATCAACGGCCGCAGCGTGATCGCGACGGGCAATTGGGCTTGCAGACAGTATGTACACACTCCGTATTGTGCATTTATTACGCAAGTTTGTACATACATACGGCCTGCAGAGCAAAAGAAAAAAACGGAGCTCGGTACATGTCCATCCCCTGGCCTTGCAGAGCCGTCAGAGGAAGCGCCCCTGGGGGAGAATGAACCTGCATGACGTCTTTCTTCTTCTTCTTCTTCTTCTTCTGCTTCTTCTTTACTCTACAAGATTCAAGTCTTGCGTATCTTCGGCTCAAAGGCTGGCACCTCGCACCTTGCCGCACATGGCGGATCCGGGGATCCGCTGGCCAGGGCGTCTTTTTTTGCCGTCCATTGACCGAGATGCCGAACGCCGTGGTGTCAATAGTTACCTAGTATGCGTCCTTGATCTGAGGCCTCTTGACCAGAGACTTTACCGGCTATGATGTCCCATTTCAGACCTGATCTGACTGAATGCTACTGTAAAGTCAATTCTTCAGCTACTTCACAACAAATAAGTCTCATGACCTTTTCCGAGTCGCCGACAAAGGGCAGTAAACTTCGGCAACAACGGCTCTAAAAAGACAAATGTACAAAATCCACCATGTGTAAAACTTGCCCCCCGCCATGTGCCTTTTCCCGACGAACGATCGAAACCCCAAAATCTCAGATACGGTACTTGGCCATCTACCGTACCACATCTTACCTGATCCATGCTAGATGAAGTAATCCCCCTCGAAACCTGGGGTACACACGACGTCTCTCTCCTCTCACCTTGACTCACCTCGAGTGTGTCCCTCTTCACCGGTTGTGACCTCATCCCTCTAGACCGGATCTAGGTTTCTTCTAGTTGAACTAGATCACGGCCGAGAGGATCAACCATCACCACCAACATCACGACGATGCAGTTCACGCTGCATAGCCATGCAATTGCAATCAAAGATATCAATCAGATAACTAGGCTTCAATCTTTTCTTTCTCTACACCGGTACAATTACTCTTTGCACGCACGCAATCTGCCCCTTCTCGGCCTTCCTCCGTCCCTGCCTCGCCTCTCCCCGTCCCCGGAACTTGGCCGAGGCCGAGTCCCGCCCTCACCGGAGCAGCGGAGGTCTCTGGCATGTGAAGCAGCCGCCCGCTCAGTCACCGAGAACAGCAACCGTCTTGACAGTCTCGTTCAGTTTCATCGGTTCTCCGAGCATGCTTCTCCGAATCTCACGGTCTTGATACTCCCTCGGAGCTGACTTGTCCGGGAATTGAAGTCCACCCCTATCCCACCCCCTTCTACCACCTACAGCACCTATTTCCTGCATCTCTTTTTTCCCCTGCTTTTAGAAACTGTCCCCTATCCTTGCCGTTTCCAGATCCCTATGAGAGGCCAATGGCTTCCATCAAACCCCACGCCTTACATCTAGAAGCACAAAAACTACCTCGGCCATCCGTTTTCATTCTACCGAGAACCCCAAACCTCTGATACACTTCCAGCTTACCCCCTTTGCCTACCTTGGTAAACTTCTCTCTGACGGCAGATTCCTTTGTTTCATGGATCTCACGTGCCCTATCAGCCGTCATTTCTCTTCGGTCACTTCCCGAGCTTGACACTACCAACCGACCGCCCTCGTCATATCGACCACATCGTTATACTTACACAAGTCATGCATTGCATGCATCACATGGAAATTCATCCATTGTCACTTGCTTGCACCGGCTTTTCAATTCCTGACTCAATACAGTACTGCATTCTATCAAGCCTCAGCTCAGCTCATTCAGATCTCGTCAGCTCGACACCGACACAAACTGAGCTAAGGAAAGGCATGTGACCTCAGCCTCGTGAGCAACCTGTGCCTTGAGTTGCGCTGGTGCCATCCTCTCCCGTCAACTGCAACCATGACCTCTCCCTCCTCCCGTTCGATGGTGCTGCCGTCTCTAGTATCGATCCCACCCATTACACACTTTTCAGCTCATCAGGATATCCTCAGTCTGCTAAACCGAACCTGACATCACCCCGTACCGCCGACATACAATTCGTACCTCAAGTTCAACTCCGAACAACAAAGACCTTGATGCGATAGAACAAAGACAAAAACCAAGATGGCATATCATGGCAAAATGTTACTCTCCTCGCGGCGTCACCTCATGTTGCCTTCAACCCACTCAAGAGTTCCAACTCTCGGCTCGGCGCATATTCAAGGCGCCAGCAGGGCAGCAAGCGCCTTCTCGTTGTTCTGCTCAATAGCCTTGATCAGTGTTGGGTAAGGTGTGAGCGCTCCAAGAGCTCTCCTCATGTGGGCGTTGACAATCTGCAACCCGTAGACGTAACTCGCGTTAACCCATGCGAATCTGTACTCCTTGTTAGTAAACTGTTCATCCTTCATCTTCAGAGAGAAAACATACCCTTCCTTGTTAACGCCCTTGAAGCCCAGACCTTGGTTGCCATATTCGGCGTCCACTCGGTGGGGATCAACTGGCTGCGTCACATCATACTTCTCGACAACCACGCCGTGGAAGTCGACAAACGCCTTGGTCACCATAAAGAGCCACTTGTAAGCAATCCGCTCCGCCTCCTCAGTGAAGCTGTAGCGGATCAATCCAGTCCACGCCAGCATCTGCTGTGGCGGCCAGCCGTACGGGAAGTCCCACTGCCGGTTAGGCCGGTTGAGGCCGACTGCTCCACGCGACTCCTCTGTTCCTGAAACGAGACCGCCGTAGGCCTCAAACTTGGGGAGACCCTTGCGCACCATCTCGGCGGCCTGCTTGGGTGTCGCAATACCAGCCCACAGGGCCCAGAAGGTCGTGCAAGTCTCATATGTGCAACGCTCGCGCTTCACCGTGTCGTAGTCAAAGAACATGCCTTCCTCCTCGTCCCACATCAGCTTGTCAACTGTCAACTTGCGTCGCTTGGCTCGTCGGTCCCAGGCTGCCGACGAAAGGATTTCTCCGGGCTGGTAGGGTGTTCCAGCGCAGAACTCTTCGGGCATGGCAAGCTTGTCGTTAAAGACACTGCGGATAGTACGGGCAATATCGGTCTCATACTTGAAAAGGAGAGAGTTGAGGTCGATGGTGGCCAAGTTAGCGCACACTCCCTCGAGACGGTACGAGGTGTCGTGGCCAGACTCTCGCACAGCGCGATCGTGCATGAAATACTCGTCAAGCTCAGGCTCCTTGACCTCGCCATGGTTGTAAGCGCGCACAAACTGCTCAAAGGTCATGTTGTGCTTCTTGACGTATGGGTCAAGAATGTGCACGAAGTGAGTAGCCTCAGTCTCAGGAGGCACTCCCATGCCCTCTGGTCGGTATCTCGAGAGACCAGTGATGGGGTCAAGTCGAGGCTCTGACACCCACACGCTGTGGTACTCCTTGATGGCCGCCAAGATTGAGCGTCGGAGAAATTCCTTGGCGTCTGGCTCATGCTTGATCTTTTCGTAGACTCGAAGAGCCATGTCGGTCAGGAATGGAGGCTGCGATCGACACAGGTAGTATGATCGAGTGGCATTGAGGATCTTGCCATAGTGCTCGATGCAGAAGCAGAAGTTGGTGACCATAGACTTGGCCAGGTCAACTCGGTCGTTGATAAGAAGACCCAGAGACGCCATGTAGCTATCCCATCCGTAGAGCTCGTTGAAGCGGCCACCGGGGACGACAAACGGCAAACCCTTGAGAGACCACCCACTGGGGTGGTTTGGGTCTTCCACCTCTTCCACATCCACAGCCAGCAGACCAGGCGCATCGTTCATATCACGAACCAGCTCCGGGGTAATCTTCTCGGGCAGGAGCTGAACATCCAGTCGCATGTCGGGGCGCTCCTCAGCCACTCTCTTGTAAAACTCGTACTGCTTGGGGCATCCGTGTGGGATGTAGATACGCGGGCGAGGGTCATCGGTCCAGTCCTTGGGGTCTCGAGCGGCAATGTCAACGGTGGAGGCATCAATTCGTCTGGTCAAGCCCTCCCAAAAGTGATCGCGAATCATGCGAGACAGGCGATCAACAGGGTTCTCATTGAGTCGTCCCTCGTCGAGCACGATCTGCTTACGTCCGTACTCTTTGGCCAGAGTCAACTCTTGGAGAAGGTTGGACAGCATGTATGTTCCGCGAACATCGAATCGGTTGTGACCAGCAGAGGCAGCGGTCCGCAGCGAAATAACCTTGGGACCGTTGTCCTCAATTGTGATTTGCATATTTCCATCGGTATCTTCCTGCAGCTGCAGACTCTCCAGAGTCGAGTCTACCTGGATGAGAAAGCGGCGGCTCTGCTGAGTGTTCTCATCTGGGGGCGAAACGTCAGCTCCAAAGCCTCGCTGTCCAATGACGTCTTTAGCTGCTTACCATGACTACCTCGTCGGAAGGGCTCACGAAGGCCAACTCTTTCGAATTGGCGCATCAAACTGTTCTACATGCACCGTGTCAGATAAGGTTGATGCACCAGGGACACCTCACTGCTCACCTGCGAGTATGTTCGAGTGCGAGGGCCAGCACGATTGGTGTGGCGCTCCTCAGTGTAATATGTTCTGGCATCGTCAAAGACGCCATCATCAGAACCGCGCGAGCGGTGGCTGGGCGCTGCCATGGTGATAACAGGATTGAAGTTGTCGTCGTCAATGGGACAGAGCGGGGTTGGCCAGATGGGTGGATGGTGGATGGATGGAGGGACGGGAGGCAAGTGTGAAGCTTCGCAGATTATATGGCACAGACGAATTGAGCTGACAAGGTTGCGAGGTCAGAATAAAGGGGCACCAGTCAGTCAGACGTAAATAGGGACAAGTCACGAGGATGCAGGAAAACAAAACAAGTAGCTGTGGAGGTCCGGTCGTGAAGGAATTGTAGGGGATGACGGCAGGGTATGGAGGGGGCTTTTTGAGAGGAAGAGAGGGCGGGAGGAGCAGAGAAAGTGGCGGAGAGCTTGGGCCTTTTCTTCTGGATGAGTGGGATGGACTCAGGTGGAGGGAGGATGGAATGGAGCCAGGCCTGTCCCCGGTGACGAAGCCAGCTGGAGCGACGGGAGCGAGCGATGGAGACGGAGAGAGAGAGGCCAGAGATCCAGGTAGGTTTCTAGGTTAGCAAACGGCCTCGGTCGAGTTGACCGAACTTCCTTTCCGGGGAAGCGGTGAAGAGGCGACAGGGGCAGCGGCGGGGGTCAATTGATGCAGAGTCGTTCGGTGAGGGCGCAAAGAGCAGGGCAAGAATACAGTTGCGCAGCCTTTGGTTCGTGGGCTTCTTCTGTTTCACCTCTCTCCCAGATCTCTGCTTTTTTTGGTGTTTGATGTGACGATATCACGCAGCAGTAGCAGCAGGGGTGCTCCACTACAGGGGCACAAACATCGAGAACCGCCCCATACCTGGCCTCCCCGGCAGCGCTGTTGCTGCGCGTTGCCCGCTGTAACCCACTGCTGTGTTACCCCCAGGACGCACCTTCGCCCAGCCGAACTGGCCCCCCATGCAAACCCCACCATGACATCCCGCGTGCCCAGCACACCCATCCCGCCTTTCATCCACCCATCCACCTCAGCCCTTTACCAATCCCAGGATGCTGGACATGCAAATTCACGCCTGGGATATTCGGCCGATACCATCAGACCATTTCCAAGGTCACTCACTCGACTGCCGGACACCTGGATGCAATCCCCCCTCCCCTGAGCTGCGGTGTCTCGCATACCACGCCCCTGTGCTTACGCTCGTGCTCATGCTTGTGTGCTTTGACAAGAGATGTAAACTGGGGATCTTAGATGACCTGACATGACCAAACAGTCAGGTTGGCATGGACGTTTGGGCATGATTTTGAAGCAAATGGGATACCCCAACAGGCAACTCCGCTCCAACAGTCTGAACGACATGTTGCGTATTGTCCAGCAGAGGCATCTCCGAGTAGAGTCACCTCAAGCGATATGTGGAAACTCTTGTTCACGAGGTTCAAAGTCATCATATCAAGACCCGTTCTTTTCACATTGAATAGTTTACATGACAACAGGTCGACGTCAGCATGTTCAGATTCCTCAACGCCCAACCGGCGCCGGCTCGGCAACAGTCAAGATCGAAGGGGTGGACGTCTCAAGACATGTTGCTCCGCCAGACAACGTGCAGGCATGCCAGGTTGATGAATGACACGAGGTGGAAATAATTCCAGAACCATTTTGCCCGTTACCCCAGTATTGACACGAGCAACTCCACGGCCCAGATAGTCTAGACGTTGAGTTAACCATAGCCACAAACGCCACGGTCACATTGACTCTGTCATTTCCACAACACGCGAAACATATTTTGAATCCCCCGAGTATGGGGTAGACAGCTCAATGACTTGAGTGGTTGATAATTACTAGCAATTTCATTCCATCATGTTTCCTTCTCTTGGGTATTTGTCCTGTCCGTGAGCCATCTCGGTCTCAGTATTCATCCATCCCTTGACGCCATTCCAATGTTTCGACTAACCCCAGATCAAGGGGCATTCGCCTCGAAGCACCACAGCAACGACCACTTACTCGTTCCCGGCACGACTTGTTCGTGCAACCATTCGACTCCGCCTCCTGCCTACTACTTCAGGATCCCAGGTCCCCGCGAATATGTCCTCACATTCATCTTCGTCGCTTGAATCAAACACGATCTCTTCTCCTTCTTCTTCTTCTCCGTGTTTGTCCAGTTCGGGCATGCAGGTGACATCGTCGTCGGCAGTGTCTTCCCAGCTTCGGTATGTGACGACTCGCTCTACCTCTAGGATGAATTTACCAACTTTATATTTTTGCCCTTCTTCCTTGGCGTCGACATATTTCCAACCCAGCTTGGTCGAGCAGATCCCACAGGTGATGTCTGCCACAATATGCCAACCCGTCACAAGTTGTCGGTTCTCACTCTTGCCAACTCGGATATTATTCAGTGTCTGGGGTGCCGGTAGCGCAGGCGGAGCAACAAGGAACGCGCGACCGTATCGGCCCGTAAAGCCCTTGGATATAATCTGTGAGGCAAAGGCGAGGTCGGTCGAGCACCCAGCGCAGCGTAGAGTATTCGGCGCGGTTTTGGTTAGCCGAGAACCCTTTTCGGCATTTGTCAAGGGTCCATGGTTCGGAGGTGAGCTTGCTGGTGTCGTGACAGCAGAAGAAGCGGTCGAGTCGGTGGCAGAGCTCGAAGAGGCAGAGTGGCGACGAGAGAAGGGTAGTTTGATGCTGGACAGAAGGTAGGTGGGAAAGATGGGCTTGGTAGCCGAGATGCCACTCTCGCGAACCATCCCGGCGGTCGAGGCTGAGGTCGTTGTACGAACCCAGATCTGAAATTTCGTGGTGAAATAAATATCTTCAAGTGTGACCGTTTCTTGGAACTTTTCCAGTGGTAGATTCAAGGGTCCGATAAGGTGTGGTTAGAGCGGCGTTGAGTTCCACTGCCAGAGTCAGGCACTCCACCAGTGGCGCACAGTCGGGTCGTTTGTAAGGCCTGGTGAGTCTTGAACGTTGAGGAGCTCAACAAGGGATGCGCAGGCGAGACAGGAGGTGTTACAGTCGAGTATGTGAGTCTGCAGGTGAGGAAAAGACGAGTATCGCCCGCGATCTCCGGCGATAAAAGCAACGCAGCGGTCACTTGGCCATGTCGGCGACGGCTCAGCCGGGCAGCGATCACCGGACTTGTCTCATCAGTCAACTAACATGCATGGACGGATTGGATGGGTGGATGGAAGGGCGGTGGAGGGGCAAGAATGGATGGCGGTTGGAGCGGACTGGTGCCAGAACTCGAAGGGAGGGGTTCAAGGTACGTACAGTGTGGGGCAGCTCGCGGGAACGTGCAGATGGGAAACCCTCGTTCCGAAGCCCATCATCACCACTATCACCCACTGGTATTAATCAACAATCCCTTATCAGTTGGATCGTTTTCCAGTCAGAGAATAGTGTTCAACACTATCGGATGTCAATGAGTTCTTGTTACTCAGCTTACAAAAACTATGATTACATGGCCATCATTAGCTTTACAGAGGAAGTGGGGGCTGTTGTATGGCGTAACTATGCCAAGAGCGTTGTTGGTGACAAGGGATTCGACATCATGTTGGTGCTCACGAGGGGCATCAAGGGAGTCCGGATCCTTTCGAACCATCACTCATGAAGGCCACACCCAGAAACACACCAAACATGTCACGGAGCTCCAAGTTGGAATGTCATATCACGTTCAATCATCTACATTATTATGGATGTGATCTTAGTTTAGGCCTTGGGCTCCTCGGCAACGTAGTGCAGGTAAGCTCCCAGCAGCTTGATGCCCTCAATGTAGTTGCGCTTGTCCAGCTTCTCGTTGATGGAATGCGCACCATCGGTCGAGCTACCCATGGGAAGCAGTAGGACGTTCTTGCCAGTGGCCTCCTCAAAGGTCAGAGTAACGGGGATACTGACAAGGATCATTAGCACTCAACACGTATTATTTCACATCAGGGACTCTTACCTTCCACCCTCGCGAGTAAAGTCGGGCTGAACACCCCACACACGCTCAACAGCCTTGGCAGCAGCCGTAAAGTTCCAGTGCTTGGGCGACGCCACCCACCACTTGCCAGTGTGCTGTGCGTACACATTCAGGGTGTTCTTGCTCTTGAGCTTGGCGAACTGCTCCTTCACGTACTTGTACACGCACTCGTTGGTTGTGTCAATGTCCATATCGGGGACTGTTCGGATCGAAAACTTTCCAATGACCTTGGCAGGGATGACAGTCTTGGCTCCGGGAGCGGAAAAGGCACCCTCAATGCCGTGGAGAGACAGAGAGGGGTATCGCCAACGGCCCATAAGAGTGCTCTTCTTGTCCTCGAAAATGGTCGTCGTGCTACCGAGCGACTCGTAGATGTTGTCCATAGTGAATGAGATGCCATCGTAGAGACCCTCCTCGTCGGCGGTGACAGCGGCCACCTGCTCCATGATACCGGGAATCTGGATCTGGCCGTCAGTGTTGACCAACGATCCCAGGACCCTGACAAGGTCGGTCATGGGCTCCTGGGCCGTGCCACCAAAGACACCACTGTGAAGATCAGCACCAGGGCCGGAGATCTCAACCGAGTAGTAGTTGCAGCCACGAAGACCATAGGTCAGGCAGGGCTTCTCGGTGCCGAGCCAGTAGTTGTCAGAAATGCAGACAGCCTCGGCATCAGCAAAGTACTTCTTGGCCTCCTCCTTGATGAGGTCGTCCAAGCCCTCAGAACCATATTCCTCCATACCCTCGAAGCACATCAGCAGGTTGACGGGGAAATCGACACCCGCCTTCTGGTGGGCCTCGATGGCATTCAACCAACCCAGGACAGGGCCCTTATCGTCCGTAGCTCCACGTCCGAACATACGACCCTTCTCGTCAACGGTGAGATCGAAGGGCTCGGTGGCCCAGCCATCGCTCTTCTCGGCAGGCTGAACATCGTAGTGACCATAGACGAGAATGGTTCGCTTGTTGCTGTCGTTTCCGTATCGAGCGAGGACGACGGGAGGGAGCTCGAGGTGCTCCTTGTGGGGCTGCTTTCCGAGGGGTCGAAGCTCTACCGAAGCTCCCAGGTTCTTGAGCTCCTGGGCGAGAAACTCTCCCATGCGGACGACATCAGGGCGGCGAGCATCCTCGGCAGAGATGGAAGGAATAGCCACAGCCTTGCGCAGGCGCTCAATGAAGTCGTCAGCGGAGCTGTCGACCTGCTGGAAAAAACCGTCAAGCTGAGGGGCCATCTTCTTTGCTTGGTGGGCGCGTATAGAATCGGTGAGGTATGGTCGGGAAAGAAATTTAGGGGATTGTGAGGAGATCCGGGAGACACGAGATGATATAAAGGACCTTTTGGGGAGTGCTGTTACTCGAAAACAACACAGAGCTGCCCTATTGAGGAGGAAGGTGCGGGGCATTACGCCGGACCTGCTCTATCGGGCTGATAGGTAGTGATGCAAGACAGCGCCGTGCTCACCTTATGGCGGGGCAGCTTGAACGCAAGCAATGAGAGGGCAATGAATGAGACGGCTAGTAGCGGCAACCAATAATGTTTAGGCCGAGTGGTGATTAGTAAGGGAAAATGAGAATGTTTGCGTTGAGCAAAAGAGCACAAGATGCAGCCAGCCTTGACGTCACATGCCAACCAGCAAGTGGCTGAGTCATCGGAACGTAAAATCCTTTTTGCGGTCACCCGACTCCGGAATTCGAGAGCGCATTCCCCCTCCCAGGCATCCGGCCTCCTCATGTTTGGATCCATGCTTACTAACCCCAGGGGCAGTGCTTTTCCTCCCTCGCAGACTCTTCCTCTCCCCACCCGTCTCGACACTCATCCATCGTCGCTGTTCATTACGCCCATCGAGTATCCAGTTCGCGACATCAGAGCAGTCGCTTGGCTGCACTCCTTTTTTCGCCTGCGCGCGACCTTTTCTTCTCTTCACTCTTGCTCAACGATTACCGAGCGCCGTTTGCTCCACCTGGCAACGCGCGGCTTCCTGACGCGATCTCGCCGACCTCGCGCGAATCCGACCGTTCGCATCCTCGTTGCTCGAGACACCTTGGTGCTCTGTCGCTAGCCTTCTCTCGAAAGCGCGTAGATCCTAGGACAACTTGCTAACTCTCAAGGTCTCTGGTTCAGTGGTTTAACAAACGTGGTGACTGGAAATTGAGGTGGAGTTTCAGGGCTGTCTCTCTTCTGGCTGTTTTTTTGGCCAGCTGTACTCCTTTATTCATTGCACCTTTTTTTGACCCTTTTGCCACTATTGTTCCCTCCAAGTACAATCAAAATTGATTATTTCCGTTCATCTCGAGAGTTGAAAGAGGCACGGCAGTGCAAGAAAGAAACGAGCAAACAAAGAGAACAATCCGAGTTCCCTCTGCAAACACAAAAGAGGCAATCAATACTCACATAGTGCTTTGTGCGCCCGGCCACTTCTCGACTTGGAAAACTTCTCGACCTCCGCTATAACACCACATCTTGTCCTTCTGTGCTGTGGTGTCTTGATTCCTTGTAGGAAAACACACAGCACACATCAATCAACATGACGTCTTCCGTCTTTTTCAAGTTCAAGTCCCAAAGGGAGCCCACTAGAGTCGAATTTGACGGCACCGGCATCTCGGTCTTTGAGCTCAAGCGTGAGATCATCATCAAGAGCGGACTTGGCGATGGCAGTGATTTCGACCTTCATATTTACACCGATGACAACAGCGAGGGTAAGTCTACGTTCCAGGCGCAACACAAGAGTGCTGCTAATCAGTGCTCAGAATATGATGACGACACCACCATAATTCCCAGATCAACAACGGTGATCGCCCGGCGCCAGCCAGCCCAAAAGTCAGGCGCGGGGCGTGCTGCCCGTTATGTATCCGGCAAGATGCCTTCAACGGCCAAGAATGCTGGTCGCAAAGAGCAAGCAGCAAAGGCCTCGTCATCAAAGCCTAGTTCTGACGCAATCAATCAAATGAACAATGCCATGACCGAAGAGGAGAAGATGGCAGCCATGTTTGCAGCGCAGACCGAGCAGTGGTCAGCTCAACAGGAAGAGATGTCACAGTAAGTATCGCCTACCCGTAGGAAGTAGATCAATCATTAACATGCCATAGCCAAACACCCGTCTTCAAGCCTGGTGCGAAGAGACCAGCAAATGTCCCAGACCATGACCCCCCGAATGGCTACATTTGCTACCGTTGTGGCAACAAGGGCCACTGGATTCAGCTGTGCCCTACTAACGACGATCCCGAGTTTGACAATCGCCCGAGAGTCAAGCGAACTACTGGAATTCCCCGTTCGTTTCTGCAAAAGGTCGACAAGTCTGTTGTGCTAGCTCAAACTGATGGCGACGAATCCAAGCGCCCCTCAGGCATCATGGTTAACGCTGAAGGAGATTTTGTCATTGCCGAACCAGACAAGGCATCTTGGGAACAATTCCAGGCCAAGGCCAAGTCTTCCTCCGCTGCCAAGGCACCCCTGGCCGAGGACAAGGAGGTTCAAGAACGGGGCTTGGAGTGTTCGATCGACAAGAAGATGTTCATAGAGCCAATGAAGACTCCGTGCTGCCAGAAGACCTTTTGCAATGATTGCATAACCAATGCTCTCATCGAAAGCGACTTCGTCTGCCCTGCCTGCCAGTCCGAGGGCGTGCTGATTGATGACCTCCTACCAGATGAGGAGACATCAAAGAAGATTCAGGACTATCTGAAGGAAAAGGAGACAGCCAAAAGCCCTCCCCCTCCATCACCCAAGGCGTCAGGCGAAGCCAAGGCTGATGGAGAGGAGGACAAGTCTGCTGCGGAAGCTGATAAGTCGGAGCAAAAGCCTGAGGGCGATGCTGCCGACAAGGCCAAGGATTCACCAAAGGAAAAGTCAAATTCGCCCGCCTCTCAAAAGTCAACTGTCAAGTCTCCGCCAACTGGTCCCAAGAGCCTCGTCCCCGCTTCACAAGACGCGGACAAGCAGGTCGAAGGCGCCAAGCCCACGGATGTCAATTCCAAGAAGCGACCCGCAGACGACATTCTCGACAACCCCCGGATCCCTAAGGGTCCCAAGGCGATGCAGAACCAACAGAACATGATGCCTAACATGATGAACGGCATGGGTATGAACATGGGAATGAATAACATGATGTTCAACGGCATGCCCATGATGCCAAACATGATGCCAATGCCAAACATGGGCAACATGAACATGAACATGGGCATGATGGGTATGCCCAACATGATGGGTATGCCAGGATTCCCTGGTATGAATGGTGGTTTTGGAGGCATGAACGGCTGGGATATGGGAATGAATGGTATGAATGGTATGAATGGCATGAATCCTATGAACGGAAACATGGGCATGAACGGAGGCATGAATGGAGGCATGAACGGCTTCCAGAACGGCAACTTTTCCCAAGGCGGTAACGCTGGCGATGAAGACGCCTACTTCCGCAAACCCGTCAACCCCCATCGACACCAGAACAAGCAGCGAAGAGTTCGACCCAGCGATTATCGAGAGCTATGAGCCAGATGCTCAGCTCCCGCACGACTATGATTTCCAACAGCGGCTGTTTCTTGTTTTCTCACCATCTCAACATCAAGGGTACCACACCCTACATACAATGAGGCCATCAACGCGAGCTTTGCAGAGCTGTCATATTCTGGATTGTTTAAGGGGTTTGGGGTTGCTTTCACATGTTGCATGATTCCGTCAAGCCAGCGGAACGGCGTTCGGAGTGTAGATATGGATCTTGGAAGGGTTTCATGGCAGATTATGCCACCGGCGGTTGGGAGGTTCAGGAATTAAGGTTACTTCATCAGACTTTTGGTCACTGCAAGGAGGCCTGACTTGATAGCGAGGGGTCGCTAGTCTACGAGCCAAACATGAAGCAAAAAACAAATATAAATATAAATAATAAACAAACTTGCTGAAATTGTTGGGTATTTTCTCTCGTGACTGACTTTGTGCGTATAAACAGTAAATAGCATTGTGTATTGTCATAAACCATCAGCCCCTGACGACAACTCCACGCCCTCTTTGCTCCTGTATGTGCTACATGACCTTTCTTTTTGTCTTGCCCATTCCATCTTGCACTAATCTTTCAATGTCCATGTCTTGCGCCTAGTTCTATAGACCTTCTTACTCCGGAGGAACGTAAGGGGTAACAAGCATCTCGCTAAACTTCTCGAGCTTCTCCTTGCCCCGGACCTCCTCAACAAGCAGGGGCATCTTGACAACGTTGAAGTCCTCAGCGTAGAGCTCCTCGTACTGGTCCAAGTACTTGCGCTGCATCTTGCGACGGGCGTTGCACTGGTCGCAGTCGCTCGCCTTCTTGGGGAACAGGAGCTGGTTGACGACGATGGAGTGGGTGTCGATGCCGTAGCCGGCGAGCTCCTGGATCATGCGCTCCGTCTCGTACAGGCTCAGGAACTCTGCGATGCAGACGCAGACAAAGGTAGTGAGCTCAGCGTCCTGGAATTGCGTGTTGACCTCGGAGATGGTCTCGCGCAGCGACTCGAGTTTCTCGACCATGTCGTTGAGGTTCTGGCCGTTAGGGAGCTGACCTCCCGAGCCGAGGAAGCTGTTGACGAGGGGTCCATACTGCGATGAGAGCTGCGACACCTTTGCGAGGGCCTTTTCGAGGACGGTGGGGAACTGGAGGAAGCGGAGGGTGTGGCCGGTGGGGGCCGTGTCGAAGATGATGGTCTCGTAGGAGAGGGACTTGACCTGCTTGAGGACCTCTGCGAAGGACATGGCCTCGTCGATACCAGGGATCTGTCATGTCAGCAATAGGTAGAGGGCTCTGAGGTTGCGAGACTCACCGCAAAGGCAAGATCCTGCATCATGCCTCCCAGGCCACCAGCGGCGGCATTGACATCGTCAGCATCGCCCTGGCCAGCCAGCATGTCCTGTATGCTTCCGTTGGGGTCAATCTCCATAGCGCTGAGGTTGTCGAAGCCGTTGACGAGGCGGGCCTCCTTGCCAAACTTCTGGGAAAAGGCATCGGAGAGGTTGTGTGCCGGGTCGGTCGAGATGAGGAGTACAGAGCGACGGACTCGAGCGAGCTGGATGGCGAGGGAGCACGAGGTGGTGGTCTTTCCGACGCCGCCCTTGCCGCCCACAAAGATCCAGCGGAGGCTGCGCTGGTCGAGGAGGGACTGGAGGGACGGCTCGAGGGCGTCGTCAGCGGAGATTACGGCGGCCATGATGAGATGGCGATTCGTATAGTCGGGAGAGTGTAGGTGATAATGGAGGTCGGGTCGAGCTGTAGAGGTGGCTTTGTTGAGAGGTTGTCGAGTTCAAGATTTGGGCATCTTCTAGAAGCTCCCGTCTTCATGGTGGAGTTGGTGGTTTTGGAGGGGTAGATCTAGACAGAATAGGAAGGCCACGTATGGGTAGCCTCATGACTGATTCATTTTGTCAAGCAAGGACGTCAAGGCCAGGTCTGTTGCCACATGATACAGGTCCCCTCGCGCAGACAAAAATCATGACTTCTTTAATAGAGTCTGTCATGTTTTTGTCCGCTCTTTCCTCGCTCATATCTAAATCATATAAACACGGCTTCGTTTCATCCCATCTGCCAACTATCCTGAACACAACACCAAAAAGAAGCCAACTCATCAACAACCACAAAAAGATGCAAAAAAAAAAACCAATCGACGTGGGCCTGATTCGAACAGACGCCTCCGAAGAGAATAGATTTCTAGTCTATCGCATTAGACCACTCTGCCACCACGCCTTTTCTTGGTGATGGGCGAGTTGAAATTGCGGTCCACAAAGGCCGAGACCCGAAGGTTGGATGCAACTTTGTGGGGGACACAACCACTACGATCATACAGAATTCTGAAGACCGAGTACACATGATGCACTACTTATAGATATTTGTGTTACTTCATGTTCGTGACTCCTGAAACCGACTCTATAATTCTTTTTGCTCGTCGCCGACTTGCTTTAGAATTATGGTCTAGGGTAAGCGATGGGGGACACGAGTCTTCCCTAATGACCTCTATTACCTTCACCATCTGTATCTTCCTTTGCATCCGTTGTTTCTGTTTGTCTGTGTGGGGAAGATGGCAGTGGAATTCCACGGAAATTTATGCCCTTGTCCAGCATAGTGTGTGACAATATCATGAAAGAAGGAGGTTGGCCGTCCACAGCGCAAGCCAACCTCAAGCCATCTATCATCACTGTTTCCATACACTGGACGTTTGGGTTTTCTTTTCCATGCAAGTTTTACCAATAGGTAGCTCTCCGGACGCCATGTCTTTCTGGTTACCAAAGTTATTCGCATGAGATCTCCACATGCTAGATAAAACCATCAAAGATTTGCTCAAGTCGGGAGGTTGGGTGCACTCAATTACATCGACACTTCTCAGACTCACATGCAGGAAGCGAGTCCAATGGCTGGGATAAACACACGTGATCTGGAGATCATCCAAGACACACTGGAAATGGCAATGATAAAAACCTTACCATCCAAACAAGAAGATCGCAGAGTGTTTGGTTTCGCTGATCAAAGGCAACGTGAAACTTGAGCTAAAGAACTAGCGAGTGCCGATAGGGCATGATCGTCTCGACGGCAGACGGGCGAGCTACTTGGTCTGCTGGATCCTTCTCCACAGAGATCTACTAGGGGCGGGAATGCCGATGTCAAGCTATACAATGACGGGCTTTTACTGTTCAGCCCAAAGGTAAAGATTTGCTGGCTTTGCTCAACGGGCCGTCCTGAACCGCCCTTAGCAAGACGGGAAACGTGCCGAATAAGCGCTCGATGGCTGGGGGATTCCGTGTTCCGCCTACTGTACGGGTTGCATGCTCCAGGTGCGTGTAAAGCGTGGCCTCCGCCACAATAGCCGGTACGGGCTGGCCTATCGGGACGCAGCTCCTATGGCGAGAAATCTTGAAGTTGAGGGAGCATGGGAGACCTTGGATGACAAGCTATCGTATTCTTCCAACCGCCCATTTGGTCAGTAATACACTGCCTAGCCTGACCCCTCAACCAAGCCATTGGCAGAGTTTGAGAAACATTGGTCACGACAATGCATCACCTGAACAGCCAATCACGGTATGGTACAGGTTCGACATGTCTACTCGACCTTCTTGAATAGGCATGTCGATTCGGTGACCAAGGTCTTGACCGCTCATGCAGCCAAGAGTGGGTTTCAGACATGTTCAGCCAGCCGAGGTTAACAGCGGATAATTGTCAAAAGCCGAATACGTAGGTACTGTAGTTACTGTATCTCTGGATAAACTTGTCGTCGTCGAGCTTTGCGTCCTTCTTGTAGATCTGTTTTTGTGGACACTGAAGATCAAGGTTGATCAGGGGTCGGAATGAAGGAGCTGAGAGACGAAATTGGGAGGTAGCCAACGCCCAAACTGCCGGAGATAAGTGGAATCATGGTCCTAGCGGCGGGAAAACTTTGATAGTTTATAATATTCTCCAGAATATTAGGGGAAGACTGATGTAATATGGATGAATTCATGCCCGATTATTTCGATAGTCGTAGACTGGGGACCTTGGGCAGTGGGAGAAGAAGGAAGCTGATGTAACTCACGTGACGACGGGCCAAGAAAGTAGAGTGGTTTACTCAGCTGCACCCACTCGCTTCCATCGGCGACACCGCCATCCACTGGAACTGATTTCATGACCAGATTCTGAAAACGCCATGGCCGATTTGCCGTCTAAACAGGCCAGTATCGCCGATACATCACATCCCAAGACCTTGGTGCCCTTAGCCCATGGGGGGTTTCGCCCGCTGGCAGGACGCGGGCTCCTTTGCCGGCCACTAACGCGTTCGCCTGCGAGACACCTACTGCACGGTCCGGCCTTGTCGTCATGTGTCCAGGGGTCCGGCGGGAAATGATCATCATCTGGTCCGGGAGGGACGACCTGAAGAAAAAAATGGGGTTGGTCCGTTCGGGGGTTTTCCCAGACTGTTGGGGAACCACTTGGCCGGTCCTCATTATCGACCATGGCTGACTGAATATCTGCATGTCTGAGTCGGCAGCACCAGCAGATACAGAACAGCAAAGAGGAGTCAAACTCAAAAATGTGTGCCGCCGAGGGCCTTGTGATGCTGACGACCATGACGGTATAAATATCGCACAGCAACCCACTCGGACAAGGCGGCACTTCAAACATCTGCTGCCTCGGGCTTGGGATGGATGACGTTGGACAACTGTTGTCGCCGCCGTTTGTTTGCTGACCGTTACGACACACATTGGATCCTCAGCTTCTTTCGAGAGGCGCAGAGAAATCGCGGCACCGTTTCTGGCCCAACAAATCAGTCGCCAAGCGGAAAGACGCCCCCCCGGCTGACGACACCGTCGTCTTGTCGCCCAGGCTCCACGGCGAGTTCCATCCGAGAGCGGCTCCATTCAGGGCCCGACCGAGCCTCAATCAGCCACTTACACCAGGTCCTACCCCAGACGCCGCCGTAGCCTTACAGCGAACAGCGAGAGCTCGCGCTTTGGATCCGGAAGAGGGAAGCGTCGCATCATTCAACGCCGGCATTTTGGTGTAAATTACAGGAGTCGACGGACTATTACCGTAGATTCTCATCTTGCCTGGCGGGCGCCTCGTCGATCCTCAGCTCTGTCAGGATTTCTGGCTTGACACGGCCGTCTGCAGTCAAGGACACTTCTGGTAGGGATCAGGGCGTTTATCACGGTCAAACTACGTGGGCACCAGCTTGGCGCAAAGTGAGTTCAAGTTTTCGTTCTTGGGTCATAGGTCTCTTGGGGTTTTGGACTTTTTTACTTGTTCTGGAACCACTCCCACCCCTGTCTTCTACCACGCTGCACCCCTACACCCTTACCCTTGCTTGCTCTTGGTCCCAGTGCTTTCTGGACTTTTCTGGGGCGCGGAGCCACGCAACGACGGCGTCGTCGAGAGACTCTCTCTTGGCTGGTGTGCCGAACAGCGAGAGCCAAGCCTCACTGACTGGCTCATCTGCTCGTCACCTAGACTCGCCATTCCTCGTCACCGCGAAACAGACTTGTCGAGTTCCGAAGATCCGATCAAGCGCCTCGCCAAGCGGCTCCGTGGGCTGCTGATCGGATGCAACTCATCATCCCAATATAACCCTGTCGTTCTGGCCTTTTGCGGCCCAGGGCCCCGTCCCCATCGTCCATCCCATACCATCGTCAAATCTCCTCCCCCAGCAAGTTCAGTTCAACTCGACTGTATCCTCCCTATCCCCCTGGCGTCGGATTTTAATTTCACACAAATCTTGACGCCTCTTCCTAGTGAAAATCCCCTTTTCGTCTTTCTTCGTCGAGTGACCAATATCTTTCTTTTCTCTCTCTTGTTTTCATACATCATCATCTCGACTCTCTCCCGACCGATTCCGCGACTGTTCTTTGAGCCTTGCCGCTCACTAACTGGTACGAAAACGGCATCGCGCTTACACAACTCACTTCCATTCTGTACTTGCCCAATTCGGCAGGGTCGAGAGTGCCTCGTCAAGCTGAGCGGCTTCTCGACTCCTCTTTTGCCCTGGATTCTCCAAAACAAACATTCACTCGTAGCAATTCAATGATTGCAGAGTCTAAATCTGTTCCTCAGATCGAAATCATGGCCGCCTCTCCTACGGATACTACTACAACAACCACCAAGCCTCGACGGGTTCCCCGAGACACAGGGTTCCCTGAGCCCTTCAACGATGGTGAGTCTTGGAATCACTAGGTGCGATAAACAATGGCCGTGCTAACTATTCACAGTCCGCAACACTACTCTACCTCATCCCGATGCAGACCTCTCACCAAACGCTTGTATCAGTCAAGAAGACATTGATCCTGACCGGGCACTCACTCGAACTCGCCGGTCATTTCTGAGGAAGAAGCGACGGACTCTCAACCACGGACGCATCACACCCACGTCCGAAGCACTCTACAGCGTCCTATCCCTTGTTAGCACCGACACTGGAGACAACGCGAGCATTAAGCAAGCCAACCCATCCATGACCAGCATCCGACCATCCATGTCGAGCATTCGCCCATCTATGTCGAGCATCCGGCTTTCAAAGGACGAAACCGAGAGTCTCGCATCAAGGAACACGAGAAGGGACGAAGAAACGCCACCAACATCTCCTGATGTGCCCTCATATCGATCTAAGAAGGGATTCATGAGGAAGTGGCGAAAGAACTAGAGGTGGCTTGGTGAAGCCTTAGGTGTCCAAGGCAAATCTGGACACGATGACGACTGCTGTTACGACGTATACGGCCGAACCTGATGATCGAGGATGGCAACATCACTCAGACGGACTGCTTCAATTACTTCTTCTTTGTGGATAGCGTGGCGTTTGATGGGCACAAGGGCATTGGCAAGGGCATGTATGGACATGGGCATGGATTGGGATCAGGATTTATCAGGTGTTGCCAAGGACAAGGGGCCAAAAGTTTGAGATTACGGTCCCCTCTGGTAGGGAAAGACGGGAAAGTCACTTGTCCGGCCAGTCAGCGAGGGAGCAATCAATCATTCATTGATTGAGACATTCGTTAAAGAATTAATAACTAGCATCATCGCTATTCTCATGATCTTTATCATTATTTATGCTGGTATTTCCATGGCGTAGGTGATCTCATATATCCTCTACAAATCTTCCGCAACTGGCTATGCTCACTTGTCATGCTGACGGTGAATTGCGAGGTAAAAGACAGCATCTTGATCCTCTATAGACATTCCACACACAATGGCAGTGTAGGTCTACCTCTAGCTTCCGCGGTAAGAAGTGTAGCTATATGGGCTCAACAACAGCGGCACATGGTAGTGCTGCCCTTCCTCGACACGAAAGGTGATGGTCACCTCTGGGAAAAAGGTCTTGTCCTCGCCAAAGTAGGCGGCCGTATCGAAGCGCAGAGTCCAGCGCGTGGGTCCCTGGCCCTTGCGCTCGTCGAGCACGTCGAGGAGAGTGTAGACGGGGATCTCGCCAGCAGACTCGGGGGAGCTGTAGGGCAGCCAGACGAGAACGCGGCCGTCGTCGTCGGTGATGGACTCGAACGTCTTGGGCTGGGGCTGGGTGTGCGGGTTGGCTCCGGGCGCTGGGGCGGGGACGGGACCCTCGAGGCGGACGCGGACGCCGCGTGCGGGGCGACCGGCCTGAGTATCGAGGACGTGGCAGGTGATGAGGTCCTTTGCGGAGGGTGAAGCCATCGCGACGGTGGGTTTTGGAGGGCGATGGGAAGTACTGTGGTGGTGATTGGGGGTTGTTTTTTTTTGTTTTGGGTGGTGCGACCTGACGTTCGGAGAGGTTGACGTCAAGGGTGGTGGGGGAGGGGAAGATGTAGCGAGAGCTTCAGAGCGTAGATAGTCGGGCTTGGCAAAAGCGTTATCGTAGGCTGCCAATATTGTCTTTTTTTAGACGGACGTTCGTGTATATCAATTCTGATCAGCCGAACAAGAACAAGAAAGAGAATGATTACGCGGCGCGAGACAGGGGGACAGTGAAGGTGAGGCACACAGCCCGGTTTATATCAGTCAGTTTTCCTTGGGATTCGTGCCTGACCGCAAACAGCCTTGGGCTGCTGACTTGTATGCGCGTAGGTTGAGCTTTGGTGGCTTACGGTCCAGTAGGTAGCCTTTTTAGCGGGCTCTGCTGATGCAAAGGACTTGCAGACGGAGGACCTGATGTTTAACTGACGGTGTGCATAAACGGATGAAGGCTTTGGGGGTGGATGGAGAAGAAGAGGCAGCGAATGATGATGCTGGACTTTACAGATGCTGGGATGTTTTCGAGTAGGACTGGTGGATCTGATTGAACGAGTCCTAGTTGTTGGTGAATATCAGTTGGTGAGGCTGGATGTGTGAGTCCTAGATTCACGGCTGGTGGTGAATAAGACAATGGGTCGATGAAAATGGGGCTGATCTTTGATAAAAAATGGGAAGGAGAAGGAGAGGCAGGTAATGACTCTAGGACGTATTAAAGATAAAAAACGAGTTTTCGTGAACATTGTTTTCTGTTCACTTGAGAGTTCATGTAATGACAGTGCTGACTTTGTGCCCCCCGACCAGTTTGGGTTAAACAAAGCAAATGGTTTGGTTACACATGGTGGGACTTTGTTCCTTCTCAAGTAACAATAGAAAACAATATCGACCCGTGCCATAGGAGGGTTATACGAGACTTGAGACTGTTAATCTCTTGAATTGAGTTGAATTGACAGTCCCATTGAGTTGAGAAACGGTCCGGTAGCTGCCAATGCCGACAGGTGGATAGACTAACGTTAAGGTGTTTTGAGGCATATGCAACCATAACCTACATGCAGAATAACTAGGATATAATACAACTTGAAATGAAAGAGATACACACCTAAATATTGTCTGTTTATCACATTCCTTTCCCTGTTCACATCCTCAATGAGCTGAGTGCGCACCCGGATAAAACAAAGCCCCGAAACCCCGAGCAGCACAGCCCGCAATCTGTCACTGCACAGCCACTCTCCCTGACAGCCAAGCACGTCCCACTCACTCCCACGCCGCAATGCAATGTCCAACACGTAACGCTTCACGAGCCAAGCCACACCTGTACTGAATCCATCCATCAGCTCTCCTGGGGATACGAAGGAACAACACAATCAAGCATCACCCACCGCCTCGCGCCATATCGATCTCGACGGATCCCTCATCGCGCGCCCGCGCAGATTACACCGCCGAACTTGCCTACAATGGCCGACGATCCCCGTGGCATCGACCACACTGATTCCATCGACTCCAACGATGGCCCGAAGCAGCCGGACAAGAAGAAGAGTCGTCGACCAGCGAGTGAGCATCCCCTCGAGCCTGTGTAAAACACCGCGACAAATATGTGCTGACTGATTCGCGATAGACACCGCGTTTCGACAACAGCGCTTGAAGGCCTGGCAGTACGTCGTCCTGATTCCTTGCTCTTCCCCCATTTCCTTCTCGATGCTTATTGCGACAGGCCCATCCTCACACCCAAGACCGTCCTGCCCCTGTTCTTCACCATTGGCATCATATTCGCTCCCATCGGAGGATTGCTGCTCTATGCCAGCGCTCAGGTGAGCCCCGACGCTGCCTTTGCAAGAGGACGCATCTGACAGCCTGACCAGGTCCAAGAACTTCGACTCGATTATACCCACTGCACAGAAGACGCTCCCAATCTATCCAGGGATGGCGGCGGCTTCAGGTCCATGCCTGGCGACAATGTCCAGACTGCCTTCAAGAGCTCTAACAGATCCGTGAATGCAATGTGGGCGCGCGAGAATAACATCACCGTCAAGCTCGACAACGGCGTCAGCGTCAACGAGACAAACCGGTGCCATCTCAAGTTTACACTCCCCGAGGGCATGGGTCCTCCCGTCCTCTTCTACTACCACCTCACCAACTTTTACCAGAACCATCGTCGCTACGTGCTCTCGTTCGACAGCGATCAGCTCAAGGGAAAGGCTCGTTCGTACAGCGACATCAAGAACGGTGACTGCGGCCCTCTGTACGGAGATTCCAAGGACCAGAAGCCCTACTATCCATGCGGACTCATCGCCAACTCCATGTTCAACGACACCTTCTACAGCCCCGAGCTTGTGACTGTCCCGGCCTCGAGCAACTCCAAGAATGACACCTGGACCTACGAGATGAAGACGAGCAACATTGCCTGGGGAAGCGACAGGGACCTGTACGGAGAGACCAGCTACAAGCCCGACGACGTGATCCCGCCTCCCAACTGGCAGAAGCGCTACCCCGACAACTACACCACCAAGAACCCCCCGCCAAACTTGAAGGATTGGGAGGCTTTCCACGTGTGGATGCGAACTGCTGGTCTTCCCACTTTTAGCAAGCTGTACCAGCGCAACGATACCCTCGCTATGTGGTCCGGTACCTATGAGCTTCAGATTGATGATCGTGAGTTACCAAGGTTATGCTCCTGTGCACCCCCTGACTGACGTTTGCCAGACTTCCCCGCCAGCAAGTATGAAGGTACCAAGTCCATCATTATCACCACCAAGACCGTCATGGGAGGTCGCAACCCCTTCCTTGGAATCGCCTACGTGGTTGTCGGCGGTGTCTGCATCTTGCTCGGTGCTGTGTTTACAGTGACCCATCTAATCCGCCCCAGGTATGTCACTGATTCTCCAAAACCCATCTCTTGTGCTAACCTATTGTCAGGAAACTTGGTGACCACACCTATCTCTCCTGGAACAACGCCCCCGGTGCCAAGTCCGGCCCTAGCACAGCCGTCGCTTCCGGCCGTGAACTTCGTCCTGGTGAGGCTTAGGCGGCTCGCGAGGACTCCCGCACTCTCCTCCGAGCTCCCGCGAGCCCTTCCTTCATGTCCATCCGGTCTCCCCCCAGTACCACGGATAGTATCGTCCGTACTGCCATGTCACCTCTGATCGGGAGACGTGAGCACTCGGGCTTCTGACCTTGGGAAGCGGTAGATTAGATCGAGGGGGTTGTGGGAGGAAAAAGGTGCAAACTTGATTCGGTGTGTGTTGTTGTTTTCGTCGTTTCTCACATGGTTACTTGTTTTCTGTACCATTATTCGCCCGCAGCGCCCGACTTGTGTGTCAGCTATTTTCTGCGCTGCTACTCTCTTGCGTATTTTTTGAAGGATTGCGATTCTGGGAAATTTCAGGGGTTGTTATTATCTACCCCCCCTGGCCCTATTCTTCACGGATCAAAGAGACGGATGAGACGGAAGAGCAAGGAATCTTGACCTTGGTATCGTTATTGGGTAAGGGAGTTTTGGGCGCGATGCAATTTGGTTCAAGGATAGAATGAACTGGTTTATATCATTGTTGCTTGCCTGGTCCATGTGAAGTTGATGCTATGTCAAGACCAAGAGCAAAACTGCCACGCGATTGTAGAAAAACTTGAGACACCAAGACGTCTGGTCCCAGCTCAGATGGCAGAACGGCCTGACTTTGTAGTCTAATTATTAGTAAACTAAGGGATTAAAAAAAAAAAAAAGAATAATATAATTATCTTCTAATACTATTAAATTACTTTTAATAATTTTCTTAGAATTCTTAGACCATGTTTTCACAACACCCACCTTTGTTCGCGCAAGAGCCGCTCATTCATTATGCTGAAATCGTGAATTATCTTATCTGGTACAACTGCCCCCCTACTCTGATCCTGATCGTTCCAAAAAAACTTGATATGATATGAAAAAGCCTCGCAAGAGAAGCGTCTAAGTACGTCCATGCTTGACAGACACTTGCCCCCATTTCTCTCTGTTGAATATCCCCTTCTCCCCCTTTGGGAGCATAGTGCCTGACAGCCATACATAGAAACCAACAAGGAGGCAAAGTATTTTTTAGTACAATCGAAGAAACCAAGCCAAAAAAAAAAAAAACCAGATAAACCTGTCCCGTCGACTTCCCATCCACGCCAAAATCATTCTCCGCCTCGGGGGATGCAAGGCGTCACTCATGTCACCCTTTAGCGCTTGCGCTTCTTCTTGCTGCCACGGTCTTCATCTTCCACAGCGCTCTCACGGTCTCGCTTCTTCGCCTTGCGCTCCAACTCATCCCAGTCCTCACCCTCCTCGTCACTGTCGAGTTCAGCATCCTCGTCATCGTCATCATCGCTGGCGTTGCTGCCAAAGTCGGAGTCCTCCTCACTAGACTCGGACGCCTCGTCAAGCTCATCGTCATCGATCTCAAACGCTGACTCCTCTTCAGACATGTCCTCGTTGCCAGAGTCATCTGAGTCGGCCTGGAGGAAGGACCAACCTCCATCGACGAAGAACTGGTGAGTGTCTGCTGTGACTGTCTTCATGATGGTAGGCCAGTTCAGGTTGAGGGGTCCTTCCGTATAGGCAATGTCGGAAGAGTCAAGGTAGTCCTTGACCTGGTCGAGGAACTCAACAGGGATGGTGTTGACGTGGTATGGTGCTCGTGTAAAGTCCTTGAAGACAAAGACCATATCAAAGTTCTTCAGACCGAACTGAACACGTTCCAAGTGGGCGATTTCAACCTCCTCGATAGTGATGACCATGAAGGGAGGCTCAACAACCTGGATAAGGCAGTCTGTGGTAGGCTGGACAAACACGTTGCTGCGGAACGGCACACCATGGAATCCAAGGTCGCGGATGGGCATGTCGACTTCGATACCCTCGTTTCGACCAGCCTCGGCAATCTTCTGGGCGAAACCCTGGAAGAGTCGGTCCAGGTCGGCTCTCCTCCGTCGCTCCTCCTGCTCTGCCTCAAACTCATCCTCATCACCGTACCGGTACTTGCGCTTGCGGTTACCCGTCTCATCGAACTGAATATCCGTCGCTTCTCGGTAGAACTGCACATCCTTGGTCTTCTTCTTGTTGCCCACAATAATGGGGTCCTTGAGATGAATGTGGATGATGACAATCAGCTCGTGCTGGCAAGGCTGGAAGAAAAGATGCTTGACGTTGGAGAACAGCACATCCACTCTATGCTGTGCGTTCAGGGGTGAGATGTATCGAATACCGTTCTGGTGAATCTCAACCTTTCCGGGTACTCGCTTGCCCTCCATAGCAGGTCGAATGTAGACATTGTCCAAGACAGCCGGCCGTCGATCTGGTCTTTGTTAGCATCAGGTCATCCACAGTCAAGGCATCAACTTACTTCGGATCTCCACCAGCTTATCCTGCTCAACGACATCCTCCATGTCCTTCTTCTCCTGCTCCTTCTTGACCGCGTCACGCTTCATGTTGGAGATCTGATTCGCTATCTCATTGTATCTCTCTCCATCAGACGATCGGAAGGTCAAACTTCGCACAAAGTGTGCCGAAGCATCTTCAAATGGCTGGTCATCTTTTCTTCCCACACCCTGACCAGGAGAAAGGAAGTTGATACGCAAGAAAGAGAAGTCGTTCTCATCGCTCTTGCTAGCGTTCTTGATAGTGTTGATGTGGAACGGAACAGGACGTCCCATAATAGGGAGGACGACGGTGTTGTTCTTGACGTCAACAATGATCTCCTGATTCTTGATCTTTGTGGGAAACTGGTTGTCTCTCTTGTATGATTCGAATCGCTTGAACTTCTTGACCTCGCCACCGTTCTGGCCGCTGGTGGATTCTGAGAATCTCGCCAGACCTTCCTTTTGCTTCTTGGCTGCGAGTTCCTTTTGATGCTCGCGTCGCTTCTTCTCAAGATCGTCGTTGGCGACTTGAGTTGTACGCTCGGAGCGGAGTCTTGTGTTTGTGATGTTCTTAGTAGCAACAGCGCCGACACGAGAGTCCTTCTTCTCCTTCTTTGGAGCGGGCTCGGCCTCCTCATCGTCCTTGAAGAAGAACGAGTTTGCGTCAGCGCTAGTGGGCGCCTCGGCCGTGAACACAACAGGCTCTGCGGATGTGACTCGGATGGTGTCGGTAAGAACAAGGGCATACACTTTGCTGTTCTTGTCCTGAGGCTGGGGGTTCTCAATATCCTGGAATCCGGTGTTGATGATCAAAGTCATGCCGTCCTTCAGGGTCCTCTGGTTCTTCGCGTTCAGAACCAGGGTTGGGTCCTTGTTCTCCAATCCAATACCCCAGCCGACATTCTTGAGGAAATGCTTCTCCATGTCTGGCTTCTTGCTTCGGATGATGCTCAGAGCCTTGGCGTACACATCCTTTGCCGTCATACCGTCTCGGATCTCCTTGATGATGGTGTTGTGAATAAGGGTGAGGAGCTTGTAGCTGCTCTCCTGGGACTTGTTGGGATCGACCAGGTAGGTTCGTGCGATCGTCGAACAGTACGACTTGTATCGGAGTCCCATGGCAGCAATGATGATGCCGGCATGGAGGTTATCGTCGTTGGGTTCGCCCGCAAATCGGAGATCGTACTTGCCGCCGCTCTGGATCGAAGGTCCTAGGATCCAGTCCAGCTGGGTAGGGTCAAGGTCGGAGGGGAGCTTCGCCTTGCTCGGAAGTTGCACTGTCTGCCAGAACTTGTTGTCATCGAGCTTTTTGTCAACCTTTTCGGCAAGCGCCGAATGCTTGACCTTCTTCTCAGCGTCGAGGATGTTGGACATTTCATCGAGGAAGTAAGGGGTCATCAGGGCCATGCAGGCCTTGGAAGCGGTTCGCATCGCTCGGAGCTCGCTCTCGTCCTTGACAGCAAAGGCGTGAGTCGAAAGCGCCGCTGACACATCGACTTGGGTGACATCCTTGCAATGCTCCGCAAAGAGCTTCTTCCACTCGTCGACAAAGGGGCCTCGGGAGGTGTCTCTGGAGATGGTGCCGACCTTGTTCTAAAATCGCAATGTGTTAAGATGGGCTCGAGACGATGGGGATTGATTCGCTTACTCCTGCCTCCTTGATCTTGCTGGTAACCTTGATGAAGAGCTTCTCGTTCTCCGCGGCGTCCTTGCCTCGCACGAGTACTTCGATGGGGAATCGGCCGCCCTTGAGCTGTTCGAGATGCTTCGCTAGGCAACAGTCAGCTCCTGATTAATCGCGCAACGAGCGCATAGGCATCAGTACCTTTCTTAGCTGTCGTCAGAATGTACAGCGTGTCCAAGGTGAATAGCATCAGCGTGGTCGGGAACTCGTAGCCTAGAAGCCAGAACTGAGAAAGTCGTCAGCATTTTCATCTTTCGCTTCGAATCGAGGATCATCGGGGTCGCATACGTGAATCGCATTGTTCTTGTGGAACTCGGGAATCTCCTCGACCTTGCCCATCATCACGACCATGGACTGGGCGCCGCCGAACAGGCCATCCTTGCTTCGGAGGTCATTCTTCCAGGCAGTCACAAAGTGCGAGATGCGCTCCTGGAAGACCTTGCTGTCAATCTTGATCTCGGCCATCTTTGCTGATGGATGCGCGAGCGAGAGTGACGAAAGAGCGAACGGGGAGGAGGAGGAGGAGCTTGAAGGAGGTCGTGCCGACGCGAAAAAAGTGAGGTCGCGTTAATGATCCAGGTTGGGAGCTCCCTGTCACGTGACGGTGCGCAACGCGTCCCTGCGATCCAAGCTCGGATGAACTGGATTGATCTGACAGGAGGGATTGAAGCGCACCCAGCGCAACTGTTGTTGTGAGAGCGGGATAACCCTGGTGAAATGATTTGCTTCGATATGACGTGTCGCTTCTTGAGTTTTTGCGAAGTCCGAATGCTTGGTTGAATCTCGGTGCTTCAACGGTGGACGGTTGATGAAATTGGGTGTGGTTGTTGAGGGGAGAGTTGACGGAGCAACAAAGAATCTTGAGACTCGAGATATAACAGTGTATTGCTGCCTCAGTGCTCCTGGCAACAAACAGCACGCGGCTTCAAAAAGCTTACTACAGTTGATGCGAACATGCATTGCGCCTCAAATTCAATGGAAAATTCATGCAACGACAAAATGCCGTTTAACCCATCGTGCAGGAGATGGGCATTTCAATGAACACTGAGAGTGGCGTGCCAGGTACCTAGGTATGAGTGCCTGTCTTCCACTCGATATTCCTGAATGCCAATTTGCTGTAAACTAATCAAGGATAGAGCTGGCCTAGCTCAACCCGCAACACTTTATTCAAAACATATTTAAATGTATCTTCCAAGCCCATCTTGGCAACCGTCCAGATGCCGTGTTAAACCTCCGCCTCTCGGCGCCGCTTTTCGGGAAGTGGAGACGGGAGTTGCGATTCTAAGCCGACCCCGCGCATCCGGGAGAACATATAACCAAGGAGCGGCTTTCGGATCTCGACATTTGTCGGGTTTATCTCTCATCTTTCTATATTATTTACTATACTCCCTAGCTTGAATACTCATATCTCCAGTACCTCTTACGCATACGCTATCCTCTCAATTGACAGCCAGAGTCAACTTACACCGAACCGACATCATGAGAATCCCTTACGTGCCCACCCCTCCTCCGACCAAGAACGATGAAGAAGCCGCTATTGTGAAGCGTATTGAGGAGCGACGGAGCCCTCGCCCTCTCCAATCTTTGGATCTTGCGCTCCTTCACTCTCCACCTGTGGCAGATGGATGGAACTCATTCCTCGGCGCCGTCCGCACAAAGACCTCGCTGAGCGACGACCTACGTGAGTTGGCCATCTCACGGGTTGCCGTCTGCAACAAGGCCTGGTATGAGTGGAAGCACCACGCTCCACTGGCCGTCAAGGGCGGCGTCTCTGAGGCGGGACTCGAGGCCATCAAGCAGGACACGCTCGGTGAACGTCCTGCTGAGTTGTCAGAGAAGCAGTGGGCAGTGTTGCTCTACACTGATGAGATGACGAGGAATGTGCACGTCAAGGACGAGACCTTTGACCACCTGAAGAAGTTCTTTAATGAGCAGGAAATCGTCGAGATCACAGCAACGGTAAGATAGAGCTCAACGTAGTAAATTGAGTCTGAGCTAACCCAAAACCCAGGTGGCTTGCTACAACTGTGTGAGCCGTTTCTTGGTGGCTCTCGATGGCAAGTCAAAACTCATAAATCAGATCCGTCTAAAGCTAAGACTAACAACTTTATAGTCGGCGAAAGAAACGGTACCGGCCCCGAAGCCGTCTCTGGTCATTGATGGGGGGGCTGCTGTATCCTCCATATCTCCCAAGAACGACAACGAAACATGATAGGGGTATGCTATCAAAGTCGATAGCAAAAAAAGACACAAAACAAGATGCACCAAGGCTTAAGGCCTCGGTAAAGAAAAAAGGGGTATCGTCCCATCTATGCGAAGTGAAGAGAATACTCAAATAATAAACCAAACTCCTCACAACCTTTGCCGGACCAACGCATCATTAATCATCACTCATAACCCGCGCCTCCCCATGCCTGTAAAAGATCTAGAATGCCGATGCTGTGCTGTACTGTATCGGATCATGCTGTATCGTGAAAAAATTGTTTGCTGGCCAAGGTGGCCGCACCAGAAAACGCCGTGCCATGCCCGCGCTCCGTCCGTCGCATATGATGGGCAACCTGTGAGAAAGTTTATGTCGTGTCGCTGTAACCGTGTGCCAATACGTAAGGAAAACCAGGGAAAGTCTTGATGACCAAACCGATGCTAGCAGATCATGGCGACTTTGAGTAGGACCTTGACATTGCGCGCTCGATAGAGGCGTGGCGCTGCTGCATCCTGGGAGACGTCTGGAGCTCTTCGACAACGCCTGCCCATCCTTTGCGATGGGGTTTGGAAGTGTGCTCCTGGTGGCCGACGAGTGCCTGCGTGGTCAGACTGCGAAGGGGAGGACGGTTGATGATGCCCTCCATCAGGCCCTTGGGAAGAGCTGGACGAGGAGGCGTCTTGAAGACGGGCGACTTCTCGAGGTCCCTGGGCGCAGATGGGGGTTGTGGTTTCTCAGCAGGGCTGACAGTGTTTGTGTTGAATGCGACGACACCCATGTACACGACAAGAAAGCGCATGCGTAGCATATCAAGCCTCCGGACACGACCCTCCAGCCTCGATCGCTTCGACGCCCAGAGCAACCTGGCGACGGTCCTCATCTGGGTGGCGTCCTCCTCGAGCAACATGCCATTGAGGTCCTCGCGCAAATCGTCGCACGTCCTCTGTATCTCCCTCAGGAGTTGGGTCAAGCGTAGCTTCTCATCCAGACGCTGCACCTTGGAGACGTCGCGATCATACGACTCATTCTCCTGGGAGGAAAAGTCGGCCGTGTCAACGAAGGTCACGATCTCCTGGGGCGCCACTTGGTAGGCTGTATAAACGGAGACGATCTGGGCGAGTACGATGGCGGCAAGTAAAAGAGCGGTCAGAATGAGGACGGTGGTCCACTGAAGCAGGTCGGACTCTGCCATGGTTGAGCGCGAAGCGTCTGGATGGCAAGTCAGGGCGTTGGGTGAGGCTATCGCGCATGGTCCTTGGGGTGGTCTCTCTCTTTGAGGGGAGGGAAAAGGGAGAGGAGAGAGAGGCTGGATCGACGGCGCACAAAGATAACTGGGACACATAGAGGGGCAAGTGAGTGAATGACGACGGGGGGGCAGCACAAGCGCGAATGCGAATGCAGTTTGTGTGTGCGCTCAGTTCTAGCCTCCGGGGCTTCAAGCAGCCCGTCCGGTACTGTACTGTACATACATACTGCCCAGGACCAGGCCCGAACTGCCAGATTTGTTCTGGAGTGGCCGTGTTCGGCCACTTGGCGCGGATGGCTGGGAATGGAGAAGGGCCCCCTGTAGCTGCAGCTAAAAGATCCATTACGACCCAGGGCAGGGAAACCCATCACATGGCAGGTGGATTGTGGGATGCGCGGATGGCGTTGTGTGTGACTGATTTAGTTTGACGGCGGCCCCTCAGCCATTCGCCTCGGGACGCGGCAGAGGGCCGTTGTGGCGAGCGGGAGTGCCGGGCATACGAGATCCGAGAAGAAACGGTCAGGATATGGTGATGCTGACTGTTTGGTGTTTCCGGTCGTATGTGCCGTACTCTGACAAAGACTGTATTACTCAAAGGGTGGTGGTGGTTAAAGAGGATGCGCCGTAAGCTTGCCCCTGAAGTCGCCCCCGTCCATAGCGCTAATGCTGTGATGCCGAACCGTCTAGCGGGTTCTCGATTGCATTGGCAGCGTCCCCGGGTGGACTTTTGCAGTTGTATCCGCCATCGGTTGGTCGTGAGGGATTCTTCCAGCGGCACTATTACCAGGCCTATTCCAGTAGTGTCTCGGCTATTCAGGGGACTTATAAATGCGCCCTCGGCCTGGACTTAGGGTTTGGAGAGGCGCAGTGGATCAATCCTAGGGTTTCGAAGGGATGTTGAGTGAATTTGGGGGGTTCTTATTACATGAGTGAGTGAAGGCATCTGTAGACATGAAAAATCCCATAGAGGTTGTCAAAACCTTGAGGGGCAGTCAAACGTCGATGGCGTCAAGCTTGGTAGAAATAAACGTGATTTGACCACGGGCAGGTTGTTAGTGCGAAAGAACCCGCCAGTCACGTTTCTCTCTCGTGCCCGCCAAAAAATGTTCCTAGCCGTCCCTTCATCGGCCCGCTGCTGACTGCGCGTGTCCGTCCGATGCATGGTGCCAATCAACCTTTTTGTCTGCGCCTTCAAACTGACTTCATGACCGCCCCGTACCTGCGCTCGTCTTGCAGCTCGTCATAATCGCTGGATCTTTCCCCACTGACTGATCTAATCCTTGACTTTTATTCTATCATCAACAGAGCTCTCACCTCAGAAGCGATGGCGGCCACATCGACGGCGCCGGCCACCGACCCCGCGGCGCAGCAGGCGCATCAATTTCCCCTCCCCAAGATCCTCGAATACCCCGCGTCGACCCCGCCAACCCTCATCACACAAGGTGCCGAGGGCCGCCTCTACAAGAGCACCTACCTGCTACCCGACATCCCTTGCGCTCTCAAGTACCGCCCTCCTAAGCCCTGGCGGCACCCGACTCTCGATCAGCGCCTCACGCGACACCGGATCCTGTCAGAGGCCCGCATCCTCGCAAAGTGTCGTCGCGATGGCGTCCGCGTGCCAGCCGTCTACGCTGTCGATGAGGCTGCTGGGTGGTTGATGTTGGAATGGATACATGGAGGGCCCGTTCGCAAGAGCATCAACGAGCGCCTTGGAACCCGCATAGAGGGCATCGAGGATGACGTCGAGTTGAAAAACCTGATGCGACGCATCGGCACTGCTATTGGCAATATGCACAAGGTTGGGATTGTCCACGGGGACCTGACCACCAGCAACATGATGCTGGCGCCCCCTACCGATCCAAAGAACCAGAGTCCCCTCGATGGTGAACTAGTCATCATCGACCTCGGTCTTGCAAGTGGAAGCGTGTCAGATGAAGACCGAGCGGTAGATCTCTACGTGCTAGAGAGGGCGTTTGGCAGTACGCACCCCCGTGCCGAGTGTATCTTTTCAGAGCTGCTCGATGCATATGGCCAGACTTTCAAGCAGGCCAAGATCGTGCTCAAGAAGCTAGAAGATGTACGGATGAGAGGTCGCAAAAGAAGCATGCTGGGATAACCAAAGAAAAACAGAAAAGTCGTCTCGGCCAATTTCCCTGTCATAGTGTCTAAACTCCGTGTGTCTGATGCTCGCTGTTTTGCAAAAACCAAAGGACGAAATCCATCCACAGCCCGATATCGAGCTGTCAGATATGCTCGGAACCACCTGTTCCATCATCACCATCACGCTCCTCCATGGTTGCGGAGTTGCGGAACTAAGGCTCCACCAGTTCCGCTCCGGCAAAATAGCCCTTGTTCTCAATGACGCCTCGATCCTGAACAAATGCTGTGTAACGCACAACCCATTCAGGAACAATCTCCCCAGCCAGCCCGGCTCCGTTGTGGGCGGGATCGGCGAGCAGGCCAGCGCCTCGGGGGCCGTGGCCGAGGAGCTCGCGCAGAGTTCCGTGAGGGAGAATATCAGTGCAGTCGGTATGGACATGCAACTCGACTCCCTCCTCCTCGGCCAGCTTCTTAAGCGGCGGGGGAACATCACAGCAGTTGCGCAGGTTGATTTGGTCAATGACGGGCCGAATAGTGGCGCGCTTGATGAAGGCGCCTAGTTTCTCACTGCCGAACTCGGACACGGCGAGTCGCTTGACAAGACCCTGCTTGTGTAGACCCTCGAATACCTTCCAAGTCGCAAGTTCCTCCTCCAGGTTGCCCTGACTGGCATTGGCCTTGTCTGCCTCCCACTCACAGTTGCCTTCGAAAGACATGCCGGGGAAGGAAACTATTAGCAAGTCGATGGTCTGGATACCGAGCTCCCTCCGGACGAGGTCCAGAGCCTCTTTGGCGTATTGCTCCCGCTCGGCGACAGGCGTCCCGGGCAGGAGGAACAGTTTCACGGTGATCTCATACTGACTCGACTCCTCCCTCAACCCGGCGGCGTGCCAATTGATGCGGGGAACGTATAGCGCACTGCCCTGTCGCTCCGTCCAAAGCTCGACGGCTGTCGCCTTGCCGTTGGGCGCATCGCCGTTCGTGAAGCCGTTGGCGCCAGGAGCATGGGTCGCATAGTCGCGCTGAGCCTCAGCAAAGTTGTCGCGAAGGGAATTGACGAGTTCGAGGTTGGATCTGTTGTTTCCGGGCTTGCGAATCACCGAAGGGCCTGCCGACATGACATTGCTAAAGAGGGGTTTGTCAGCACGAAAGCGCCTCACAGGAATCGGGGAGTACAAACGCCGTAGAGAGAATGAGTTTCGTCATGATGGGTATATGAGAGTAAAATAGAGAATAG
Source organism: Fusarium duplospermum (assembly GCA_003946985.1). Classification (NCBI taxonomy): domain Eukaryota; kingdom Fungi; phylum Ascomycota; class Sordariomycetes; order Hypocreales; family Nectriaceae; genus Fusarium; species Fusarium duplospermum. Next base: position 183,903 of record NKCI01000061.1, read on the forward strand.
ACAGGTATCAAATGATCAAAGAAGAAAGAAATATCAACAGCTAAAGTAGAGAAAGGCTGAGCTAAGGTTTGAAGAATGTGAGGAAAAAATTCGGCGTCGGCGTCTTCAAGGCTTAAACTCGGAGACGCCAGCGGCAGGTAGTCCCAGTCCCGTCTTTATCAACTTTGCGCGCACCGGCCTAGACAACGAAACTTGCTAGCTCCTCCCAGCTGCCCACACTCCGATTGCTCGGAAGCGGGCTTTAGAGACCATTGAGTTCCCAGGGAAACGTGGGGGAGAGCGGAGGTGGGATTAGTAATGTTGCCTGGCTGCGGACGCAGACGAGGGCTTTTGGAATCACAGCGGTGCGTAGTATGATAAGCGGGAGGTTTTGCGTTTGTCACGGCTGCAGGGAAGTCGAATGATGGTAGAGGATGAGATGTGATGAAGAGGTGGGAGATGGTGGGAATAACTTGATTCCTAAGTGGCCAAGGACCTCCATCGCGACTGACATCAGAGGGAGGACATAGTCGCGTGCTTGAAGACGGGGATGGGCAATACCATGGCGATTCTTGGAATCTTGCGATCCGGGTATCCATGGTTCCATCACTGACGCGGGGCTTGGAGTGCTTTGCCCAGGCAAGACTGGATCCATGTCTTGAGCCGTTGAATCATGGCTGTTCTTGTCTGAGATCGTCTGCCAGATGGATCAATAGATGGAACCTACCTAGCTGGATAGACAAGGTTACTGTAGACTCGCTGTAAGTGGCCGCTAATTGATTGTCCGTCACTTGCTGTAACCACTGAAGCCACCTGGCTGGCCACTGACTCGCAGCGGGGATCAATCAGGCGCATTGGCTGGAGCCTGGACCACTCTGACTGGGCTGCCCGCCTGAGGCCCGACTCGTCACCAACCCGCCAAATTGCTTCCGTGTCCACCTTGAAGCCAGAATTATCTCCATCAACTCGCATCTCCCCAAACATCTCCCTCGCTCCCTCCTGCACGATTCAAAGCAGGCTCGGCAGCGTGAAACCAACATCACGATGGCGATCCAGTATGCTCCTCCAAAGCTGCTCGCCTGCTCCCGGCCGCTGACCTAGAATTAACCCCCAGATACCTCATTCTCCTGTCCCGTCAGGGCAAAGTGGTGCGTCTGCCAGCTCCCATCAAGACATGTCGTCACTGACTAGTGCCTCCAGCGCCTCGCCAAGTGGTTCACAACACTCTCCCCCAAGGACAAGGCCAAGATCGTCAAGGATGTGTCCCAGCTCGTGCTCGCCCGTAGGACGCGGATGTGCAACTTTCTGGAGTACAAGGGTCAGCTTCCCCTTAGCTCCTATCTCGATGCTGGCGTATGCTGACAACAACAGACACCAAGATCGTCTACCGCCGATATGCTTCGCTCTTCTTCATTGCGGGATGCTCCTCGGAGGACAATGAGTTGATCACCCTCGAAATCATCCACCGTTACGTCGAGCAGATGGACAAGTACTACGGCAACGTTTGCGAGCTCGATATCATCTTCTCCTTCACCAAGGCGTACTACATCCTCGACGAACTCCTCCTCGCCGGCGAGCTGCAGGAAAGCAGCAAGAAGAACGTACTCCGCTGCATCGGCCAGCAAGACTCTCTTGAGGACATGGAGGTGAGTAATCAGGGGTGATATCCAGCTTGGCAACTAGTGAAGTCTCGTGATGGCCCAGCAACCTACACCCAGCAAAAACATCGCCAGATGACAGCTAACGCCGGAATGCCAACAAGGTCGAGGACGAAGTTACAAAGATCATGTAGACCATCCTCGGCGACGACGTTTAATAGCTGCCTGGCACCAACTCGACTCGACTTGACTTGCGTTGCGAATCCCCCGACCGATCGAGCAATGCCCCCTGCAATACGGTTTCATACGAAGAACTACAACGCGTTAGTTGATCTCGGATTGACTTTGGATCAACAGGTCGAAGAAGAAATATTGGAATCACTCAAAGATGCGGGGTTTGTGTAATGGGGCAAGTCTCAGGCGGCTGAGCATCTCTTCAATGGGAAGAGAGGACACGCATGTTTATTTGCATCGTGGGAACCGGCGCTGGCGGTGTTTGGGGAGTCCTAGGCCGATACGGTCTTGTTTTGTAGATCTTTGACGGTGGAAAACCACCTTCTTTCATATCAAGAGATGAGGCCCAAGGGCGAAGGCGTCGCCGCGCGGCAGATGCGGTTGACGGCGCAAGGGACGATAATCTGACGTCGACCCATTGCGGAGGGATCATGCGCAGAGAGTGGACTCAAGGGCAGCGGAACCTCGGATCGAAGAGTGACGGCATTCAATGGATGCACCGAGTTCACAAGCCGTATGCCACTCGGCATGTCCCAGTCTGACACGTTGGTGTCCCTTGGGCGCTCGACAAACCCGAGCGCGAGCGCAATCGCATCACACCGTCGGGACGCCTTGCAACCAGAATCAAGAGAAACGATTGACCTCATTTTTTGCCTTTTTTCACTTGCAAACTGACATTGGACCATGACTGAAAGCTTCATCTAGTGCGCTTGGAATGCTTGAGCTGAAGCATGATGGCGCTTGACGGCGGCCCGTGGTTTCACAGCAGTGCCCGATTCGTTGCCATGTCGCGCCAAAGGAGCCCCCCTATTTGTGGTGCCCCCAAACTTAGCGATTGCAGGAACAAGTGTTCTGTTGAGCTTACAGATTGCCAGCAGCTCGCATGGGCGAAACGATTGGATTGGAAGCAGAGCTGGGCAATTGGTCAAGATCAGGGATTTGGACCTCTTGGAACGGGACCCCTGGTCTCATGAGAGCCACGAGATGAGGCATGAGATGGGCTGACAGGGGGAGGGCTCCGCCGGCTTGGCTGGCTTGACCCGAATACCGACGGGACAAGCTGGCGCAGTCCCCGGAATTCCCTCTTTAGTTCGGTGTCAATGGCCGGGACCGGCAAAGCTCCAGGAGAGCTGTTGCTGCTGCTGCTGCTGCTGCTGTCGCTGTTGCTTCTGCTGCGGGTTCGGGTGCCAACGTGGCTCATCCGCTGCTGCGATCCCGTGGCCGGGTGGCCGCGACCATCAGATCACAAAGCCGTCCATATTGGTTCACAGCTGTCTTGTCTTGCCTGCGTGAACCCGCTGACCTCAGACAAAAGCATCCAATCCATCAGTCCCGCAGCCGGTCATTCCCATCCGTCCACGCAACTGACTTCAATTGCCATTGCCGCCCCTCTTCCTTTTCTTTTCCTCTTGTTACATTCCATTCATCTTACAGCTTACAAACAAATCTACCGACTCATTCGACAGCTTCGCCATCTAGGTCGCTTATCTCTCTACCTGGCCATAGCAATCACCCCAACTACCGGTGAATTGACCTACAGTATTCACCCCCACCCAACCGTTGGTCTCTTTATCTCCGGTCTTTGATTCACGGGGTCTCTTTACCACGCCGACCGACCGCGCCCCTCCCTCATACTTCCGAACCGCAGCAGGCTCCGGCGATCATCTATCTACCCCGTCTTCCATCCAGCCAAGCCATTCCCATACCTTCCTCCCCCAAACACCAACCGATACCATCGTCGCCCTTGTCGCCCTTTACGATCGACTTCAATCCCACACTTTGCGATTCCGATCCCGACTTCGACTCCGACTCCATCTCCGCCTTTGCGCCCCATTCGCACCTTCCCATCGCGACATCTGTCTCCTGCTGCCCTGTGGCCCGCTTCTACTCCACGCTGACGCAATCGGTTCCCAACCCGACCGCGCCCTCGCATCACGACAATCGGCATCGCATAGCAAAGCAAAGCGACACCACGGCATCTCTATCGCGACATCGGAGCCAAATAGCTCCTCCTCCATCAATATGAAGGTAAGCGATCCCGACCCTCGCGACTCTTATCCGCGCCAAGCTGACATGTGAACTGTAGTATCTACCAGTGCAAGACTTCGAAGCGGTGACGGGCGCCCTCAACTTCAACACACCCGACTGCAACGTTACTGGCGGCTGCGATCTCTACACGACAAAGTCAACAGGTTCCGACAAGAAGCTCTACAAGAATATCGACAAGGACCTCAACTCGCAACATGAAGCCCTCCTCAAGCTTGGCGCCAGCCTATCACCACCAGAGCGTGCGCAGATGCTGGCCACCTCACCGAGCATGCAGCTATTTTCACACTCAAGCGCCTTCGGTCCTCTCTCAGACCTTTCCAGCCGCCGGACATTTGCGTACCTGATCGCGACGCTAAACGCCAGTCACCCCCATTACGATTTCTCCCACGTTCTTCGGCCAAACGACTTTAAGCGCGAGCGAAACCTGCGCCGCGTCATGGTCAACCTCGACTCGATTCTCCAAAATGTGAGGCCAAACTTTGAGCCCAAGTCGCTCGGCTCCTCTCTCGGTAGCGACGAAAGTTCCAACTGGGGACCCCAATGCTGGTCATTGATCGACAAGGAGATGCACCTTAACGAGTGTACAATCTTCAGTTATCACCCCGACACCGATCCTTTTGAGGAGGACGAGAGCGCCATCTGGGCCGCGCACTATTTCTTCTTCAACCGATCCCTGAAGCGTGTGGCATACCTCTACGTGCGCGTAGTACCTGTCATTTCATCCCACAGCCCGACACTCCGGCCTACAAACCTGGCAAGGAACCACAGCAACCGACAAGAGCTGGAATCGGCCGGTGCTCAGAAGCGCGCCAACTACTGGCTCGGTGATCGAGATGCTGAGTTGGTGCCGTACACAGAAGACGATGAGGACATGGACGATGGACTGTTCTGGAACAGAGGGGAAGATGGCGATCTTGTTGCCTATTCAGATGACGAGTTTGACGACGACATTGACGATATGGACATGCTCGACAGAAGTAACGAGAGGTTCATGAGTGAAGACATCGCCGGCCGGATGGAGATTTAGGCCAACTCCATCGATACGGCTATTGCGCTGTAGCTCTGGCGGCTCTTCTACTGGCCATATTCGCGTTGGATTGCTTTCTTTTTCAACACTTGAACAAACGCCGTCTTAATCTCAACAACGGTCCCCTGCTTGCGAACCGACGCGAGACGACGTGAGACGACACGGAGAAGGCCGAACAGTACACGATTTTCCCGTTCTACTTCTCTGCTCACGGACCTTGATTGTGTCCCCAACTTGTTTTTCGTTTCCTTGGACATGTTGATTTCCTATGTATGAAGGCGTGGCGCCTGGGCAGGCTTCTGGTCGGTGAGAGCGGCTGGGATTCCGCGACACGAGGCGTTTTCGGGGGCTCGCTTTCAAACGCGCGGCGGTACATGTGTGCTTTTTCTCCTGGTTGCTCTGGCGTGTTCTTTTTTCCTTTTATTAATCCTCCTTCGTCCGTGTTGTTGACTTGTTGTCTATGGATGCTGTTTCTTTTCTCTCTTCTCAGCTGTGTTCTTACCCAGTTCTTCTCGTTTCGATTCGACTGTCTGTATCTTTTTTTGGTTCACAACCCAGGATGGGCTATGCATGGAATGGAATGGATGTGTGGTTGGGTGGGTGGGTTATCATGTAGACTCCTACAGGATGGAGTTCTCTGGTCTGGGAAACACGCCCCCGCGGTGAAGGGAGAGCGGATGAAATGAAAGTGACGAAGTCAATGAATCGGGCAAGTGACGGGAAGACCCTTGATGGGCAGGGTCAAAGTTAGGGGGGTCAGGCTGGTTGATGCTTTGCTCTGACACGGGGATGGACTCGAAAAATTCACTCCATTTCAAGTTCCAACGCTTCCAATTTGATATTGTGACATGAAGAGTCTTGGTTACTCGACCTGTATCCTTGACGCTACTTGATTGTGTGAAAACGTCCACAAGACACCAAATTGACCCCCTTTTGGCGTAAGAAGGTCAGATATTTACCTAATGAATATATGATAATCATAAGATTAAGTTGAAATTATTATAGAAGAAATATATTTTTATTTTATAATTTCATCCCTTGGTTTACTTATTATTAGATTAGGCTCATCTTTTCCGTAGTCTTCACCGAGCACAGGTATCCCAAGGTTTCTTAACAACCGCACATCTCCAACCTAAGCCTTGTGGGCTCGAAGTAAAAAGCATACAAGACGTCAAGTCTGAAATGTCCGCTCTCTGCCCTAAGTCTTGGAGGTGGGTTCCCTAGTCGTTGCAGTTTCGTCTTCCTCTTCCTCGTTCAACATGGTAGTGATGGAGAGGTGTTTCCTGCCTTTTGTCTTTTGGCCGCGACGGTGAGCATTGCAGTCAGCAGTGAAGAGAGTATAATAGTTCAAGTCTAAGAAAATGTTCAAGGTTGATGAGGGTACCCCTGATGTGTTATTATGTTGTGATTGCAACCGTCACTCATAGTCTTATATCGTTGTATAAGCGTTCCTCAAGCATCCCCACCCTCCTCACCAAAATAGCGTAACAGAGTGACTCATGTTGCGGTATCTATCTACGGCTTGGTTGTTTGGCGTAGCCTATTAGAGATGGATTCAGTTGTTCATGTTGCCTGCCTCTTGTTCTTAGCCCTCGGGCTAGAACAGGGATAGAGATAGTGCCATTTATTTATCTTAGAATAAGCTTTATTGAGGCTATTATGATATTATTTATTATAGTTATAACTCTTACTGGATAGTTATTATATTATTGAAAGCCCAAGTATAAGCCTTAGTTGTATTATAGCTATGTTATTTTTATTAGGTTGCTTAGAGGCCTCCCCTTATTGCTTCTTCGAGCCCTTGACCAAGCTGCTCAGCGCCTCTCTCGATTGTCTACTATCTCGTGAGGCGTAGTGGCATTGGGTTCTTAGTGCCTCATAGGGAAGAAAAGGAAGTGAGTGGAAAAAGGTGATAGGGATAGTTTATACAAGCGATAGAAGGGGGGGAAATGATCTGGTCCACCTGGTGTTATATAAATACCAGGTAGTTACTACGGTTTGTGAGGGCGCGTGTAGATGTGTGAGGTTGCTTCATTGTTATCCCCTATGGTCTTAGCTGGCTAGTGTACGTCCGGTAACGTCATATCAAGAATCAAACAAGTAAAACGTTGAATAGTTGTTCATCCTTCATCTCAATATTATGCGCATACATATAATTACATGAATATATATAGACGCTCCCTCTTCTCTTGATCCCTTCCCTTCATCTCTCTTTCAATTCCGCGCCCTCAAATCCTACTCTTCATCTTCTACCTCCCTCTTCCTCAGGGCAACAATGCCTCTGTATCGCAGTCGCAGCAAAAACAAAACAATGACAAGACATATATACTTATACTCGCGGGTCCGATCGTTCGTGTTGTGTGTGTGTGTGTGTGTGAGTGTGTCAAATGGCCAGAGAAGCGAAAGAGAAAAAGCAAGAGCCAAGTAGTAAAGAGTTGTAAGGATGGGAAGAAAGGACCAAAAGACCCGCGATGTGAAGGGAGAATAAAGAAGATGGGGGGGCATAACCTGAATGAACCGAAACCGTGACACCCGAGGGGCTTTTTGTTTTATCGCCTTGTCCCGCGCCCTCCTGCAAGAGAATAAGAAAACATAAGATGACCAAACGCCAAAGACGAGGTTTCCTCCCGCTTGAAACTTTTGTTGTAGCTTGGAATGAGGAGGTAGGATATGCAAGTTGGTAGTGGTAGTAGTAATAGTAAAGGAAGCAAGGGCTGTGTTGCTGGCCCAATTTCCAAGTCCATTTCAGTCGTCCCCTTGAAAGATCTCAAGATGAAGGTGGTAGAGATAGGGGGTTGACTGTATATGCAGTGTGAGGTCCTCTAGTAGTGTGGGACATGTAAGTGTTGTAGTAATAGTCGTAGTATAGCAGGCCGCTCTTCTGTCATGTCGCGGCCTATTCGCTTCTTCTTTCATAACTGTATATGATGTCTGAGGCTAGACTCAGCCCTCCTTTTCCTTGAGAGTTCCATTCTGACCCTCAGGATGCGGTTGGACTACATTCCCATTCGTCCGTGTTGACGGCTTAACTGACGGAGAGCGCTTCTCGTTCTCCGGCTCCTCTGGAATTGTCGCAAACTTCTTGAGAACCTGCTTGAGAGCCGGCCGTCGGATTGGCTTGGCAAGGAACTCATCCATACCAGAGTCAATACACTCCTTGACGTTGCTCTCCTCGGAAAAGGCCGTCAAGGCAACGATAGGGGAAGTGTATCCCATCTCGCGGATAAGACGAGTACTCTGTAGACCGTCAAGGTTGGGCATTTGGACATCCATAAAGATGACATCAAAGGCCTCGTTCCTTTCCATGGTCGCCTTGACCAGATCGTAGGCTTCCTGACCGTCCTTGGCAATGGTCACATCGTAGACATCCTCAAGCTTCAGCATCCGGCTGACGACCTCAATATTGGTTGAGTTATCGTCAGCAACCAGGACACGCAGTTTTCCTTGGCCGTTCTTATTGGCCATTGCTCGATCGATTTCAGCCATCTTTTGCGCTGTGCTCCTCGGGGCTGGAGGATCAGCTGCAAAATACGGTTGGCTAAGACCGACCAGTCGAGGTTGAGGGTTCAGGACGCTGGACGACTTGGTGTCGGTTGCGGGCTTCGGAGGATTGGGATTGCGCGGTGGCTCCATCTCGGCAGTAGCATCGACACTTGTTGGCCGTGATTTCACGCTGCTCGAGGCAGTGCTAGGAGTCCTAGATTCAACAGTTAGTCACGCCCATCAAGACTTGCCCGGAAGGACCTACCTATTCTTGACGTATTTTAGGGGAATCTGCATCGTGAATGTTGTGCCAACGCCCATAGTGCTCCGTAATGTTATCGATCCTCCCATGAGACCAGCTAGTTGATGGCAGATACTCAATCCAAGCCCAGTTCCACCAAACTTCTTGCTCAGACCGAGATCTCCTTGAACAAACGGTTCAAAGACCTTTTGTTGCATGTGCTCGGGAATACCGGGGCCTGTATCCTGAACTTCAAACTGGAATATGTACGCCTTTGCTCCAGGTGGAGGAGGCGTAGGAGACCGCTCACGGACTTGCACATGGGGAGTCGCCTTCGGATCCATAGGGTTGATGGATAGTGCTGTTCCGGTGCCGTTGAAGCGCTGTCCTGAATCCTTTCGACCAGAGCTGCTGGAATGTGTCGGGCTAGTCGCTCCACGGTGACGGGTACGTCCGGTTCGCGAGTTGTTCCGCGAGTTCCTCGAGAGTGATGATGTGCGGCTCTCGTTCTCGGCAATGACTTCGGCTTCTCCAAGACACTTAATGCGTACCGAGACACTGCCATTGTGGGGAGTGAACTTCAAGCTGTTGCTCACCAAGTTGATGATGACTTGAAGTATTCGGTGTTGATCGCCCCAGAGCCACATATCCTTGAGTCGTCCTGTGCCTTGAGGTCCCAGTGCCGGCAACTTCGTCTCCCCTCCAGACCGATCTGGGCTCGTACCAATCTCGACATTATCGGAGCTAAGGAACTCGACCGAAAAGTTGATCTTGCCTTCTCGCACCTGCTTGTCAAAGATGGTGAGGATCTGTGATCGGATTTCGGCCAAACTGAACTCTCTCAGCTCGAGATTGAGTTGCTGGCCGATCTGATTCTTGGAGAAGCTTAGGAGATCCTCGAGAAGATGCAACAGCAAGTCGCCTGACTTGTAGAGGGTCTTCAGTGATTGCTTAATCCTGACAATGTCGTTCTCTTCCATGCAGACGGCGCACATGCCGAGAATTCCGTTGAGAGGGGTCTTCAGCTCGTGCGAGATGTTGGCGATAAAGAGCGTCTTGCTCTCGTTGCAGCCTCAGCCGCCTTTTTGCTCTCTTCGAGCTCCCTCGTGCGCTCTGCTACCTTGACTTCAAGTGAGAGATACTGCTTCACCAGCTCGTCGCTCATGTCGTTGAATGTTCGTGTCAGTTCGGTGAGTTCATCAGTAATAAAGTGTTTCCGGTCGTCCACCTTGCCAGGAATCTTGAACATCCGACGGGCAACGTCTCGATTGGAGCTCGGTTTGGTGCGTTTTCCCTGGAGTCGCCGCTTCAACTTGGACCAAAAGCCCTTCTTCTTTGATCTCTGAGATATTCCACCCGAGCTCGGCAGCTCCTCATCATCCTCATATTCCGAGTCAATGAAGGACTCCTCGTACCCAGGGGGATTGACTGATTTCTCGGTGGCAGCCTTAAGCTTCCGGATCGGCAGGACGCTGAGGTGAGCGCATGGGACGACTAGAATGACTATGAATCCGACTGTTCCGAACACAGTGCCGAGGAGGATGTTTCGTAACGTATCGATTGGCTTGTAAGCTTCCCACTTGGCCTTCTCAACGATGACAGTCCAGTTGACCAGGGGGGTCTGAGTACGCGCAAATCCAACAGCGACCGGGACGCCCTGTTCATTGTGGGTGTTGATCAGGGCGCTGGCGTTGTTGACGGAATTGTACCGCTTGGCAAACGAGTCAAAGGCGGCTGGGTACTTCTCAACAGGGAATGCCTTGTTGTCGTATTCCTTGTCAAACTGGTAGACGCTGTGGCGGTCGCTATAGCCATCGGGCGTCTTGGGAGGGAGAATGAACTTGACAAAAAGGTTGCCAAACTCTTCTGGTTCAGGAAGGAAGGTCGCGTTACTCGCAGGGTACGACGCATTGAAGCGATTTGAGCGATCGGTAGGTCCTATGAGCAGGACCGAGCCTGTTTTCCCTAACCCTTCACGAGACTCTTGTACTAGGGTGAGGGACTCGGCGAGTGCGACGACAGTCATGTAACCGAGTATAAAGGTATCGTTGTTGCTTCGAATTGGCACGGACACTGACAGGAGAGACGCTGTCTCGTTGAGAACGAGAGGGCCCAGGAGCAATCCCCCATTGCGATAGATGCGCACATCCTTGAAGGCCTCTGCGGCCACAGCTGTCGTATTGTTCCTGATGGTATTTGGGTGGCCAAGGTCGACGTAGGTGATGTTGGGATAGAGACTCGGGGGATAGCCCGGTCCATCATCACCAAGGAGGACATCATTGCCAGACGAGTCCTTATATGGCAAGGCAATCGTGGGGACCACGGGAGACGTGACATTGAGCAGACCACTTTGCGAAGCACCCGTCTGATTCCTCGAGTACAATCTTATCTGCAACAATCCCGTAGACGCGCTGACGGCGAGAGCACTCTGGAGATCCTCCCTGGCGGCATCCCAGTCCCGACGGCCAGTGTCGTAAAAGTCACTGAGGGCATCCTGGAGGAGAATGCGAGAGGCGATGGTGATGCAGCTAGTCTGGACGAGGTTCAGCTCTGCGGAGATGCGCGAGGCCTTGAGCGAGGCCGTAAGTGTCAAGCCCTCGCGCTCGACGTCGACGACGAAGCGGTTGACATAGATCCAGGTAGGGATGGAGACAACAGCGAGACCGACGAGAACGGCAAAGATGACGAGGGCTGCGAGCTGCTCGCGGATGGCGATTCTCATGTTAGGCAGGCTAGAGAAAAGAGTTCGAGGGCCGAGCACGACGGCGCGGCATCGTTGTGTCGTTCAGATCGGTCGGTCGAAGTCGCGGACAGGGCGGGTGCGAGAATTCGTGCTTCAAAGGTACGAGGCAGACGACGACCTTTTGCTGGGGAGTAGGAGCCTCGATGAAGCTTGTCTCGCGTCCTCGTCTCAACACACAAGAGTCTCTTCGGTCGTGGTGGTTCTCGGCTACGTCTAGGTCGTCGATCTGCTGGTCGGTAGCTGCGGTCGCGGAGGAACGTTGCGGTTTGTGGATCGATGATCGGCAAGACGGCCAAGGGAGGCGAAGAGTCGAAAGGGCTGCCCCGTGGTGTGCGTGCTGCTGACTCGGTCGTCCCGAGTCGGCCGTCCTCAACAACAACAACAACAACGACGATGGATCTATCTAGCAAAGGGGGAATGGATTGGCCGACTCTGATGCCTATCTTTGCCTGGTGAGCATTCGGGGTCTCCCAGCAGAGTTTGAGTCCGGAGAATTGACAGCAGCTGCAGCG